>CM067313.1:24589505-24990410 GCA_034231615.1 Meghimatium bilineatum | reverse complement strand
CCTTTTCGTTCCTTGATGTCTTCCATGCCTTTATTTGCGCTCCTCTTCTGCTTCCCCTGTGACAGTTCCCTGTAGTATTGTTTTTTTTTACAAGGAATCATGTTTGCATACATGTCCAATACCATTCTAGTTTTCTCCATTTCACTATTGAAAGCAATATTCTTGTACACCTGCATATATCTCTATTTTATTTCTTACGTACAAATTTGTCTTATAGGAAATTTGTAGAATTCATCTGTAGAATTTGTACTTGACAGCCTGTAATCGTCTTTCCATGTCCTCAGTGAGTGTCCAACTCTCATAACCATACAACAGAAAGCACCAGTGACTTATACAGTTTGACTTTCACTCCAACACTGATATTGCTTTTTCCAAATCACTGTTAGCCTTGACATAGATGCTAAAGCCATCTCCAGCCTTATTAGCAAATTCTGATGAAAAAAACTAAGTATCTTGACAAGATAATGTGCTTAAGAAATTAACAGACAACATATATTTCAGTTTAAATATTGAAAAAAAATCATTATATTAATTATAACAGCAGGCAGAGTGCCAGAAGTTAACAAAATTAGATCAAACATAGTGAAAAAAATATTTTCCCATATTGTTGAAAATTGACTCGTCTTTGACCTATCAAACTTCGTTGTGTTACAAATTGGAATGTTGCCACCTGACCTAGTCACATATGCTACAATAAAACCCATATGCTTAAGAAAAAAAATTGGCTGCGCTTTCTTACCCCATGCGCCACGTTGCCCCGGTCTACACTGTGCCTCACATGAAGTTCTAGTTCAAAAATCCACCACAGGGTGATATCTGCAGCAGTTCTGACTTTCAAATATCCACCACAGGGTGATGTCTGTAGCAGTTCTGACTTTCAAATATCCACCACAGGGTGATGTCTGTAGCAGTTCTGACTTTCAAATATCCACCACAGGGTGATGTCTGTAGCAGTTCTGACTTTCAAATATCCACCACAGGGTGATGTCTGCAGTTCTGACTTTCAAATATCCACCACAGGGTGATGTCTGCAGCAGTTCTAGCTAATAGGGTCATAGGGGTGCTGAATTGGATACATAAATACACAGAGCCCTTCAATGATTTATATATTCAATGATGTGGATGAGAAAGAAATCATGACATCAGAAGAACAAAATAGTTTTGTTATCTCATGAGGATGGATGAAACAATACCTGCTTCTAGATCATGCAACAGGAAAGAGGAAAGTAGTAGAACTAAAGAAAGCTAAGGTAAAGATGGACTGACTGTGACACTTGAAAACTCCACACTATCACTGCCAATCAAACAATTCAACATTTAATTTCCAAGGCATCTATCATTAATGAAGAATCAAACTAACTCTACAAGGAACAAGAAGAAATGAACAAAAGAAAAGTATTATTGTCTATAATGTTGCCTGTTGTCTAGTTTGTTACATAACATATTGTTGTTCGTCCATTGTATTCGATGATGATCATTTCCCTTCATCTGGAAAGATGATCATATAGTTATATATACATCACATATCTTTCATGTGTCATACCAACTGACAAATAATAATGATGATAATGGTGGTGGTGGTGAATAATAATAGTATCCATTGCATTTGATGATGACAACATTCTGAGACTTGTATTGTTACATCTTTAAAGTGACAGCATTCTCAGATCTGTATTGTTACATTTCTCCAGTGACAACATTCTTAGATCTGTATTGTTACATTTCTCCAGTGACAACATTCTTAGATCTGTATTCTTACTTTTCTCTAGTGACAACATTCTCAGATCTGTATTGTTACATTTCTCCAGTGACAACATTCTTAGATCTGTATTGTTACATTTCTCTAGTGACAACATTCTTAGATCTGTATTGTTACATTTCTCCAGTGACAACATTCTCAGATCTGTATTGTTACATTTCTCTAGTGACAACATTCTTAGATCTGTATTGTTACATTTCTCCAGTGACAACATTCTTAGATCTGTATTGTTACATTTCTCTAGTGACAACATTCTCAGATCTGTATTGTTACATTTCTCTAGTAACAACATTCTTAGATCTGTATTGTTACATTTCTCTAGTGACAACATTCTTAGATCTGTATTGTTACATTTCTCTAGTGACAGCATTCTTAGATCTGTATTGTTACATTTCTCTAGTGACAGCATTCTTAGATCTGTATTGTTACATTTCTCTAGTGACAGCATTCTTAGATCTGTATTGTTACATTTCTCTAGTGACAGCATTCTTAGATCTGTATTGTTACATTTCTCTAGTGACAACATTCTTAGATCTGTATTGTTACATTTCTCTAGTGACAGCATTCTTAGATCTGTATTGTTACATTTCTCTAGTGACAACATTCTTAGATCTGTATTGTTACATTTCTCTAGTGACAGCATTCTTAGATATGTATTGTTACATTTCTCTAGTGACAACATTCTTAGTTCTGTATTGTTACATTTCTCTAGTGACAGTATTCTTAGATATGTATTGTTACATTTCTCCAGTGACAGCATTCTTAGATATGTATTGTTACATTTCTCCAGTGACAACATTCTTAGATCTGTATTGTTACTTTTCTCTAGTGACAACATTCTCAGATCTGTATTGTTACTTTTCTCTAGTGACAACATTCTCAGACCTGTATTGTTACATCTCTCTAGTAACACCATCCTCAGACCTGTATTGTTACATCTCTCCAGTGCATATGAAGAGGAATAAAAAGCCCAATTCTAGCATATAATCTTCTGCCACATTTAGGACATGTATGGTCAGAGCTGGACATCAATGTATTTGCTTTGCTACTCTGTCAGGTAGCATATTTTCTTTGTGCCTCTTAAATTTTATGCTTCCTAGCACAACAAACACTTTAGCTGATGTTGTTGTACTGAACTGAACGATTCTGAGAGATGGATTTCCAGGAGGGCACATCAATTTTAAAGAGATACTTTGAGAAATTTCTTGAAGCATTTCTCCTGTCCACTGACCAGCTGTTTGCTCTATGGATCATACTACACACCAGCTGTGTTTTGTAATTACTTTATATCTTACTATAATTTCTGTCACTAGATAAAATAATTGTAGAATATCTTGTTTATAATATTACTATTCAACTATTACAAAAACTATCACAACTTGTAATGAGGTGCTCAGCTCAACATGGAAAGAAATGACTACTGCCCAATATGCCATTTTTCTCTCATAAGAAACTAACTAACTTATTAATTATTGAACAATTACTGAATTTTTAGGCATCACTAATCTATCCAATTCTGTCACCAGTATAATGTGGTTGATCAGGTTTCAAACCACAAGAAAGTTTGTCAACGGTCAAGTTTTTTTTTTAGATAGACTGACTAACCACTCTACCACCGAGTCAACCGTATGCCTACTGCTGCTTAGCAATGTTGTTTTTAAATATCTTGCCACGATATTAAAGAATAATATTAAGTAACTTTAATTATTTGGTTACCTTCAGGCAACAAGTTGAAGTGTTGAATATGCTTGAGGGTATCTCTCATACAGTCTCCTTGCCAGTCAATATTCACACTTGTCATTATGTGGGATCACACCAGTGGGTTCTTTCAGAAACAGATTCAGAAAGGTTTGGGATCTTTATTACTGTTATGTTTTCTATATTGTGTACAGAATGTTATCAGAGTGTATTGAATATGAAAATCAACCAAAACTGCATGAAATTGGTTACACTATAAACAACAGAATCATCAGTAGTTTATTTAAGTCTGTTTTCTAAAGTGTGAAAATGTTCCAAACTGATCTTCATATACAATATAGGTGGAGTGATCATACAAATGCAGTGATGTGATATTCATATTTATTTTAGACCTAAACACTTTATTATATTGCATGTTACTGCCAAACTCAGATCTGTCAGGCCATTGACGCAAATAAAATGGTGACACAATGTATTTTCATTCTCTGGAGTACATCTTCTTGGAAATCTAGTAAAACCATTTTTTTGCTGTAAGAGAGATCCGGTTGGAGTTTGAGAAAAAAGTCAAACAAATATTGCATGGTATTGCATAGAATGTTATTATTTTTATCGTTGCACAATGTTTTACTGTATCTTCCAATATTGTATTAAAAATGTCTAATTCTGCACATTTAACACATTTTCATCATGTGAATTTGCACATATAAGATTGTAACATTTGTCGATGTGTACCGCACTTTCGACAGTTATGTTCCTTTGTGGAATGCAACATATTTTGATAGATTGCATATAAGATCTAAAGAGGCTATGTTAAAGTAAGTGAGAAAGGAGAAATTCACAGAAAAATCAATTTATAATCTGTAATAAAATGAAAGAACAATTTTTTTTATAACCTTTTTAGAATGTTTTGTAAAATAATTTGCATGTAGAATATAGGAAGATATGTCCATTATTGTACTTATACAACTATATTTGACGGGATCCCTGGACTTCATTTTGCAGTCCTATCAACATTACAGAATGTCCTGTAAAAGATACAGAAATCTGATGTTCTCAGACTCTTACATCTGTAAGAGTCTTTACGAGTTTTATAGAATCATCGTGAGTCTCAATTGTTTAAATTGCCGCTTGTATTGCTATACGACTCCTTTCATCAAACATTATCAATACTATATTATCTAATGCATCACAACAAGTACTTATTTATGAAATAGACGGAAGTATAATTGTTTATGCATCTTTCACCGATTATACAGTCCTGCTGGTTCATTGGCTATCGTCCTTCTTAAGTGATGAATTTGACTATTCCTGTGATTTTCTCTGGCCACTTTGTGTACCTCAATGGATATTGCTTGAGCCTGAAAAAGAAGCATAGAATAGTAACATTGTCACTTGACATGTATGTTGGAAGAAATAGCTGAGGAGGGCTTGGAGTAGGGTTGACTGCATCATGTTATAGAAGATCAAGCCAAACTCAAATCAGATGTGTCAGACAGAAAGGTAAAGTTACAGATACCGCAGCCAAGTTGTAAACTGTGATGTAAAGCATCTTATTCTCCATACTATATCCAATGACAAGAAGAACTTTGAAAATTCAGAAGAAGGAAAGGTGCCAGAACAACTCTGGCAAAATAAAAGCAGCTGTCATTGTGCTGATTGTATCACTCTAGTATTCTGTATGTCACAAAAAAATATGCATCTAAAACAGTATTCTCCATACAATTCATCATCATCATGTGAGGTGGTGTTGCTGATCATAGATCTCCACAACATTCAATCTGCAGCACTGTGTATCATCTCAACTGGTGACTCTAGGATATCAAGCTATACAGTATCTTCTCTGACATCCTCTTTCTTTCTTTCCATCAATTTTGCCTGGATTTACGTTGTATTCCAAACTTCCTTTCCTCATGATGTGGACTGTTTTTGTCTGATGTTAATTCACTTTCATTTAGTGTCAGTCTCCCTCAGTATCTCCTCGTTAGTTTTTCCAGCTGTTCATAAAATTCTCAACATTTTGCTGATGGACCACATCTCTGTGGTCTCAAACATCCTACTTGTTTTTTTTAATTTATTGTCCATGATTCACCTCCAGAATTTGATGACAGAATCAGATCTATGTAGCCTTGAAGGACTCTTTTTCTTACTTCTATTAATGAAAATCTGTTGCAAAGGAACTTTACTCAAAATTGCTGTTCCCAAAATTCTTTAAACTGCTTCATATTTCTGTGAAATAAATGGACTCTTAATATTGTTGTTCCAGGAAGTACATTCTAGAGAGAAAAGCTGAACACGAGTTTGTTCTTCTGTCGATTACAGATATTGAAGGTAGGTAGAGTTCAGTAGAAGATTAAAGAATTACAGATTTACATGAAATTTATATTAGTAGGTATTGAAGCAAGTTCATAGCACTTAATAAAACTCATAGATACTCAGTCTCTGGCAGCAGACGGTGAAATGTACACATTCTGATTGTTGCTGTGGTTCGGAGTAAACATTCATTATTTAGTCTCACAGGTGCCATCTTACTCATCCACCTTATTATATCTTAAATTGCTATATAAAAAAATTTCGTTGCCGCATGTTTTGATGTGAAGGAGTGCTGAAAGGCTTTCTATGGGCTGTGGAAATAAAGGCAGCTTTGCCATAGCAGACGGCGTGACATGTACCTCCAAAAGAAAAAAATCCTGGTTTAACCGTGGATTTAACCTGGGACCTCAAGAGTCTGAGAGTGGCATACTAACCAATGGCCATCGAATTGCTATATCCTCCTTAAAAAGATGGTTGCTAAGAACCTGCAGTATGTTCTCTTTATTTATCTGCAAAATCCAGTAAGAGATGCCTTTCAGGCAAGACTTCTCACTCATTACAGATAACAAGTAAGACTGTCTTCTGATAGAGATCAAAGTTGTACAGAGGCTGGTGTTTCAGGACTATTTTAATGTATACATACCAAGTGGGAGTTTTCCACCATCAATAGGTGGTGTTATTGGCACAATCTGTGACCAGAAAGATTACTTTCATATTACATAACTTATAACAGTGTGTGTTAGAGCTATATTAGGGACAATTTATATCAGTGTGTGTTAGAGCTATATTAGTGCCAACTTATATAAGTGTGTGTTACGCACTTGGTCTGATCTTTTCAAATATTTTAGGATCTAGAGCCAATCATTTAATGCATGTGGCCACACATCCACTGAATGATAACAGACTAAGTGATGTACTTAAAGAGAAGATTAGTAGCCCTAACAGATTGGCATTACTCAATGATACTTATGCTTCAGTTCTTGTTGGATTCCCAGAACTGGTAAGATTAATAGCTGTTTTTTTAGTATGAGAGAGACAAATATTGAGAGAGAGAGAGATAGTGTCAATATGTGGTCAAGATAATTAAAATTTATTTTGTTAAACCTGCAGAATTTTACTTCCGTTTTCCCTGATGGATATAGGTTGCCGATGATTCATTGCAGTAAAGGAAGATGTTATAGCACAAGCCTAGTAAGCTAGGAGTTTAGTTTCTATTATTAATTAAAAGTCTTCTGAAACCTCCCCAGGATATCTTCTGCAAAGGATAGTGTTCTAGCTCTGCCATCAGCTGCTGCTGTGCGATGGCCACAGTGTACACACATTGAATTAAATTGGTGGGGGATCCCTGGAATATACCTAGGTGTATTGTTATAGGTTCTTAGTAGATGAGATGCCTTTATATTGAGGTCATCTCTTCTTATAGAAGATTCATGGCATGTCATCTATACAATCCCGTAGTCATAACCTTCGATAACAGTTACCATGTTGTTCCGACAGACTGACGTTGTGAATGAACTAGTTACGGGCACGGTGTCGGTGGGTAGAACAACAAAGAAACCTGTCGCAAGGACCAGAGTTGTGCCCTGATGTCGATGTCTGTTTATGCGGCATTAGACTCGAAACACCATCGAGTCGTATGGCTGCTGGAACAGAGGGCAGAGCACTTATGGAAATGCCCCATGTGCTGTGAGGCCAGTTTCTAATCAAGAATCAAGGTTCAGATGACCAACATCCACATCTGAAAGCCATATTCCTCTTATATAACACCTCAGCTATCAGTGAGGAAAATTCAACATGGAATAGCAGGAGTATGTTGATAAGATACTTGGAAGGCTCTCTATGGTACACATTCTATGGCAAAAACTCAATGGAGAATGCAAAACTCAATAGAGAATACTAAAACTCAATGGAGAATGCAAAAGTAGTAAACAAGATGGTACAATAGCATCTCTATGGAATTTTGTTGTCTTCAACCTGTGATTCATGTCAGCAAGATTTGTTTTAACATAAATGGCTTGTAGATATTGCATCTACAGAACAATCATAAACAATGTATTTATATTTAGTTCCATAATAGATAATAATAAATAAAATCACAGAATGAATGACTATGATGGTCTATGATTCTGACAAGGATAGAATAAGTGCCAGTTTTACTGATAAATGGGACACATAACAACAGCTACAGAAACATCAATAAGAATAATAATAATAATAACAGCGATAATAACAACAACAGCTACAGCAACTTCAATAATAGTAACAGAATTAATGATTAATAATAATAATAGTGTAAGCATAGAGCATACACTATGAATGGACTTGATAAAGATTTTTTGTCCGGTTTTGTGGCGGAGAGTGTGCCTTTCTTGGACGGCCAAGGTACCAGGTTCAAACCCTGTCATAGGCAGATGTGCTGGAAAGTTTAGAAAACAATGGCGACCTACTAAATGTTTAGTAAATCACTGTCAAATAAACTGTCATTTTAATTTCATTTCAAGTAAATTATAGCTGTGTGATAAAGGCTTCATGCTCTTGCTGTCACCACGTCATATACAGGGTGAGCTTTTTAATTTACCCTCAGGCAGAAAAAAACCCAGTCTTTACTGAGAGTTGAACCCTGGACTTAGAAAATCACTAAAGTCACAAATTTCTAGGTTGATTACTATTTCCTGAATAGAATAACTATCAACAATCAACTAAAGGTCTTTTGATCAAAATATCAAATTTATTGTGTTTTTAGTGATTTGTGAAACTGGATTGCCCTGTATTTTCTCTATTTGCTGATTGGATCAATTGGAAAAATATTTTGACTGTATGTTCCCAGGTACTATAATTAAGGCAAAAAAGTAACTTATTAACTTCATGCATGTTATAAAGGAAGCTAAGGAGGGTTAGGTGTAGGGTTAACAGCCCATTGCCTGGAAGGTCATAGTGATCTAAAAATGCCATGCTGAAGTTAAATGTTTTGCACTAAAAGGTGCATATGACATCAGCAAAACTATAGCAGGTGCTTAAAAATTCTTGAGACCAACGGGAATTGAACTAGTCCATTCTAACAGCACAGAATTGCCTGGCAACCCGGGTAAACATGTTTTTCCGTACTTGACTAACCATATCTCCAAAAAAAGATTTTATTTTATCAAGACATTCAAACTGTGTACTCAAGTCACTGAGAACAGACCAACCGAGACAAGGACTATTACAACTACAACAACGAACATTACCGTACAAGTATTGAAGTAACCTCAATTACACAAATATATAACATCTGTATTCGTACTATAAGGGCCAATAGGTCTTCTTGTAAACATAAATAACATATAGACAATACAAATTTGCTTCAAATAATTGTTTATACAAGTAAATTCAAGTAGGAAGCAAGAGGATAAATGAAAAAAACTTTATCCTTATTTATCCTCTTGGTTCCTACTTGAATGTACTTGTATAAACAATTATTTGAAGCAAAATTGTACTACCTATGTGTTATTTATGTTTACAAGAAGACCTATTGGCCCGTGTAGTACGAATACGGATGTTATATATTTGTGTTACTGAGGATACTTCAATACTTGTACAGGATGTTCGTTGTAGTTGTAATAGTCCTCGTCAGGCCCTTTGCCCTACATTATTTGTCTTTCTAAACAGTTGTGTCTCTTTATATGATTAGCGGTTGTTCTTTCCTGAAAGTAATGACAACCTACAGGAATATTATGCCTAGAAATTTTCGATGGATTAATCTACTAATATACATTTAGATAAATAAATATTGCCCTAATGTTTTTTATTATTGATTTATTATTTATACCTATTAGTAATTTACAGTATTATGCTGCTCCGTTTTTTTCACCAACAACAGAACCAAGTGGATATTCATATAGCTCCACGGTCCTCTCCTCCAGAAACATCTGTTGCTAACAAATCTAATCTTACTCCTGGACTCAAGTCTACACCATTGGCACACATTACAGAAAGATCCATAGCTTATCTGCCACAATCAGGCCAGCTGGTCAGAGTATTGCCGGTTAACCAGATTCCTATTGAAGCCAGGCAAGATAGTAAGTGCTGTTTTGCTAGACACAACATACATTTTTTATTATTTGAATTTGCTATGTCATATTTTTCAATTTTTCATGGTTATATCCACTAACATCTTATGAAAAACTTGTTGTTCATTCATCTTAATTACTGATGACCATTTGCTACATCCACGGAGTAAATTTATTGTTATTCTCCAATTGTTTTGCATTTTTTTTCTACAGTAAAATCATCCATTGGTTGCAATGTCGATTTAAACAGTTTGCATATTGTTAACTGTTTTTTCTATTTCTTCTTCTATATTTGTTTGGATATCATCATCTATGTGGCATGTCTTTTACAGAATGTTGTCCTCACTTCCACTTTGTGAGTCTCTCATTTTTGTGCAAGCTGCTCAGCCTCTTCTAATGTTACGTTAAGAAGGTCTTTGATATCCTATGACCACCGTAGTCTTGGTCTGCCTCTTGTTCTCTTTATTTTTCATGTTCATCAGGAGTTTGAACATCAGGTGTTTTCAATTGATAGTGTGGTGGTAATTCTGTGTGGTGGATACTACTTTGAATCGTTTGTCTTTTGTTAGGGATATAATATTTTCTTAGCAGTTCTTGATACTTTCTCATACTTTCATATGCTTGGCCAGTTAAATTATGTAAATATGTTAATTAGAATGAGGGTGAAGCTCAAATTAGAACCCTATAGTAAACCTTTCTCTAGTACTTTTTTTTTAGATGAGATTGCATATTTTATCTTTGTCTGGATTGTTTGGTAAAATAATTCCCATCTCAATCATCTTTATCGAGAGACCCTTTCTCCATTCTCAATCATAAGCCTGTTGTGAGTCAGAGAAGATGGCTACAGTGTGTTTGTTTTTCTAGAAGCTATAATAGATGTTTTGTCTCAACCTACCGGTAAACAGTTGGTCTTCTCTGAAACTGTAATTTCTGAACCCTGCCTTTCCATGGCAGATGACCAATGCCCAGGCTTTCTTACCATTTTCCTTAGATCTAGATTAGCACAGGTTTCTGCCCATTTGTCATTTTTTACTTTCTTCCCTTTCAGTTTTACTTATGCATGTTTTTTTTTGTTTAGGAGTTTTTCTTCTTGTGATGTGTGATCTCAAGAACTTCTTTTTATGTTTTTTTCTTTCCAGAATCCCAGCTTGCATTTCTTTATTATAAAATTGTTTATAAGATCTCATACTGACCCATGGAATGTTTTGTGATGCAACATTGAGGATTAAAATTACAAACATTAAAATGGGTACCAGATGGGTAAAGAAAAAAGAGAAAGACCAATAGATACTCTTTGCAGAACAACCATCAAAGATGGTATGACTTTGGGTCTCAACAACATACAAGAATTACATTCAGTAATTCTTTCATGTGGGTGTTTGAGGCAATGAAAGAGCAAATCGACTGGTGTCATGTGCGATTGTGGCACAGGACAATGGATTGAGTTGATGTTTTAAATTCCTTAAGAGATATAGCACGCGAGAGTGAAACCAGTGTGTATGATGATTCATTTCCATTGGCCAGGATTAAAAATCAGGGATTGAAATGCATTTTTGCTAGATGTGAACATTTTAGAGGGCGCAGAAGATGGTCAACCAGCATAGGACCGGTACTGTCAGCAGAAGTGTAATGGCGGATACACTCAAGGAGAGATCGGAGCAACTATGGACGTGTCCAGTTTGCAGGGATGATGATCTGACAACTAACTAACTAACATACAGTAGCATCACATCGTGCAAATTGGAAAGCTCTGGTTTCTGCCTTATGTACTGTTTTCAGTGCTGAAGGAACATAAATAGATAGATTAAGGATTATTTTTATCGCTTTCATGGTAAAAGTTTCTACATTATTGTTGTTCTACATTACAAAGCAAGAAATCAGATGTTGCTGGTCCACCGAAGACGGATGTGCTGGGCCATTGGCGCAAATAAAATTGCGACACAACGCATTTCCGTTCTTTGGACTACATTCTGCTGGAAATTTAGAGGACATGTCCTGCTACAAGAGAATTCAGCAGGAGTTTGAGAATGTACCTGAAGAAGAAGAAGATGTTGCTGGAATAATTTCCAATTTACCATACCAAAGTTCCATCTAGTTTTATTTTTTAAATATATTCTGTGGGATGTATTTATGGTGGTGAAGATTGGTCTATGGTCGCTTCCAATATCATCAAGAATTTATACAGAGCCAGAGTTTATTCTACCAGAATAGCAATCAAGTCGGGTCGACTGAGAGATAGTGTTTTAATCAATAATGTTATTTAAACCATTATATTATTTAATACGTTAAATTATTTAATCCATAACTTAATCCATTATAGTATTTGTACGGCTCTGTAGCAGAAAACATCTGGGACTTCCAAGGTTCCAGATTCAAATCTCGTCGAAGGCTATTGTTCATCCAGATGTTTAAGAAAATAGTGACAAACTACTAAATGTATTTATATTATCTAGACTATCACTCCAATTTTCGGCATCAGGGGTAGGGCCGTCTCCAGAAAACTCTTCTACCCCTGACGCCAAAAGGCAACAAAGGGTTTCAACGAATAGATAGATAGATAGAATAGACTATCACTACTGACAAAAAAATGCTGGGTTAATGTCTACGTACTGAATAGGATATGTTAAAAAATGTTTTATTGTATTTGCTTCATTTTAGTATTTAATCCATTTTAGTATTTAATCCATTTTAGTATTTAATCCATTATAGTATTTAATCGATTTTAGTATTTAATCCATTTTAGTATTTAATCCATTTTAGTATTTAATCCATTTTAGTATTTAATCCATTTTAGTATTTAATCCATTATAAATCTGGAGGAATTTGTATTTGCATTATTCAATCCAATATACATCATCATTTTGTTGCTGTTCTTTACTATTACTGCTATTGTCACTACAATTTCTATATCTTGTTTTTCATTTTCTTTCAGATATAAAAACCTCTGATCTATCTGGTTACTTAGAAGTTTCTGATCCAGTTGGCCACAAACTGCGGTACATTCCGATCCCAAGGTAAGTTTGTAATTGTAATTAACAGCCTGCAATGACAAAAAGTAAATAATATATGGATAAAAGTGGTTTGAAAGAATATCGTCAAATACCGAACATCATCATCATGTACCATATCAGCAGGTGTACATGATCATGCATCTCAACAATCATTAATCCAGGCTATTGGCTATCAGTTCTGTTGTTGTGCATTTAGACTATCCAGAATGTCTCCTATAAATTTGGTCAATTATTACTATGTGTTTAAATCTTCACCAAGCTGTCACTGCAGTCCAAAGATGTCATGTATTTTCAGCAGCTGTTCACGACTACAATCACCAGTTGCTATGGATCTCCTTCAACAAGATAATCATGATTGTAAACTAATGTAATTCATTCGGGTGACCGAGAATATCAAAGTAGACATAATTAACTTACATTTCTGCTAGTGTTCAACTCAATAGCATAAGATAGAGATAGATAATGGCTATGTTTTTTAGTTGCCGATGTAATCCATGAAAGTCGTTTGAAATGGCAGCCACTTTTGAGGAATATTTGTAAAATTTCTAATATATAGCTGCGTAATCAATAATGTTAATTAGATCAACTTGTGCCGTTTGCTGAGGTGGTACATGTTTTAAAACACACAATGCCTATATCTAATTTAAGATATATAATCTTAATATTATGAATATAGAATAATTTTAAATATACTAATTATTTCAAATGACCATTAGAAGCAGTACAAATAACAACAAAATAATACCTATTTATATTGTAAACTATTGGCAATTGGCCAAGTCTTGCCAGTAAAGGGATAGTAAAATAGTGTCAATGCTTCCTGACCAAATTTGTGTCTCATAAGTGTTCTGACGTAATTTAAATGATCAAAAATCAATATTTTGACATTATTTTTAAGTTTTTATAGCAATTATAACAATTTTTCTATAATAACAATTATGTTTTACTAAAATAGTGAAAAGAGCAGTTAGATTTACAAAATAGTCTTGTAATCATCTAAACTCTCATGTATTCTGTTATTCTGTTAACTGAGTATTAATTTATGGCTCAGATACATGAATAATGAACAAACAACTAGAAGACAGAATTGATGTATTTTAGATGTGGATATATAGAAGAATAGGGAGAACTTCATTGAAAGTGAAGAAAATAAACAAAGAGGTTCTGACAACACTGTATGAAAAAAAAAAATTAAAATAAACAAATTAAATATTTTCTAAATATTGAAGTCCTTACTTAAATGTAGAGTTGAGGGAACATGAGCAAGAGGTAGGCAGATATACAAATAGGAGGGTACACCTGATTTTCGGTACACCTGATTTTCAATCCACTGATCTGACATGGCAGAAATCAGACAAAGATAAGGATAATGCCTTCTTTGAACATTATGTTCAACAGACGGACCAAAACAACCTAGATGTCAGGCGTAGGATTACCACCAATCTATCTGGTCTATGTATGGAGGCTCAGTGGAATGAGATCATACACATCACTGCAGAGATCATCCAGACCATTCTTAAATGGTTGCGGAACACAACCCCAGGTCCTGACAGTATACAATATGAGGACTTTGCCATCTTAAGGAGAGTGCCATAAACTACCTGGTTCGTGAGTTTAACGAAAGCATTAAGAATGGTACTATCAAGGAAGAATGGCTACACAACTACATATTGCCACTTAAAAAGCCCAATAGAAACCATGCCTAGTTGAGCAGATACCAAAACATAATGATGCAGAATACCACAGACAAACTCATTGAGATGATAGTTGCACACCATCTTGCTCGTGATCTGGAAGAGCCACATTCTGGAAGAGAACCACACATGCTCGGTGGCTACAGACGTCAGAAAGAAACACGGCGCAGTGCCACTATTTTGCAATTGACTTGTAAGATGCATATAGCACATGCCTCATCAACACGCTTTTGCTTTTTAATGTTGACCCTTTTGTCATCAGATGGATCAGCAGTATTACTCAAGAGGAAATTGGCTCTCAGGTGTGGTTGTTGGACATCTAAACCCATAACAATATGCCCAGGTCTTCCACAGGGATCTCCCCTGTCACCAGTATTATTCAATGTCTACACTGTGGCAATCATGCAGCAACAGCTCGACGGAAGAGGTAGAAAACTGTCTTTCGGATGATATCCAGATATACAGACAGTGAATGGTTAGAACAGAAACTGTCGGATCACTGCAGAATGTGGTAGACCGTATCACCTCCTGATTCAGGGGCACTGATCAACCAAAAGAAGGCTGCTGTGGCAATGTTTTCTCGTAACAATCACATTGTAGTCTGCGACACCTACGGTGGAGATGAGAGGGTACAATGTAATCAGGACCTCATTTTTACAATATCTGGGCGTGCATCTTGATAGTAGTCTGTGCTTTCAGGAACACATTAATCATGTTACAAGAAAAGGATTTTCAGCTCTGAGAGTGATGGCAGTGGCTGATACTAAACAATCACAGCTCATAATTTTATATGAGGGTCTTGTCTCCCTGTCATTGAATATCACCGCCAGTCACACAGATATTAAGAGACTGGAGAGAATTCAAAATTAAGTGATGCGGATTATCCTTATGTGCACAAGGGACACACGCTTTGTGGCTATGAGA
This sequence comes from Meghimatium bilineatum, assembly GCA_034231615.1. Taxonomy (NCBI): domain Eukaryota; kingdom Metazoa; phylum Mollusca; class Gastropoda; order Stylommatophora; family Philomycidae; genus Meghimatium; species Meghimatium bilineatum. The sequence goes on along the minus strand of CM067313.1, from coordinate 24,974,965 downwards.
TTTCTCCTTATTTTCCAAGAATTTCTCACAGAATTGATATGTGGCATGACCATGCATACCATGCAGAGTGAGTTCTGACATAGACCACCCACTACACATTGAGCTCCCTCGTGTGAAGGGAAGCAAACTCAAGAGAGGCAAATCATGGATGTGTTGTGCAGAGGACACTGTTAAACAAATTTGTGCCCCAGAAGGCATAACTCCTGGCCAGAAATGGATACCTATTCCTATGATCTTTCAAGAAGCAGTCAAGACCGTCATTAAACTCAATAGAGAGTGCAGGGAACACAGCCCTGTGAGCATGAATGCTGAGGTCAAGGCACTCATTTGCGAACATGCCTACAACACAGATGTTGTGATTTACATGGACAGGTCTGTTATCCGTCACACCAATGTTAATGGGCCTTTACTGCCAGATCACGTGGAAGAACACTGTAGCTGGAAGCATGTGGAGCCTTTACTGATGATGATGTTCCTCCTTTGCAAACAAAGATGAGCATGGCAAAGCCATGACACGCTATGAAAATTGTATTAAAGTGAAGGAGAGTTGCGCACTGTCATCAACCTCACTCTCTCACCCCTACACATATGGTCTCAGTGGCAAGAGAGGTCAAGACGACTGAGTATGTGTCGGGGTGCAGTAGATGACCAGGGTGCCTTACTGTCTCACTGTGCTCTCTGACACTCTACAACGCTAGCTGAATGACACCTTTCTGCCCAGTGGCCCATGTTAATTGAGCTCCTTTGCTTAGTCCGCCGCATCCAGACTTTACATGCAGGGCAGACATGGGCCCATACATCAGAGGCTATGGGCACAGATCCTATTTGCCGCCTTCACTGATTTAAACACGCCAAAATGGTTTCAGAGGTGTGGTTGTTGTTGCATGCTGACAGCAATTATGATCCACTCGTGAAGGCTAGATAGAATAATAGTTGAAGGAGGAAGAGTTTGAGGCTATTAGCACTTGAAGACACCCCCTGTTCTATCCAAGTGATCACTATGGCCGTTAAACATGACTTGACATTTCACCGCCCCTGCTAAAGGTTTTTCGACTGAAGACCCGTGGTACTGTGCTCATGTGATAAGGCACATATAATACCCGTAAACATAACGGGGCTTTTTTGACGAAGTTTGCTCTCCATTTTGCTAGTGCTAAACATAATTTCAAGCTATCGGGCCTAGCTTGACCGGGTGACATCGTGTACGTGAGTGAACAGAGCGGTGTGTAAATAATGTTGACTGGTATTTGAACAGTTACACTGTCCAAGGTTGCAGAATTTTTACTTCGCACAAACTTCTAACCCTAACCCTAACCCTAAGAAAAACATAAAAACACAAGTTGATATTGTAATCCTTTACTACAACAACAAGCAGTCTCACAATGGAAGTATTTGCTGTAATGAGGGCACTTAACTTGCTCTAATCGCAAGCCTATTCCCATGCATGCATACTGACTCAATGAACATGATTCAGAAAGTCAAAATAGGTTAATAGGTGGAGTCATTGGAGAGAGCTAGAATGTGGTGGACATCTCTATAGAAACTAACCCTTATCTTTGTCCCTGGACATGCGGGCATGAGGGGAAATGAATGGGCCGACCAATTATCTAGCCATGCCAACATAACAGATGGTCGGTCTATGGACTGAGCTGACATAGTCATTGCTCTTCGTGAGTCTGTGTGATCAGAGGATTTTGAGATGAATGAGCATGAGTCAATATCAAGAATGCGTGAATTGGGAGTGAAGATGGGTGTTGCTCGTAGAGAACACCTGACAAAGATTTCAAAAAGACCAGTGAACCAACATAGAACTGGAACAATCAGCCGTTATACCCTGTGAGATTTACTGAAGCAGAGATCTGAGCACCGACGGACATGACCAGTGTGTGAGGGGGATAATCAATAAACTAATACCTAATACAAATAGTAGGGAAACTTCATGTAATGGAAAGGATATAGGTTATCAGAGTGCATCACCATGGCAGGAGACAGAATATGATTTAGATCTGTTGCATTCCACCTCTGATGACAAAATAACGATGATGATGATGGCATACACACCTGAGGATATGTAAGCACCCTAGAGTCCTAAGGCCTTGAATGATTGACTGAATGCGGTATTGTAGAGTACATACATGTCAACTACTACACATTTTTGTACACACAAATATTCATGTTTCATTTAGTAATCTTAGTATTTCCAGGGAGTCTGGAGTCTACAATATACTCTGTATATTGTATTGACAGCTGTTTTTACAAAAATTTAGGGTTATTTTAATCTATATTTATAGAATGTTAGGGATATTTAAAGTTGTAGTTATAGAATGTTAGGGTCATTTAAAGTTGTAGTTTTAAAAAAAGTTGCAGTTTTTTTGTGGCCCAAAATCCATATCAATACAGAAAATCTGTACTTATTGACATATGTCATATGAAATATGTCATTTGTTTGTTCTGTATTTTTTAATCATTTTTTTTTGTCTCTTGAAAATGCATGATTGTATAGCTAATAAATGTTGTGTTACATTTTTTTTTATTCACAAGCCCAAAACAGATTTCTCCATATGCTTCATGGCTTTTCAACAGCACAGATTGCAATGTGTTAATTGCTCCATCTTCAAATGATGGTTTAGTGTCTGTTGACATTAGTGGCTGTGTTAGACAGTGGGAAACGGTACCAGTAAGACTGGAAACATCTCTAAAACAGTGGCGGAATATGTTGGGTTATGATGATACCAGACCTCTTCAGGTTTGTGACAAAATGCAAGCTATTTTAGTGTTTGTGTGATCTGAAAGGTGTAAGTTGCGAAGTTGAAAATTGAGGGGAAAAATATCACATACACAAAAATTCATTAAAGTTTATATAGGGGGTGGTACTTCCATGTAAGATGACATGTGAGGAAGCTTAATCACTTTCACATAACTTGTCTCAGAAAAAATTATGAAGATCCTGGATACCACTATCCTTGTCAGATCTGGTATCCCTAGCATTGATACTATTCTCATGCAGACACAGATTCACTGGGTAGGTCATGTGATACATATGCCAGATCATTCTCAGCTAAAGATACTTAAATATGGTCAGTTGCAGAAGGGCATGTGTTCTCAAAGTGGCCAAGAGAAGCACTGCAAGTACCTCACAGAAAGCCTTTGAAGTAGACAAAGGTTAATGGGAAGAACTTGCACAAAACAGATCTACATGTTGGTCAACAGTATAAAAGTAGCAGCATCTTGTGAATAGAGAAGAATTCAGCAGCTTATCAGCGGAGAGTAGCTAGATAGTCATGGATAGATAAAAAACCATCTACAGTGGTCATTCCATGCCTGAACTATCCAATGACATTTGCTAGAATAGGGCTTTTTAGCCATGTATGAACTCATTGTCAAGGACATAACTCAATTTCCAAAGTCAAGGACATTTCAAATTTCATAACTCAACTTCAACAGTCGATGACATAACTGAATTTCAAAAATGGAGTAGATGTAACCAAATGGTCATCATCATGTCATGGATGAACAACAAGTACTCTCCACTGAAGTCTCCTAGGTTGTTTTAGCAGAGACTTTGCTTCCCTCAAACTGTGAAGTTCTTGATTCTTCTTGATTTTTGATTAGAGACTGGCTTTCCGGGCATTCCCATAAGTTCTCCGCCCTCCGTTCCAGCAGCCATCCCAGTGTATGTAGACTCAGAGTCCCGGTCAGATGTTGATTGTGTGATCTTCAGGGCCTTCCAAAAAATTACTTTTCCTTCCCTCTCCTCTAGATACTCCCATTTCTAACATTCTCTGTATGTGTACGTTTTCAGCCTCATTTACATCATCTTCATCATGAAATGAATTTATTACTGCCTTCATTCATTAAGTCTGCTTTATCTCTTTTCAGCAATGTGCCGTCTATTGCCGCATTGCCTGCCAATAAGTCGGGTCTCTCGTTTCCTCTGACCCCAGCATGACCAGGGCAGTATATCAATGTAATGCTCTGGACAACTGAATTGTTCAATAAGTCCCACCATTCTTTTCTTAGCATGAACTTTTCTATCTTGTGCAACATGCTTTGAGAGTCTGTATTACCGAGTGTGTTGATGTATCAGTTATCAACCAATTAAGAGCTGCTGTAACTCCCTCTATCTCCATCCTCATGCTCGTTGTGACAGTGGAATATGCTGAAGATTTCTCAACCAACTTCACCCCGTTTCTATAGGCAACAAAACCCCAACTGCTTTTATTTGTATTTCTGTTAACTGAGCCATCTGTGTATATAATTATGTCTTGTGGTTTCGAGTGTAGCTGGTCGAGTTCATGCACTGTAACCTGGGCCCTGACACCCGTCCATTTTCTACATGCTTTATCTAATTGTATTATTAGTTGTGCTGTGAGGTACTTGCGACTAAGGTAGATTACCACCCATTTTTGCCAATTTGTCTGCTTTTTTCATTTCCTGGAATGCCACTGTGAGCTGTTTTCTATTGTTGTAATAATGTTTAACTTTTCTTGATAATTCAGAGATATTATGTCTAGTATCGTGAATGAGTTTGTCTTGATTGGTATATTGAATTGCTTATAAAACTGAAGATTGAAATGTTACAAAATATAGACTCTTGACTAGTTTGAGTATTTGAATATTTGTGAGTACAGCAGTTGCTTCTGCTCTGAAATGTATAAATTGTGTTCCTGTGGCAAAGGATTGTTCATATATGGTGTTATCAGAAAATGCCAAATTTGCTGTGAATTTTAGTGCTGATTTATCTGAGAACAATTACATCCAGATATTTTTGGAATATTGGGCTTTTAGCATTTAAAGGGATAAATCTCTTTGTTCTGTTTCTGTGTGAGTGGTCTTTGAGTCCATGTTTCAGAGAATATTTGTGTAGTTTTTTATATTTTGTTTGTAACATTAATATTAATGTTATTTTGTTTCTCTGTTTCACTGATTGCATTAATCACTTGTTTGCTTGGTAATTTAACTTATGCTGAACTTTTTATTCTTAACCTATTTTTTAAATCATGAAATGTTAGTTTTGAAAATTCATATTGAGGAAGTTTGATTTGTGAATATTTTTTCATGCTGTATATCTTGTATACAATTTCTTTTTTCTTGTTTTATCCAGAGTTGCAAGTTTTCACTCTTAGGCAATACTTGCCAGTATTAAAATCTGTGCATTTTCTGTTGTTAGACGACTATATATAGACGAATAACACACCTTGCAAGATCATAGTGAATGATATAGTATTAAAACAGGTCCACCAATTCAAATACAGTAGAACCCCGCTATATCGAAGTTCTCGGGGAAATCGAATTAATTCGATATATCCGAGGTTCGATATAACCGTTTTTTATTAAATGCAATGCTCTAAGAACTTGCAATGTCAAGCCGACTTCACGAGTTATGAAGCGCGCTTCACGAAGCTGTGAGCTAGGCCTACTATACATTTCCCAGACGCTTGGCGATTACACTTTTTTTTTCACCTCTATCCACTGACAGAATAGCATCAACTTTGTCATCAACAGACAAACTTTTACGTTTAAGCTCTTTTGGCGAAGACATCTTAAACAAAATCAGTAGAATCACAACCAGGACTGAACCACACTATCACAGGTTTGAAAACGTGGCTTTACTGGGTTGACACTCCTGCCTGATTTCTTTGCCGAGGTGGCCAAACACATTACCGAACTGAATTACATGACCTTACAGCAGCGTCATAGTAGCAGTCCCATAAAGATTATCATTTGGCCAAATGACGAGATTTTGGTTTGTTGTACGGCTTGTAAATACAGTTTGGCAATGTCCAACATGTGGGCCGCGGACCTGATATTCTTTGACATGATAGGTCAGCAAATCTTTGTCTGTTTCGGACTTCGATATACACGTCGATTCATTACCAAAAGGCCACCGTGGAACTTCGCTATAAGCGAAATGGTGCAAACCCGACTTCGCTATATCCGTAATTTATTAGAGGGATTAATGTTACCTATTGCGCGGACTATTTAAAATATTCGCAATAACCGAATGTTCGAAATATGCGAGTTCGATATAGCGGGGTTCTACTGTATCTAGGTACAATTATTACAGCAGATGGAAGAAGTTCAACAGAAATAAGATGCAGAATAGGACAGGCAAAAACAACATTCAGAAAAATGAAAAATATACTGTGTAATATGACCTTGTCATTAGAGGTGAGAAAGAGAGTTCTGCAGGGCTATATAACCCCTATACTAACATATGGGTGCGAGTCTTGGACAATAAACAAACTGGAAAGTAGGAGATTGGAGGCAACAGAGATGTGGTTCTACAGAAGAATGCTGAGAGTACCATGGACTGCCAGAAAAACTAATTTAGAGGTGTTAAAAGAGTTAAATGCGAAACGGACCTTAATCAAGAATATAAGAAAAAGGCAATCTTCTTTTTTTGGCCACTTCATGAGACAGGCAGGTTTAGAAAACATAATCACAACAGGCAAGATTGAAGGCACCAGAGACAGAGGGCGACAACGTGAGAAAATATTAGACAGTTTGACAACCTGGCACGGCAAAGAAACAACAACGACTTTGATACATAATACTGTGGATAGAGAGCTGTGGAGAGCCATGACCGCCTACGCCACCCGACATGGCACCTGATGATGATGATGAGACGACTATATAAAGACTTTTGAATAGATGGATACGTGGGAGGTGTTCTTGTGTAGCTTGATGCAGTCTTACACACTGAAATAAGACATGCTGTACTGTTTATAGTAAGTTTCAACTGACATGATATCTGGATTGGTTGCTGTGGCCTTATTATGTAAAGTATCTGCTATATAGGACCCCTGTTCATGCTGGGCATTTAGTTATCCAAGGAATGCATAGATGACAACATCTGTGCTAGTGGAAGAAGACACAGTGTACGACTTGTACAATCTCTGCTAGTTATAGGTGCACACTAATTGCACACATTTTCATTTATTATAATTGTCTATTCCCAGGTGGATGATGGTAAGAATATCCACACATGCCGTTAAGTGTAGGAGTGGTGACTTGGAACTTTAGTTGTCTGTCCAAGATCAAATGTGTCGCCTTGGCTGTGTTTAATCCATATTTGTTCAGGGTTGTCTGGATATTATCTATCCTTCTTCTAGGTCTTCCTTTGGCCTTGTATCCGGATCTTCTCATGGTATATGTTCTTGTTGGTAGTTGGTTATGGTTCATTATCATAAGGTGTCCTAAACAATTTAATCTGTTGTTTCTCTATGTATTCTGTGCATGATCTTATAACTGATGTTTCTTCTGATTTCGTCATTTCTTATTTTGTCTATTTTGATAACTCTTGCGGCTTTTCTCAGGCATTTCATCTCACATATTGTAAGTTTTCTCTGCACACATGTCCGCCATTGATAGCAAAGTGTTGGCTTAAAAATACTGGTTATCATCTGTCTCCTGACTTCCATCTTGATCTTTGGGTTGAGCAGTAATGGTGATAGCTGGTATGTCACTATGTTTGCAGTTCTGTATATTTTTGGCCTAGTCTACACACAGACCTAGTGTGTATACCTATATATACACTATAGACCTAGACAAGATGGCCATGTGTTTTCATTGCTAAGTAACTAACTTACTGGGAGCAACAATAAAACCAGGATTCTGACTGTGTGCTTCAATGTTCTTAGGTTCTTTTGCAAGACTGTATATTAACATTTTCCTCCATCACACTGTGACAATCTGCCAATGGTGAGAGGTGTGATCGTCCTGTCGCATTTCAAGACCTGCTGTCTCACAGTGTCATAACTTGAAAATTTTGAGCCCTCTTTGGACTTGACTTACCTTGTTAGTGCAGAAAGTGATTGTGCTGGGATGTGGGTGGCATCGGTGAGGATTAGTTTTTATACCATTGGTGGCACTTAAACCCTAACTCCATGTCAAGTGGCTGGCCTCGAATGAGATATTTTTCTATAGAATTGTTTTTGTTGCATTGTTTCAACTTTGCATCAATGTCTTTTTTCTTTAAGCTAAATGAAGAACGAGAGAGTGGAAAGCAACATGATAATATAGATGTCAAACATGGCAAAGAAGATCCTCAAAATCAGCCTCATATAGGTGGCAGTACATGGGCTGGTGGTGTGGGTAAGTTAACATATAGGTGGCAGTACATAGGCTGGTGGTGTGGGTAAGTTAACATATAGGTGGCAGTACATGGGCTGGTGGTGTGGGTAAGTTAACATATAGGTGGCAGTACATGGGCTGGTGGTGTGGGTAAGTTAACATATAGGTGGCAGTGCATGGGCTGGTGGTGTGGGTAAGTTAACATATAGGTGGCAGTACATGGGCTGGTGGTGTGGGTAAGTTAACAAATTAGGATATGCCACGTTGTAAAAATACTCAAAATAGATGTCACCGAATTCTTTTTTTATGTTTGTTTTTTATGTTTAATTAGGGAGCCTAGGTAGCGTAGTGGCTAAGCTTCTTAAACGCTGACCAGATGGTTTTTATTCAATGTTTGCCTGCAACAGTGGAATCAAACATGGTTTGAAAATGTCTGTGGCTGTCTCAGCCACTAGAATATTGGTACCATGGCTAATACTCCAGGAAAGGTTGAGAATATGTGCCATGGTTACAGAGTACATGCTGTGGGTGACAATGGTCAGACAATTCCTGGTCAACCATTGGCTAGGCATCTGAGTGTGTACAGATAAAAGCTGTGTGCTGTAATTGATTCATATCTCAACGAACTTTTACTTATTATTACCCCTGCTTAACTAATTACCTCTAACTTACTAATGCACTTGAACAGTAATGTGTATTTAAACAGTTTCTATAATTGGATTGCACATCTTAAGAAGTCATATCAGAACTTTAATTAGAATTTTCATGCTATTAATCTCAGAAGGAAGAAGCAGAGTTCAATTAAAGGCATCAGGAAATGATGATGTGGAATTTGAAATGAGAACCATAAATGTATTATAGAAATACCTTATGGCTGCAGATCATGTACATTGAACAGTTTATTGATGTCTCATTAACTATCACTAAGGGTTCTGGACATTGATTGCATTATTGATCACTGTTCAAAGATAAAATGACCTTGAAATTGCATAAAGCAAAGAATTGGAAACTGAAAACTTAGCATATCCATGAAAGATGAGTTGGGCTTGTACCAGCAACTGATGAGCAGAAGTCAAAGATTTCTTCAACAGGTACCTCTAACAGACAAATCAGAACATTTCTGTATGCAAGATGGTGCTGACCACTAACAACATCTCTGGTAGTAAGTGATAATGAAGAGATGATAGTGTCTCTAGATTAAGTAAAACAGACTATAAAAAAAATATATATCAGAAGGTGCACATGATCCTGAATGAACATGTTACAGTTTTATGAAAAATATTGAAGATAACTTGTGCACAAAAATTGAAGATGACTTCAACAGAAGCTAGAAGACAAGACATATCAGAGGAGTGGTTGTAAAATTACCTTCTTCCCTTAGCAAAGTCATTGAAGACACTACTAACATTAAAATTTACCACATCATTACATTACAATATTATAAAGAAGAATAGGCAGAACTTCATGAAAAGAAAGAAAATGAACAAATAGGTACTGGCAACAGTGTGTGTGATAAAAGAACTATTAAAGAAAATAAAATCAAACAGATAAAATATTTTGAACATTAAAAGAGAATGACATCTTTTTTTGAAAATCTTGAGTGTAGAGTTGAGGGGAGGTAAGCAAGAGGTAGGTAGAGATACAAGTTGAAGGGAAACATCATGATGTTTACAGGTTACAGAAAAGCAGATTGCACCACAAAAGCAAGAGACAGAGGCTGTTGGAGGTCCGTTGCAGCCAGTCTTCATTACTGAGATGGCATTTGATGATGATGATGATTAGCGGAGATTTGCTAGAAAGACACAACATCTAAAGATGCTCAAAATCTCATTAAAGTACTGCATAGGGTTTATAAAATTTTTACAAAGCAAATACACACTTCTAAATGAATTTCAAAATTGGATGTAACAAATTGTAATCAACAGAATATCATTTCATGGAAAGATGAACATACAAATAAGGACAAATTAGTTATGAAAAGAGAACACTGAATGATTCTTAATTCAGGGTAGAACGTTACATAAACACACATGGAATTCATCTTCATTTGGAAGGAGACAATTTTTGTCAGTGATAATCATCATCATCAAGTGCTATCTTCGCAATGAAGGTTGGCGGCAACAGACCTCCAACATCCCCTGTCTCTTGTTTATTGGTGCACTCTGCTAGACTGTAACCTGTCCATCTTGTGATGTTACTCTCCCGCTTGTATCTCTGCCTACCTCTTGCTCACCTGCCTTGGACTTTACCCTCAAATATAAGGTCTCCAACAAGGTGGCATGTTTTTAATGTGTCCAAAATATTTTATTTGCTTGATCTTTCATTGATAATTCTTTCTTCATATTAAGTGTTGTTAGAAACTCTTTATTGGTTTTATTCTCTTTCCATGATGTTTTCCTATTCTTCTATATATCCACATCTCAAAGGCATCGATTCTGTCTTCTAATTGTCTTTTATTGTCCATGGTGCATGGTCATGTCTGTGCTCATGATACTTGTTAAGTAAGGAAAAGCTTGCTGATGTATGTAAGAAGTTGGAAACTACAGCAATATATTTCATTGCTTTCATGAATTGCATGATATTCTTATTCTCTCACAGAAGCGAAAAACCTGGTTCAGGGTTCTTTTATAATATTCATAAAACAATATATTTCTGATCAGGGTTCTTTTATAATATTCATAAAACAATATATTTCTGATCAGGGTTCTTTTATAATATTCATAAAACAATATATTTCTGATCAGGGTTCTTTTATAATATTCATAAAACAATATATTTCTGATCAGGGTTCTTTTATAATATTCATAAAACAATATATTTCTGATCAGGGTTCTTTTATAATATTCATAAAACAATATATTTCTGATCAGGGTTCTTTTATAATATTCATAAAACAATATATTTCTGATCAGGGTTCTTTTATAATATTCATAAAACAATATATTTCTGATCAGGGTTCTTTTATAATATTCATAAAACAATATATTTCTGATCAGGGTTCTTTTATAATATTCATAAAACAATATATTTCTGATCAGGGTTCTTTTATAATATTCATAAAACAATATATTTCTGATCAGGGTTCTTTTATAATATTCATAAAACAATATATTTCTGATCAGGGTTCTTTTATAATATTCATAAAACAATATATTTCTGATCAGGGTTCTTTTATAATATTCATAAAACAATATATTTCTGATTATTATACCTAAATGATTTTACAGATTTAAAACTCTCAAAACATGTGATATTAGACACAAACATAACTTTAAATAAATATGATTAGCATGTTCATAGTGTAACCTAGTGTGAGAAACACTCATGTCATTATTATGACTGAATTTGTGAAAATATGTTCATAGTAAGAAAACCTCAGAATCAGATGTTCTTCTACAGTGGAAGACAATTTTTATCAGTCTCTTAATGTCAGATAGTGTAGGTCTAGGTTATACTCATGTGACTTGTTCCTCAATCTCTCTCACTGTGCAATAAGGAACCTGTTCTGCATTTTTCATACACAACATCTGCAGCTTTCAGTCTGACATATACCACTTCAGCATAGCTACTGTGTCACTTTGATCTTCCGGTATGCCATGGGATAGCCAACCCCACCCCCAATGGCACTTCTTATGATGATGTTCCTCCTTTGCAATCGAAAATGAAAATGGCATGAAAAATAATAAATGTAATGAACAAGTAGAAAGACAACAAAACATTTGTGATTGTCTAATTTGGTTTGTGAGTTCGTAGATGTCCGATGAGTCCGATTCATGCCAGGAAAATTCTATTGCAGTGCATGCAGGAGAATAGAGGGTTTGGAGTAGGAGAGTTTTCAGATTTGTCATTCCGCTTTCGTTGCTTGTAAATTGCCAGCAGTCATCTGGGTATGCCAGGCTGAGCGATCAAAGGCTGTTGTCTCCCAGAAGCTAGAATCAATGCTGCAGTGCTTGAGAGAGTTTTTGGTGACTTTTCTGCCCTCTGCTTGAACGTTTACCATTGCACAGCTCCCCATAGAATAATCTCTTTGGAAGACGCTTATCTGGCATACAGACCATGTGACCAGTCCAGCGGAGTTGGAACCTAATAAGCAAGGCATGGATGCTTTGCATACAGGACTTTTAAAGGATTTCCATCTCTGTTACTCGATCCTGCCAACATACTCCCATGAGGTTTCTTCTTATCACACACATGGCAGGTCACACAGATGTTGCTATTCTCTGAACCTCTTTCTGAACCTGGCAACATGCTAATGTAAAAACTATTTTAGTATTAATTTTATAGTGTAAAATCTACAGTATTTTCTTCATTGACAACCAGGTAACAAAGATTAATGCTGTTTTGAAACCATTAATTATCTTCAGTTGTTTCATGGTTACCAGAATTAATCAGAGTACAGTAAAAAACATTTGCTTTCAATCCGTCACAAATAAAATACGATTCAATATAATATAATTTCCATCCATCACTAGATGTTTTGTAATACAACTTCATGCATCCATCACTAGATGTTTTGTAATACAACTTGATGTATCCACCACTACATGTTTTCAATATAACTTCCATCCACCACTAGATGTTTTCAATATAACTTCCATCCACAACTAGATGTTTTCAATATAACTTCCATCCATCACTAGATGTTTTCAATATAACTTGCATCCATCACTAGATGTTTTGTAATACAACTCCTTCCATCCATTACTAGATGTTTTGTAATACAACTCCTTCCATCCATTACTAGATGTTTTGTAATACAACTTCTTCCATCCATCACTTGATGTTTTATATTCTTTGTGTGTGTGTGTGCGCATGTGGGGCGGATGGGTGTGTGCGTGTTTGCGCATATGTTCTTTGTGGGGTTTTTTCAAGTGAGTGATCAAGCTATGAGTGAAAAAACCCCACAAAGAACATATGCACAAACACGCACAAACCCACCTGCCCCACATGCGCACACAACACGCGTGCGCACACACACACAAAAAGAATATATTTTCTATATATTCTAACTATGTTGACAACAGGTGGAAGTGGTACAGCAGGTCTTGGTGGGTTTGGAGGTCCTTACAGACTTGATGCTGGACACACTGTGTTTCAGGTGGCACAATGGGAGAAGGATGCTGTACCAGAAAATGTAAGTTTCATAATGACGGCAGAATGTACAGGTCAACTGCACTGAGTTTGAGGTCAATACAGCTGCCCTAAAATGGCTTTCTGTGGGACCGGCATATATATATATATATATATTATATAGCGATGTTCTCCTATGTGTTCTAATATGTCTCCGATATATTTCAGATAGCGATGTTCTCCTATGCCACGATGCTTGGTTGTCAAGTATCTTCTCTTCCCGTACCTCTCCTGCTCTTCAATTTGCCTGTTGTTACAATGTGTTCTAATTTTCCTATTCTCATGATGTGTCCCAAAAATGTGGACTGTTTCTTTCTGATGCAAGTAAGCAGCTCTCTTTTTTAATTAACTTTCAAATTATCTTCATTACATTTTTTATCTGTCCATGGTGTTAACATTCTTCTATAAAACCACATCTCTGCTACTTCAATATAATTTTTCACACATTATACATCAAATTCAAATTAGTGATATATGCCATAATTCATACTGATACCAATCTTTGTGGATACTTCGAAGCATAGACTTATACAATACTGCTTTAATATATATATATATATATATATATATAAATATATACATATATATATATATATATATATATATAAATATATACATATATATATAAATATATATATATATATATATATATATATATATATATGTATATATTTATATATATATATATATATATATATATGTATATATTTATATATATATATATATATATATATATTAAAGCAGTATTGTATAAGTCTATGCTTCGAAGTATCCACAAAGATTGGTATCAGTATGAATTATGGCATATATCACTAATTTGAATTTGATGTATAATGTGTGAAAAATTATATTGAAGTAGCAGAGATGTGGTTTTATAGAAGAATGTTAACACCATGGACAGATAAAAAATGTAATGAAGATAATTTGAAAGTTAATTAAAAAAGAGAGCTGCTTACTTGCATCAGAAAGAAACAGTCCACATTTTTGGGACACATCATGAGAATAGGAAAATTAGAACACATTGTAACAACAGGCAAATTGAAGAGCAGGAGAGGTACGGGAAGAGAAGATACTTGACAACCAAGCATCGTGGCATAGGAGAACATCGCTATCTGAAATGATTGACAGCACATGATATAAAATGCTCTGGAAAGACATGATAACCAATGCCACATGACATGGACCATAAAAAGAAGAAGAAAATAAAAGTGTAATATATAGATTTCTTGATATGCATGCATAACTACTCAGAATTTGTGAACTGGAGAAGGTGGGAAGAGGCTGCGAATGGGTAACATTTGGCAGAGATAGAAAGTTATTGACAGCGGTTGTGATATGATTGGGAAGAGAGTGCAGCAATTGGGCTGCCGATGGAAGAGGGAGTAATCCAGGGGCTTATATTGCAGCACTCAAAGCCACACGAGACAATAATTTACACAGACGGCTCGGTGACACAGGACAAACAGGTGTGGTTGGGGTTTTGTGGTCTACCAAGGTGGCAAGAGGTTAGCTGAGGGGTCGGCTGCATGCCTTGCTGCAGCATCAGGTGTGAGATTCAAAATGGACAGAAGCTCTCACTTGGCTGATGACACAACCACAAACAGATTCAGTGATTCTGTCAGACTCTGAAAGTTTACTGCGCAAGATAGAAAAGTGTATGATCAGAACTGAATGGGTCACTTTTCTCAACAACATGGAGAGCAAGCATTACATGGATCTACTGTCCAAGTAATGCTGGGGTCAGGGGAAATGAAAGAACCGATGTGAACCGATGTCTTTGCTGATAAAGCATTGTTGAACGGCACAGAGATAAGAAGAGACAGGATTTAATTGATTAGAGCAGTCATGGATACCCTACGAGAAGACAAGGAGGAGTTCGAACGAGACAATGTACATATTCAGAGAATGGTAGAAAATGCTCCCTCTCCGGAAAGATCAAAAGAACGCATAATCAGCAACTTACTGGGACGCTGAACGTATACACTTTTAGATGATTCACAGAACGACAAGCATAGCATATATAGCAATGTCCCCAGTTCTGTGATGTTTGTTCCTAATAAAGACTGAAAAAAAAATTGTTGAGGTAAGAGAAAGCAGACTGGCTTGAATCTATAGATGTGGTTTTAGCAATGGATAAAGGAGATGTTCTGCAGCTGCTTCATGAGTGCATGCTTGATATGGACACTGTGGTTATACTTTAAGCCATGAGTACATACTTGATATGGACACTGTGGTTATACTTTAAGCCATGAGTACATACTTGATATGGACACTGTGGTTATACTTTAAGCCATGAGTACATACTTGATATGGACACTGTGGTTATACTTTAAGCCAGGGATTAGGGGAGCTCAGTATTAAATTCTATTGTGTAGAATTGATGACCAAACCATCATGAAGAAACAGTGAAAATACAATCAAGATTTATCGACAACACAGGCACATTATTTAGCATAAATATTAATATTAGTAAAAAAAAAGTTGGTCTCATATCCTATTCTGGACATGGTGATCAACAAGCTTGTTTTGGCTGTAATGATTTTCTAGGAAATAGTATATATTTCTCATTATGATTTCTGATTATGTCCCGTGTACTGTCATTTGTATGATTATATTCTGTGTTTTGTTGTATATATTATTTCACGTAAGCATCCGACAGTGATAGTGTGTGTGTGTGTGTGTGTGTCAGTCGTTATCCAGTAGAACTTCATAACCTGTCTCCCACTTGAGTATTATTTTCATATTAGTTCTACTAGCACTACTACATTTATTGATTATCATTATATATTTCTCAGTAGGTAGACTGGAGTGGTGAAACGTCAGGAAATAAAAGTTAGTAGCAGTCTGTTATAGTACAACACCACTACTGAACAATGTTGGATATTCACTGACTCTAAACTTTTGTGATATGAAGATTAATCTTAATTTATATTGATTATCAAATTAATCAATTGTGTATGTAATTTCAGATCAGACAAGTAGCTAGAGATATAGCTCAAAGGGCATATACACAAAGGTAATTATGGTGTATTGTTGCTGTGTTTTGATATAACCCTGTTATGTCTTGCAGCATCCAGGCTGAAAGAGATTCTTGATCATGCTCTTGTTTGACCCTCATATAAAGTTGCTTATTGCCTGTATTTCACTTTTTGAATGATTGTCTCCTACTTTGTATTCACTGTACCTAACCAGTGGATGTAAAGTGGACGTAGCAAATGGTCATCACCATTATGATGGACGAACAACACTTAACCAGCTTCACTTTTTGAGAGATGATGTTTGGAGAGTCTAATGACATAGTTGAACCATTTAAAATGTCTTCTGATTAAGTTAATACTGGTCTCAGTTTAGTACTACTTATTTGTCTCCTGATTGTTTCAATTTTGATTCTGTCTTTTACTTTGGGCATTCTGTGTATTTTGTTATATCTAGTTTTTGTCTGTGTTTTGATGTTTGTGTCCAGGTTTGACACTGGTAATACTGTGTGCACTAGAAAATCATACTGTTTTAAGGCTCATTTGGTGCTCTTAGTGATGTGTGTGTTTTGAAGTATAGATAACATTTGTCCTATAACTTGATGCACTGAATTGAATCTATGTTAAATGGCATGACCAATATTCCCATTTGCTAATGTAATCTCTATAGTAATCTCTATTATAGTTTTGTAAACTATTTATTTTGTTGGTGCTCAGTTATTCATTATTTCCTTAGTTTGTGGGAGCCACAGCAATATAGCGGCTAAGTCACCCTCCCACCAATCAAGTGACCCTGGTTTCAAGTTCACTCGACACTTGTGATTTCAAATTAAAAAAATTACTGTCATGGTCCACCAGAAAATGGGTACCAGAGTTTATACAGTGGAAAGGTCATGAAATGTTTTTATTACTATTGAGTGAGTCCTGAAGGTAACACTAGTCAGGGGTATCTGGTGATCTACCTCCTAGACAAATACTTATGAAAAAAACTGGGTTTGTTCAGTTTTTTTAACCCAGTGAAAACTCTTTGTTGGTGCAACTTTATTTGCTCGTGTACATTCGTAATGTATGACTGCGCTAACAGTATGTTGTTGGCAGTATTAACCTCTATATTAACCTCTTGGTTGTCACTATCAACCTCTTAGTTGTAAGTAGTAACCTCTTTTCTATGATCTGTAAAAAAATAAAATTACTAAAGTAAATAAATGCTGGGTTGATGGCTATGTCCTGAATAGGATATGCTACCAATTTAGTGTTAACCTATTGAGGAAGTTGCCATCCACAGATCTGAGTTCATTATTCTTGATCTCTATGACAGATGGAAGAGTTTTATTTTTGGTTCAGATTGATGTCCATTAGACATTCTTTTCAATGGGGGAGTATAACCTCTATAATGCTTCTTGTGGTCATAGTCAGATCTGTGTTGCCAGGGTCCGAAAGGGAAACAAAGAATAACAATATTGTGACCTGCCACACATGTCATAAGAGAGGACTAAGGTAGTTTTGGGAATTTGGTTGACTGCTCCATCCCTTAGATAAGTTAAAAGTGATGCAAAGCCATGCTTGTCAGGTTTGGCAGACACAAAGGTGTATATATCACAGGCAAGCTGTAAACTATGGCACAAAGTACTTCATTCTCTAAACTACATCCTGCTAACCAGCAGGATTTTGAGAACAAAAATAGAAGAAGAAGTAGTCATAGTGAAAGCTCAACTCTTATTTGTACTGGTCTTCTCTACACACTGAACTGTGAATGTCCAAGCATTATATTCATGTGTAACAGCCAAACCATAATTATGTCATAGATATAATTACAGATGTCATAGATATAATTACAGATGTCATAGATATAATTACAGATGTCATAGATATAATTATAGATGTCATAGATATAATTACAGATGTCATAGATATAATTACAGATGTCATAGATATAATTATAGATGTCATAGATATAATTATAGATGTCATAGATATAATTACGGATGTCATAGATATAATTATGTCACTGTCTCCCGAATTCTCTAGAATAAAAGTGTAGACATTCAACTAATTTTTAGTTGAAACTGGAAGACAAAAATATATGAGAATCATAGATCTCACTTGTTTATTTATATTATTATTCTTTCCATGACTTCTTGCAGATTAAAGGAGATTGAGATGAGTGAGTATGATGGTCAACTGTATGAGAGGTACTCAGCCGGTGTGAGGAGGCAAGTTCAAAGCCTGCGGGTAATATTGGACTCACTCCAGGTGAGTATCCTCCTAATTACAATTAGGCACCATATTCATTTAGATATTTAATGTTTGTTTTAATTATGATAATATGATCAATTTATCTCCTCTTTTATTTATATTAATATAATGTCTATCTATATCTATAAATATTATATGTAAATCTATAAATAATTATAATATATATATATAAATCTATAAAAATATAATATATATAATGTTTAAATCTATAAATAATAATAATATATACAATATTCTTCTTCTTCATCGTTCTTCAGTCAGATATCAGGTTACAGGATATATACAATATATAAATCTATAAATTTAACATTTGTTTTAATTAAAATAATACAAGTAATTTTTCTCCTAAGAAGAGAACAAGCGGTAGTACAGACCTTTGAAAGATACATGAGAATGGACACCACAGAAGAAAATAGAAAAATGATAGAAAAGTGGCCAGAAGAACACAGAATACTCAAGATATCATTCCTCAACAACACACGAGAAGCAAGTAAAAAAACACCATCTGCCAACAAACAGAGAACAAAAGGAAAAGATAGACATTGAATCACCCTGCAGACATGCGATAACTCCTTCCATAAGGGCTGAACATTCATAAACTGAGAAAATCATATGAAGTGTATATATGCTGGAGGATGTCTGCACCTGATGCAGAATGGATATGTTTCCCTATAGATTGTCAGACTTCCTTCTGTATAGTAATAACACTCAATAGAGAAAGTAGGAAGTAGTGCTCTATTGCTGTTGAGCCTGAGGTGCAGGCATTCATCAATGAGAATTTCAGGAAAGGTGATTTGATTATATACACTAATGGGTCTTGTTGATGATGGAATAATCCCTTTAGCTGTAAGCAGGTAGCTCTTAACACTCAATAGCCTTTCTGACAAAAGTCTTCCTAGAAGTCCAGCCCTGGTTACCATACCTGTGGGTTTGTTGTTAAACATGTGCATAGTGAGTGTACCTTCATATCTCAGTGTATAGGAAAGGAGTTTCGTAAATCATGCTGTACTGCAGAGTTTTGTACGTATAGGAACTATTAGAGAGATTAGAAGTTTCACTGTGACTACAAGCTGCATGACTGGAGATTATGATAGTGAATGAGCATGGCCAGAAAAATGCAAGTGGTTCTATTAATGAACAGTGGCACGAGTCTGTACTCGTTACAACACTGGAATCAAAACTCTTTGGGTCACTGTGTGAACTACAAAAGCCCATTAATACTTGCCCTGTCTTTTTAGCTCTGTCTAATTAGATTTTAGGCTCCCTGTAATTGTAACTGTTTGCTTTCATTTCCCTGTTATCACATCAATTTGTTTATGTAGTAATATTGTGTCTTGATTGTAATGTGACTCAATTTCTGTGCACTTCTTGTTCAGCCAGCTTTCTTTTGCTACTTTGCATGTCTCTCTTCTCCTTATATATTTTCTGATATTCATCTATCTTGTGTTTATTTTTTCTTATGGTGCTCATCAATTCTAATATTTCCTCTGTCATCCATTTTTGTTTTGCTGTATGTTTTACTTTTGGTATTATCTTTTTCGATTTTTGGTTTATCGAATGTTTTAACATGTCCCATTGATCTTCGATACTGAATCTTTGTAATGGCAGTGTATCTATTTTGTTACACTTATGTTGTATCTTTCTTTAATGTCAGCATCTGATTTCAATAATGCTAAATCTAATTTCATATTTCTTGGTGATCTCTTGATCTTCTTCAATCTTATACAAAATTTCCCCACTAGTAGTATATTCTCACTGTTGCAGTCAGCCCCTGGCCTTGTTTTCATAGATATAATGCTGTTTCTATGTCTTTTAGAGACTAAAATGTAATCAATTTGATTCTGTGTACTATCACCTGGGCTAATCCATATACACAGCCTTCTTGGATGTTGCTTGAACCATGTATTCACTATTATTAAATTGTGTGCTTGTGCCCACTCTATCAATAAGTCACCTTTTTCATTCTTAACACCTAAACCAAATCTTTCAGTCACATAAAAGTATATTGGAAATATTCAGAAACGAATTCACCAATGTGCATGATCCAAGATATCTGTGAATTTAAGGTCATAATTTTTGTGTTATATGTAACCTAAGGTTGCTCATAAAGATTTAGAAGAATACCTGCAATAGTTTTCAACAAAATTTATTTAGACTGAGGGCAAAACTTTCACTAGAACTATAGTTTTCAGCCTGATTACTCAAATAATTCTGCTGCACATGCTAATAAAAACAAGTGGAAATAACAAAAATAGGTTAAGTTTAACAATGAACAATAGGACAGAAGCAAGATTCTCAAATAACACAGACTTGGATAAAAATAGAAGATTTACCATTGCAAAATAACTGCTAGTTTTTTTGTGTGTCATTTCTTTGTTCTGATTGTGGTTGCATGTTAAATGTTTATACTGCCAAATAAGTTTCATAATGAACTCAACTGTTGTCTGGGGTCTTCTATTTTTCTCGTTTTGTATGAAATTGTGGATTTTTTGGTCAACATTTTATTTATACTATCTGTATGTAGGACAGTCAGGTAGAGCTTGCTCTTAAGTTTGTTCATGAGTGCCACAGGTACACAATGTTAAAATGAACACTGAGTTTGTTTTGTTGATTTATACCTATTTGCATATTTTGAGTGTATCTGTTGGAGATTTTAATGCAGAATACATTTTAATCAAAGACATGTACAATATATTTTTCATGGTTTACTATCAGGAAGAAAAGTGATTGAACAGTATAGAAATATATCTCAAGGAACAAAAAAATTAGGAGGAGAAAGAATGTAGAACTTAATGTATTTTGCAGTAATATAATATTAATTATATTATTAAATATATTTTAATATCTAAAAATAGTTTTGTTTCAGTAGGAAAGTGGGTAATGAGCTAGCAAACACGAATTAGTCAAACTTGCTCATGTTTTGGAAGTCTAACAGAAATTGTACTGGAAATGTGATTGAATGTTTTGGTGACCCTTAGAAAGTCAAACTATTTGAAAGACAGTGTTATATCAATTATATCCTTCATTTACCATAACTAATGTTTAATAATAGACAGTTTTTACAGGTTTCTTTCACATAGACCTTTAGTATTCTCTTTCACATAGACCTTTAGTATTCTCTTTCACATAGACCTTTAGTATTCTCTTTCACATAGACCTTTAGCACTCTGTTTTACACAAACCTTTAGTACTTTAGAGGGGGCAGCTTAGCGTAGGGGTTAGTGCACTGGTTTCGTATATGAGTGGTCCTGGATCCATTTTCCAGTTGAGATGAAAATGTTTTTCAAATCACAATGGCTCCCAGATTGACCCAGCCTTAATTGGGTAGTGGACTAATCCAGAAAGTAAAAACTGTGTGGGAAAGACAATCTCATCTCCTCTCATCTTCTTGATTCTTGATTAGAAACTGGCTTCACAGCATGCAGGACATTCACATAAGTGCTCCGCCCTCCACTCCAGCAGCCATCCCAGTGTATGTAGATTCAGAGTTCCCGTCAGGTGTTGATTGTGTGATCTTCGGGACTTTCCAAAAAATTTACTTTTCCTTCCTTCACCTCTAGATACTCCCATTTCTAACATTCTCTGTATGTGTACGTTCTCAACCTCATTGACATCATCTGCATCTTGAAATGAATTTATTACTGCCTTCATTAAGTCTGCTTTATCTCTTCTCAGCAATGTGCCGTCTATTGCTGCATTGCCTGCTAATAAGTCGGCTCTCTCATTTCCTCTGACCCCAGCATGGCCAGGGCAGTATATCCATGTAATGCTCTGGACACAACTGAGTTGTTAAATAAGTCCCACCATTCCTTTCTTAGCATGAACTTTTCTATCTTGCACAACATGCTTTGAGAGTCTGTGAGTATTACCGCGTGTGTTGATGTATCAGTTATCAACCAATTAAGAGCTGCTGTAACTCCCTCTATCTCCATCCTCATGCTCAATGTGACAGTAGAATATGCTGAAGATTTTTCAACCAACTTCATGCCGTTTCTGTAGGCAACAAAACCCCAACCGCTTTTATTTGTGTTTCTGTTAACGGAGCCATCTGTGTATATAATAATGACTTATGGTTTCAAGTGTAGTTGGGCGAGTTCGTGCACTGTATCCTGAGCCCTGACTGCCGTCCATTTTCGACACGCTTTATCTAGTTGTATTATTACTTTAGTCAATGATTTCTTCTCAGTGTCTACCTTCACCCATTCACTGCCCTTTCCTATTTCTTCCAATTCACATACTCTTCGCAGTGTCTTCAGCCTCTGCCATCCATGATCAGCCACGCTTGATTCGTTTTCCCTTTGACTCATCTAGACAATTATGTAATGGGTGGTGGTTGTATTCTGTCACTTTAAGGTATGACCTAACTTGTGCTACCTGTTGTCGCACTCTAATGCTGGGGAGATCAAGCAGAAATCTCATAACAAAGATGGGTGTATCTCTAGTACACCCCAGTACCGCTCTCATTGCCTCATTTTGAACTTTTCCCAATCTATCGACTTGTGTCTGTGACAAAGTTAGTAGGCCAAGGCCATAATCTATGACAGATTACTTGCATCACTTGCAGAAGCAGAAAAAGTACCCATTGCTGCATGTCGAAGGTCACCATAACCTTGATAACACTGATCCCTCTGTTAGCCTTCTGAATCATATTTGTGACGTGCTTGTTGAATGAGAGACTTCTATCTCCTCTCATCTCCTCTTATCTTATCTCATCTCCTCTCCTCTCATCTTATCTCTGCTCATCTCCTAATCTCATCTAATCTAATCTTATCTCATGGATGGGACTGGCAGAGGATATCATACAAAGCGTGTGTAGGATGCAGGATGTAGCTGCATGAGTGGAATGGATGCGCCAGCCGATGGATTGCAAAACTTATTTCAGAGTTATAATAACACTTGATAGGGCTAGCAAGGAATGGGGACCAGTGGTGGTAGAGGGCTGAGGTGCAGGTGTTGGTCAATGAGAACTCTGGTGAAGGGGATGTAATTATATACACAGATGGATCGGTGATTAGACATGTTTGTAGTGTGTGGGCCTTCACAGCTCAGAGTGCAGGGAATTGTGTTAGGGAAAAGAGTGGAGCTGTGACTACGAGTAGTGTGACTATGGAGATCATGGGAGTGACTAAGGCATTAGAATGGGTCAGCCCACAGAGGGCTGTATAGGCCTGTATCCTGAGTGACAATGATGATCCAATGATTTACTAACTAATCTGATTTATTAACAATGGCAGATTTTGCGAAGATGGGTTGTTAATCCTCTGTTCAACTGTCCATTGCAAGTAGGAGAAAACACAACCTCCATCTTGCTATTAGTTAAGAATATTTTAAATATAATATCTGTGCATTAAGAGTGTGCACCATAAGCAAGATACTTAGTTCTTATCCTATTTCTGAAAGTATCATATCTCTTGCATCATCATCAAGTGCTGCCCCTACATCGTAGTTTGGCTGCTACAGACCTTCAACATCTTCCGTCTCTTACCTAGGTTGTGCACTCCCCTGGACTACAGTATGCTGTCCATCTCATGATGTTTCCCTCTTATTTGTATCTCTGCTGACCTCGTGATCGCTGCCCCATAACTTTATCTTCTTGCCATCCTCTAAGGCTTCAACAAGGTGTCATGTCTTTTAATATGTCCAAAATAGTATCTTTATTTGATTTTCATTTCTTTTATCAGTTTATTTGTAATGTTGTTATATACTCTTTGTTTACTTTCTTCTCTCTCTATGAAGTTCTTTCCATTCTTCTTTATATTCACATCTCAAGGCCATCAAGTCTTGTGTTCATTATCCACATTTCTGAGCCAGACATTAAGTACAGTATTCTTGTTCTTCTTTTGTTCACTTGAAACATGTCTATATCTGTAATGTACAGTATAATATGCAGCATTTTAAAATTCTCATTTTTAGTTGTTTCACCTTTGATGTTAGCAGTTTCCTCATTTCATTGAAGGTACTTTTAACCATTCCTATTCGTCTTTATTCTGAACCATAAAATGGTTCAGTCACCGTATGAGAATAAACCCAAACCAAATACCAATAAGAGCATACAACAAAAGAATATCCAGACATAAAACCAAAGGTAGACCAAGAAAATGTTGGATAGAAAACATGATAACTTTGAACAAACATGGACTTAATGCAACTAGTGCAACACATCTGGCCTTGGAACACAACAACTGAAGCTCCCATCCCTACACTTAATGGCAAGTGTGGATACTATCAACGATCATTCACCTGGGGATAGACAATAGAAAATTTGTCTTTTAAATTCTATTTCACATTTACTATCATTTGTTATTATGGATCCAAGATACCTGTAATGGTTTACTAGTTACAGTATCTCTTCATGTTTGTTTATTTTTAGCATTGGGTTTTTCCTGAATCTTACAGATTATCCTGGTGTTTGTTTTCTTGATGTTAATATCTAGTCCATATTTCTCTGCTAGATTTGTTTACTCTATCTTTTATTCTTTGTAGCTCAATTTCTGCTAGGAGAACAAAAAGCAATTGCAGAGTAGGCCCGTAAATATATTTATAGCATCTGTTTTTTTAAAAAAATCTTCCTTTTTATATTTTCGACATAAAACAATATATAGCATTTTAAAAATTCTGCATGAAGGGCACCTATATCATCAACATGACATGAAACAAAACTACTGAAAAATATCAGGTTTCTTGACACTTTCCTTTTTCTCCAAAAAAAAATCACAGACAGGTCAATGACCATATTCAGTGACCAAGTGCTACATTATTTGGCAAACTCAGGAGAACTGTGCATGCCTAAATGCATCTTGTAACACTTGATCTCATTCTTTCTGATGTTTCTCTTTGTTTCAATGTTTGTTCTGACAGCTCTATCAATGTGATTATTTGTTATTGGATGTCTGTTTAGCACAGACAAGAACTGGTTGAATATTTGGATATTTGTTTTAGTAATCCATTGACAATCTCTCAAAATTCTATGACATATTTGAAAGAACTTCATGTTTGGATATTTTGTTGATCCTCAAGTGATGTGTTTGAGCTCTTGTTTTAGCTTGTGAACCTGATGGCCAAGTGTTTTGTTGATATTGAGAGCCAAGCGAATTTATGTCTTTGTGTCTGTCTCTTGCTGGTGTTGATCATAAATCTGTAGTTTTTTTAATAGGCCAAGGGCAAAGAACGCCAGTGGATCAAACATCAATCATATGGAGATTTAGATGATGCCAAGCTCATTGAGGGGCTGACAGGAGAAAATAGTATATACAAGAGGAGAGGAGAAAAGGAGCCAGAGGTAGGAGAAAGAGAATGAGAGAAAGAAATAGCTAAGTACTGAAATTGCTTCAGCTATTGGTTGCAATGAGTCTTAATCATATTATATCTCATGACTTGGAAGTCAGAGAATTTGTTTACTAATCACATATTGATGTTTCGTGGACTTTCCATACTATTCCTTGTAGTTGTATCCATTTTCCACAGAGTTTACAGATGTAAGAAAGTAATCAGTTTATAGCTACATACTGGCCACAAGATAAAAACAGCTTCACCACAAACATTCTTCAGCATTCATTCTCAAACTCTCGCCTGATCTCTTGAAACAGGACAATAGTCAAACCAAATTTCCTGCAGGATGTAGTCTAGGGAATGAAAATACACTGTGGCACTGTTTTATTTGTGCCATTGGCCCGACATATCCATCTTTGAAGGGTTTATCACAAGTAACTAATAGACAGAATTAATTAAATATAGGAGAAGCTGATGTGTGTGTGTGTGTGTGTGTGTGTGTGTAGCACTGGTCCCATAATGGTGAACATTTGTTGCATATCTTTTCTCATTCAGCATCTGACTACAGTTTTATCTCTCTTTATTAAAATTTGATGAAAGTACAGAAAGTACATGCAGGAAGGCTTTCTATGTCCTGTGGAAATAAAGGCTGCTTTGCCATAGCAGCTGCTGTGACATGCACAGGAAGAATTTTGATTGTACCTCTGAAAGAAACAAATCTGTTACAAACCGTGAATTTTACTCTGAGAATGGCGTTCTAACCACACTGACATGCGCTCTACCTTAGAAACGAATGTAGAAAAATATTCATCTAGTTTAATTTTCAATACACAATCATCTCTTTTTATATAATATTGATAATGGCGTTCCTTCTTCACAACTGAATATGATCGAATAAATGTCCTCAGGTTTGACAGTCGGAAGAAGGTTTAGAAATGCGATCTGGTCTCATACTGCTGTGTAAGCAAGATAGAAGGTCAACCCAGGATTTTTTGACTGTAGTTATTTTCTAATTCCGGGAAGTAAAAGAAGAGGTCGACCTAGAAGGAGATGGACAGGTGACATCAAAGACTGTATGAAGATATCATTGGAGGAGGCAGATAGGTTGGCACAGGATAGAGTCAGGTTTAGGAGATCAATTACAAAAACAACGTTTTTGAGAGAGTGAGAGAGAGACAGAGAGAATGAGAGAGAGAACAAGAGAGAAAGAGAGAGAGAGAATGAGAGAGAGAGAATGAGAGAGAGAATGAGAGAGAGAACGAGAAAGAGAGAGAGAGAGTTATTTTCTAGCTGTTTATGTCCAGTATCTTGCCATTGCTTACTAAATGGTCTGGCTGCACAACTACCTGCAGCAAAAGATTTACCTGGTAGCTCTAAATTTGAAACAAGCTCTGTACCTCTCGGTCACACAGCCTGCTTCTTCTAAACACAAAGAGTTATAGACGTGCAACATGTATTTTTTAATATGATTAAGGGCTAATGTTAAAAATATATTATAGATGATCTGAACAAAGAAGAAAATTATTGCAAGAAGAATAACAAAAAAAATGTTTCATGTGCTAAGAACAGATCACAATAAAACATGGAAAGATGCTGAAAGAGACTAGCAAGAAAATTACAATTATGACACAATTTAGGAAGAAAATGGTGATATTTTTTACTTGTGAAAAGAAAATGAGACTCAGACAATTGGGACATATATACATATATGTACATACATATGACATATATATATAACTCAGACAATTGGGACATATATACATATATATGACATATATATAACATAAGAAATGAAGGGCATCAGAATTATAAAACAAGTACGGGTGTATATCAAATAAATTATATGAAAGAAAATCAAGACGTAGATTAAGAAGAAGATGAATTAGCAATATAGATTAACTAGAGATAAGTATTTGAAGAACAAAGTCACCCCCTCTGAGTATAAGACTTCTTCAATAGTAATTGCACTAAGCCGAAAGCAAAAGTCTCCTGGGTATGAAAGAAAGCTAAAAATCACCCCACTGCACATAGGAAGTAAGAGCTAATTGTTCGCAATTCCTGGAGTTCTCAAAGAAGACGGAGAAGAACAAAGACTGGGTACAGAGATGAATGGAGAGGAATTGTATGTGCAGTGAAATGCCTTCAGAGTTTGCAACACTGAGAAGAAGAAGAAGAAAAAAATTAGCATTGAATCACATGGAAAACTGAAATAATAATAGAAAAGAGAGAGAAGTATAATTAAAAAATACAGAGTTATGGCTGCACGTTTTTATCAGCACACACCAAACAAGTCCATAGTGCTCCAATAGCTGTCTCAATGAATCCATCGGAGTGTATCAGTTCACATATCTAATTCACTGTTGATTTATCAGTCTCTTCCATATATTTATGTTTCTTTTTATGTTCCCAACCTTTACACTAATCTCCTGCAATTTTTGAAAGTGACCATAAAACACACTTTAAAATATTCTAAGCTGATGAGGCCGCTAGGCGCATTGATTAGATTAGATAAGTTAGCGTAGAATGAAGAATTGGAATGAACTGACTTCTATTACACAAATCGGTCTGGGCTTTATGATGTTAGTTGATTAATCCAGCGATGGACGGAATGACCAAGACTTTATTAGAGAAACATCTTCCATCAATGGATGTCACTACTGCATATTTACCCTCTCAATAAAGCTGACTGCTGCTCGTCACATTGTATCTTCAAGGGATAATCCCCATGAATCTCCAATTAAATCAATTTTATAAACAAGATGCCATGAACAGGATCTGAACCCATGACCTCTTGAGCACACAAACAGAACAGCTTAGCCATTGTGCCAAAGAGACCCTCAGAATGGAGAAATATGTTCATCTGCTAGTTCAACATTCTGTATTCACAAATTAAACATTGTCATGAGTTTTACATTAAGATGCATAAAGTGCTGAGGAGAGGGGAGCAAGATGTTGGCAGAGATACAAGTTGATGAATATCATGTGATGGAAAGACAATCAGATTGCACTACCAAGACAAGAGACTGATGTCTGTTTCAGCAAACCTTTGATGCATAAATGGTACTAAATGATTATGAAGTACTAAAGCATGTTTTAATCGGATATAAATTTGCACTTATTTTCTACCGAGTATTTTGTTTCTTTTTAAATTTATTATTTCTTTGTTTTTGTTGTACAATCAAAACAATCTCTATTGTTGTAACCAGCTAAAATGGCTCATTTCTTTATTATAAGAATTTTCTGATTTAAAAAATGTATTTATTTCATTAATACAAATTTTTCCATTCTGTTTTATCAAGATGGGAGCACCACAAGAACATCCTAAACGTCTTCGTTTACTTGTGGATGTGTCAGGAAGTATGTACCGTTTTGATGGCCATGATGCCAGACTGACCAGAGAGATGGAAGCAGTGCTGATGGTGATGGAGGCATTTGAAACATATGAAGACAGATTTAGGGTAAGAAAAAAGTATTAAAATTTGATATATTCTGTCCTGTATAAATAACCAAAATATCAGAGGATATCTGAGGAAATGTGTATTGTAGTAGTACATTTCAAGCTATGATAAGGTGAGAAGCTTTATTTTTGTACACTTATTGTGATGGACTATATCAAGCTGTATCTTGATACAGTCAATGCATGATATAATACTTATTCTATTTATGATGTCATCATTGCGTAACCTATCTAATCTGGTAAGACCAACAACCTTTCTCAAGCATTTCAGTTCACACATTATTAACTTTCTCTAGTGTGAAGACAGTGTGAAACCGAAATAAGAAGCAGAATAGGACAGGCAAAAAAACATTGAGAAAAATGAATGTCAATATGACCTTGTCATTAGAGGTGAGAGAGTTCTTCAGTGCCATATCACCCCTATACTAACATATGGGTGCGAGTCTTGGACAATAAACATACTGGAAAGTGGGAAATTAGAGGCAATAGAGTTGTGGTTCTACAGAAGAATGCTGAGAATACCATGGACTGCCAGAAAAACTAATGTAGAGGTGCTGAAAGAGTCAAATGCGAAATGGATCTTAATCAACAATATAAGAAAAAGGCAATCTTCTGTTTTTTGCCACTTCATGAGACAGGCAGGTTTAGAGAACATAGTCACAACAGGCAAAATTGAAGGCAACAGAGACAGAGGGTGACAATGTGAGAAAATATTAGACAGTTTGACAACCAGGCACGACAAGGAAACAACAACGACTTTGATTCATAATACTGTGGAAAGAGAGCTGTGGAGAGCCATGACTGCCTACGCCAGCCAGCATGGCACCTGATATGATTATGAGTGTGAAGATGTCAGTACCAACTCTGACAGTAGTAACAGTCTTAGTAGAAAAAATACTTTTATCATTCATACCTGCCAACTGATTATTTCATATAATTGTGTTTTGTAAAATTTAAATCCATATATTTATAAAAAATGACTGTATTAGTAATAATTTTAATAATCCCCCCCCACCTCAATCTGTGTGTGTGACATAAAAATGCCTGTATAAGTGTCTTAGTAATAATTACTGAAATTTAAACACCCCTTCCAACGTAAAAAAATGTGCGTGTGTTGTAAATCCATACTAGTTGACTCCTATGATCATTTGTAGTTTAGCTTTGTTCTTCATCAAGGAATACTGTAGTAAGTGTGACAGCTTATTAAGTCACTATGTTTGCCTTTTAGCATATGTTTCTCCAGCACAAATTTGTATTTTTGTTGTATCTACAGTATGATGTCTATGGTCACTCTGGTGAGACTTATGTGGAACAGTTTGTGAAGATTGACAAGCCTCCCAAGAACAATAAAGAGAGGTTAAATGTACTGAAGATGATGCTAGCTCACTCTCAGTTTTGTATCAGTGGAGACAATACCCTAGAAGCGGCCAAGCATCACATCAATGCTATTGCCCAGGAACAAGCCGATGAGCACTTTTTGATCATATTGAGTGATGCCAATCTTGACCGTTATGGCATTCGTCCATCCCGATTTGGGGAAATCTTGACAGGAAATGAAGATGTAAATGCTTTTGCAGTTTTTGTGGGATCTCTTGGAGATCAAGCAATAAGGTATGTCGAGAGTTTACATACCAGACATTTGTTTATATATGATGTTTACCTCTTAAAGACTGGAATTTTCCCCCCAGGTTTTTTATGAATTATTATTTCCTTGATGCAGCATAGTTTTTTTCAAAAGTTAAATTTTTTAGTGATTACACAATGCACATTAATGTATAATATATGAAACTAAAGATAAATGAACATACAATTATATTTTGATAAAGGTATATTAGTATGCTGAAAGCTACGGAAATTGTGATTTAATTTGCATGAATTTTTTTGGGGTAAATAAAATACAATTTATGAATAGAAAAATTACCTGACTCATACAGAAATACTGACACATATTCCTGAGTCATACACAATATAATAATGATAATCAATTTGTGAACTGTAGAAACAAGTATCAGCTTCTTCTTCTATTTGACTTTTCTTTAATCATCCAGTGAACCATTTTATAATTTTTTAAATACAATTTTATCATGGCTTTTTAATCTTCAGAAGTAGATCTTTCTAAAAAATATTTATGTTTCTTCATCAGCACTAGATGATAGCCCAACTATGAATGATCAGCACTAGATTATAGCCAAATTATGAATGATTAGAACATGTGTATTTCCAGTGGCAATATACAGTTGTGAGGCATGGACATTAAATAAAACAGTAGAAAAAAGAATCACTGCTTTCGAAATGAGATGCAGAAGAGTTTTACATATGCCATGTACAGCTAAAAATACAAATTTAAAAGTGTTAAAATCAATAAACGTCAAAGATGGCTGGCTCCTTAACAACATCCTAACAAGAAAGCTGTGTTTTTTTTGGTCATATAAAGAGACATAACAGCATGGAATGATAAATAGCTGAAGGCAGAGTTAACAGCAACAGGAGAAGAGGGCACCCAAGATGACGATGGTGCAGTGATTTATTAGATTGCTTAAACATGTCTCTAGCTGTGGCAGGTCAAATCGACCAGAATCGCGGAATGTTCAGAGAATATATATGAGATGATAAATTATGCTAATTTTTTATTAGAAATAACTGGATCACCATTGTCAGTTATTATTATGTTAATTTATTATAATAAAGGGGTGGGTCACCATTTTTTATTGCTATTATGTATGTTAAGAAAGCAGTTGGGCCTCTCTTCTTTTAGCAATGTTTGTTTGCAAAATATCAAGAGGTCCAGGTTATACAGGTACCAGAGTCAATGAAAGAGCTGATGTAATGATGAGAAATGCTATAGTGAATGGCACATTGATGAGAAGAGACAGGTCTGAGTTAATTAAGGCAATTATGGATACACTATAAAGTGAGGAAAGAGATAATAATATTCAGATAATGATAGAAATGGAAGTTGCCAGGCCAGAGGTTTCTCTTTTCAGAAATATTCAAAGTGTCCATAGGCAATAACTGACTGGGACAATGAGAGTAAACACTCTTATATGGGTGGGCTGATGAGTCCACAAGCTGAACACTTATGGGAATATCTGCAGTGCTATGATGCTGGTTTTATAATCAAGAATCAAGAAAAGTTAAATGTTATTAGTAACACACTTTAATTTACACTACCTATCTTAGTTTACATTAAGGTTCTAATGAATTGTGAGTGGATATAATTTATTATTGCAATTCTTCTCACAAATGTTTTACTTTTGTATATCCTAGTCTTATTTATTATACTTAATGAATATGCATATATTGACAGTAAATAGACATATTCCACTATTTTTTTTGTTTCCACAGGCTCAACAAGCAACTGCCCATGGGTCACTCCTATGTCTGCATGGACACTAAAAATTTGCCACAGATTTTGCAGCAAATCTTTACTTCCACTTTGCTTTCTACATAAAAAAATAATTTTCTTTTTCTGTATATTTCGTTATATTTGTAGTTGTATATGATATGCTGTGAATTATGATGCATTTTTTGTAACAAGTTTATACTAAATCACCAGTGCATATTCTAGTAAGGGGCAAAGTTGTATTTGAATCTTTGCAGGATTGACTTTTACAAAAAAAATAAACAGTGACCCCTTTTCTAGGTAGGTCTAGCCCCCATAATCTGTTGTCTTATGATATAATCCAGGTTTGGCATTGTATTTGTTATTCTTTGATGTTTTCATTTCTTAAATCTGTCTTTTATTGTTACTCTGAGAATTCTGCATAGGC
Organism: Meghimatium bilineatum; assembly: GCA_034231615.1. Classification (NCBI taxonomy): domain Eukaryota; kingdom Metazoa; phylum Mollusca; class Gastropoda; order Stylommatophora; family Philomycidae; genus Meghimatium; species Meghimatium bilineatum. Next base: position 24,942,032 of record CM067313.1, on the reverse strand, counting down.
AAGATATTTCTTTTGTTATAAGTATTCTTTTGTCTTATGTTGTTAATATCCACGTTTGTCATTAGTGGCATAAAGATGGTATGATGATAGTTTTGTTTAGTGCAGTTTTGGTGTTCATTTTTGCATATATATTTTTGATATCTTTGCTAATATCTGTCCTGCTATTTTTCATCTATGTTGGATTTCTTTGTTGTTTTTCGTATTTGATGATGTGATGCTTCCAAGATAAGTGAATTCTTTCACCTGTTTAAGTTGTTGGTCATCAAAGAAAATAGTAGTGTTTATCTGTTTGTGCGATTGTCATTACCTAAGTTTTTTTCTGTGTTTATCTTCATGTTAAATTCCTTGCATGTTGTGTGAAGACTATTTATATATTGTTGTAGTTGTTATTCTGATGTTGATATGCAGGCTGACCATCTGCAAAAATCAGCTCCACCAGAAGGTGTTTTTTTTTGTTGGTGTTGACAATTTACATATAAAATTGATGTATGTAATGAATAGCAAGGAATAAAGAACACACCAATGTCTTATGCCAGAGTGTATGTTGAATTTGTCTGATAGTCCTACACTCCTTCTAACTACACATTGGATATCTGTGTAAATACACCTGCACAGGTGGATTAGATGTTTCGGTACTCCATATTTTGATACTATTTTCTATAATTGTTGTCTACTCTGTCAAAGTTTTTTTCTTGATCAACAAACGCGATCTACAATTCTTGGTTGTTTTCAGCAGTTATTTTTTTCACAAGAGTAGACAATAAATATAAATATAATAGTAAATTAACCAAGATTTTATTTGGTGGTCATAATCAACTCGTGTTTTCTAAATTATTGATTTTCTCAAAACTAACTTTTCTTAGAATCAGCTGCAATGTTTGGATGTGAATCTTGGACAATAACCAATGAAGTGAGAAACAAAATTGCAAAATTCGATGCATAATTTTACAGAAGAATGTTCAGAATATCATGGGCCAAGAAGATCAACTATTAGGACATTCCTTTCTGTGCATCAGAAACAGTTTACATTTATTAGCTACATGATGAGATAAGGAAGTTTGGGGTACAATGTAAAAATAGGCAAAATTGATGAAAAAAGAGACAGAGGACAGCAAAGACAGAAACTACTGAATAGTTTGATATTATGTCATAGTGGAATGTAAGTGGTACAGCTGATACACAGCACATAGCATGGCCTCGAGATCAATGATTGCATAAGTTGCATGTCACAGTACATGATGGTGATTTATATATATATATAGTAGCCACCTTTCTTTCTTTCTAGATGACAGTATTGTGTTGTGCTGTAGAAATATGCAAGCATTAAAATTGATATTAGATAGCAAAATAAAAAGAGAAAGATCAAGAGAGACTATTCGCAGATCATCCCTCAAAGAGGGTATAAGTATGGATCTTAACAGCATGCAAGAATTACACAGAGTAACGTCACATCGCTGCAACGGGGCAGTTCTGGTTTCTGCTCTATGCACCGTATTCAGCACTGAAGGAAAATAGATAGTTAGATAGATAAGAAATATAATCTAAGATCCATGGTGATAACGGATGTGACTCATCTAACAAATCTGAGCCACAAAGAGTCTTCCACGGTATGTACAAGAAACCACAATCCAGCTTGTACCATCGTGTGCTGTTGTGTGCATTTTTACACACCAAGCGAATGATATATACCAAGAGGTCCGACAAGAGAGTGAGGGCGACGCTTTGCACAACTCTTCCTCACTTTAATCAAAATCCCCAGTGCAAGTCATTTTCACATTCATCTAAAATTCACCCGAATGGAAAAGCTTTTCCCACTGACTCTAGGAGCATGGAATGTACGCACACTCCTCGACAATGTCTCGAAAACAACAGATTCGTTGGGCAGGTCATTTGGTGCGTATGCCAGACCATCATCTGCCAAAGATACTTCTCTATGGTGAGCTAGAGAAGGGTATACGATCTCAAGGTGGCCAAAGGAAGCACTACAAGGACTTGTTAAAGAACTCACTGAAAGCCTTTGAAATAGACCACGATACATGGGAAGAACTTGCACAAAATAGATCTACATGACGTTCTAAAATAAAAAAGAGCGCATCATCTTGTGAAAAGAAGAGAAATGCAGCAGCTCAACAGTGGAGAGCAGCTAGAAAGTCACGGATAGACCAAGATCTGTCTACAGTCGTCATTCCATGTCCAAACTGTCAAAGGTCATTTACAGCTCGAATAGGGCTCATTAGCCATCTACAAACTCATAATCAAGGACATAACTAAAATTGAATTTTCAAAAGTGGATGTAACAAATGGTCATCATCACTTGTGATGGACGAACAACAACAACACACCAAGCCCTTGAATTAAGTGCTATCACTTTGTCTTTATACTATTCCTGATTTTTTCCGTCTATGCAACTTGATCTATAGCATCCTGTTCCCATGATTCTCAATGAATGCCTGTATCATGCATAACTTATTTGCATATATCTTTGTACCGAAGTGGAGATTGACCGTGATATCTTTTCCCAGATTAATTTAAAAGTCCATAAAGTATATCTTTCTGTATTCTTCCATCTTCTTTCCTTCTATTGTGTCCCAGCCATCTGAGTCTGAGCATAGAACATTATATTGTATTGCCTGTTGCTTCCAATATATTAGTGTTAGCCTCTCCATAGCACAATGCCCGGGCTAAAATATATATAGAGACTATACTGCATGTTGCTCATGCATAACCCTCTCTTTGCTTGCCTTGTTAACTCCAAAGGTAACATAATCCAATACATCTTTATTTATATATAAAAATGGATAGCTCCGTAACTCTATCATTGTGTCTATATAGAAATCTCAACAGCATGACTGATTCCGATAAAATTTGGCATGGTGACTCATTGGGTAACTCATCACATGTAGTTGGTATGAGAAATCTTAAAAGTTCTCCTGTGGTCCTGCAAATCTGACCATTGATATGGTTGGTTAAGCTTTTACCTCTGACTGATGCACAAAGGTCAAACAAATGTAAACAAATAGGAATATGTCTGCTAAATGGTAGAAAATAATATTGTTGGATTTCAACTGATGTTTATTCTATTTTAGTAGGTTCACTATTCTTTCTTCCAGCCTTTTGCTAATTTTTCTCATCTGTCTATAAGTAAATCATAGAATATTGTTTATATCTGCCTTTCTGTTGTGTTATTAAATTGATATCCACCAGTTGTTGAATTCTCAAAGTATTGGTTGTTGTAATGAGAATACTGCAACTTATGTATATAAATATTCAAATTTACATCAAAATTCATGTCTTAGTTAGCCAAGATTTTAGTGCTCCCATCAGTTCAATATTTATTTTGGGGGGAGTTGGATCCCAGAGACTGGTTTTTTTTCTCTCTCTAATTTGAAGAAAACAGGTGAAAGTTGTTGGAGCATTAGAAGAATAATTTGCATCTATTATTTCTTTTTTTTCTATTTTAAACAAATTTATTCAAATCAAATAGGTCTACATCTATTCTGTAGGGTCTAATGGATATTTTCCGTAGGCAACTTCTGCGATTTCTGAAAAGTGTAAGCCTCCTGGATATGAAAGAAAGCTCGGAGAAACCTCCCCACTGTACATAGTAAGAACTAATCATTCACATTAGGCCTTTCTCTTAGCTAGAATCTTCATATGAGTATAGGGGCTATACATTTTCTGTAAAGTTGGCAGTAAGGATAAAGTGGTGACTTTAGGTTTATTGACTTTAAAAACATATGACAACAAACATCAGTCATCACAATTGGATCAATATGAGTGGGCCTATATTTTATTGTTATTGGTATGCCAACATTTACTGTTGTACAGGTTTTCTCTCAATAGGTTGACAGATCATTCAATGTCCTTGATTTATCAACATTCTTGGTTAACTTGTTTGAAAAATTTTGTTTTATTCATAATTGATAAGTTGGTTGTTGAAACAATTAAAGAATAAATTCTCTTCAAAACTTTAACATTTGTTAATTATTTAAATGCCTGTAATTGTCTAGACTGTTTTGCAGTACTCATAATGTACTCTGTAGTACATTATTGGTTCATTGAAAATGTAAATGACACTAATAATGAGAGATAAAAATGTGTTGGCTCTCTTTTTTATTGTTTTTGTAGAACAATGACTCTTTGTACTGCTGTATCAAGGGCTTGTCCTGGCAATAGTAGAGTATTGCCCTGACAATTCTGACCTTTGGCACAATGCAGATTGACAGACTAATGAAAATTCAAAACTTATGCATATCATTCTTGGATGTTCCAGCAATAATGATGATGCCCTTATTATTGGATTATTCCAGTATGATGCAGATATGCTGTGCTCGTGTGCATTGGTACAGATATGTTGTGCTCGTGTGCATTGGTGCAGATATGCTGTGCTCACATGCATTGATGAAAATATGCTGTGCTCATGTGCATTGGTGCAAATATACTGTGCTCGTGTGCATTGGTGCAAATATGCTGTGCTCATGTGCATTGGTGCAGATATACTGTGCTCGTGTGTATTGGTGCAAATATGCTGTGCTCGTGTGCATTGGTGCAGATATGCTCCTGTGCAGTGGTGCAATTAAGAATCATCCACCACATGATGATATTGGGATAATAATAAAAACAGACTAAAAATGGACATTCATAACTGGGCAGAGGAGGCTACACAACATGTAGCACTTCAGAAAAGACCTATCAATCATTACTTGAACATTCAGTTATTGTGTGCTGAAGTACATCACTCAACACATTACTGGAACATTCAGTTATTGTGTGCTGAAGTACATCAATCAATTCATTACTGGAATAAACAATTATTTTATGCTGAAGTACATCAATCAACACATTACTGGAATAGTCAATTATTTTATGCTGAAGTACATCAATCAACACATTACTGGAACATTCAGTTATTGTGTGCTGAAGTACATCAATCAACACATTACTGGAATAGTCAATTATTTTATGCTGAAGGACAGACTGAATGGTATATTTAAGCCCTCATAGATGAATCCAGTATGTGCTGAAGGACAGACTGAATGGTATATTTAAGCCCTCATAGATGAATCCAGTATGTTCTGAAGGACAGACTGAATGGTATATTTAAGCCCTCATAGATGAATCCAGTATGTGCTGAAGGACAGACTGAATGGTATATTTAAGCCCTCATAGATGAATCCAGTATGTTCTGAAGGACAGACTGAATGGTATATTTAAGCCCTCATAGATGATTACTATAATAATGATCTAACCACTAACTATCAAAATATATGATAGTCATAACAGTTGCTATATAATTAAATATAACACAGATATGAAGATCTCTTAGACAAGTGTAAGCTTCCACCAAGGTGAAAGAAATAACCATCAAAAATCTATTGTCTGTTTACGACTTGACTGTGAACTCACAGCCAGCTCTGAATAAATAATGCAAACCAAGAATGTTTTCTACAGCTTGATTGACATTACCATTAACACTAATAAAAGCAGTAGTTTTTCAAATATTCCAGAGAATAGTACCATGGACCAAACATCAAAACCAATAACAATTGTGTAACAGCAGTTGACAGATTTGCTTATCTATGTAGTACTCTCTCTAAAGCAGACGGAGAAGTCAAGGAAGATTCCCTAAGGTGACTGTTACATTTGGTAGATTACATGACAGTTGTGGAAAATAGAAATACATCATTCTTGCTACAAAGCAGTCATTGTGTACTCTACCAGGATATATTCCTGTGAAACATGTTCAGTGTACAGCAGATGTGCCAGATTGCTGCATCACTTTCACACATGCTGCATCCGAAAACACTTCTCATAATAAAGTGGAATGATCGCTACCTGATACTGGCGTGATCACTAAATCAATATTCCCAAGCATCTATACAATGCTGAAAAAGGCCCAACTGAGATGGCCTGGATGTGTACGTTGAGATTCAGGAAAGAATTGTTGCTAGACGCATAATCAGGGAAGTATAGATCAAAGGCGATCTCCCAAATAACCTAATGGTATGTTCATACAGACCCAGAAGAGATACAGTCACAAAATGTGCAGTTCTTGCATATGAAGTTTATGAAGGTTTTCAGAATAAAGAAGAATCTGTAGTTGCAGCGATATACCTAGAAGATGCGTACAATAGAGCTAGTTACACCCATCTTGTCGACATGTTAAGGGAACACGATATTAAACCCTGCATCATATGCTGGATAGAAAATGTGCTAATCTGTAGAAAAGTTGCACTGATGTGTGGATCCTGGACGTCTGTGATCAGAACAATAGCACCTGGTCTGCCACAAGGATATCCTCTGTCCCTAGTGCTGTTTAATTTAATGTGTGTATGTTAAAAATTGCTCTATTGCAAACCTCAAACAATTGTAGAGGTATAACATATGCTAATGATATCCTACTAAACAACATTGACAGGAACAGAACAAATATCGCTGACAGTCTACATTGTGGACTAGATCAATTGTCGATATGGTGCAGGACCTACAACTCTGTGATAGATCCCTCGAAAATAAATGTCATCTGGTACTTCTTAAATAATAATCTGGTCAGTGACACACTACCAGCTGTTAGTTGCATGGGCCCATTCAGTGAAAGAGAACAGGACCTTAAATATCTTGGGATAACCTTTGCTAGAAGTCTCTCATTCAACAAACACATCACAAATATGATTCAGAAGGCTAAAAGAGGGATCAATGTTATCAAGGTTATGGAGACCTTCGACATGCAGCAATGGGTACTGAATCTGCTTCTGTAAGTGATGGTGCTATCTGTCATAGATTATGGCCTCGGCCTACTAACTTTGTCACAGACACAAGTAGATATATTGGAAAATGTCCAAAAATGAGGCAATGAGAGCTGTACTGGGGTGTACTAGAGATACACTAATCTCTGCTATGAAATTTCTGCTTGATCTTCTCAGCATTAGAGTGCGACAGGTAACAAGGTTAGGTCGTACCTTAAAGTAAAAGAATACAACCACCACACATTATACCAACGTCTAGATGAGTCAAAGAGAAAACGAATTAAGCGTGCCAGATCATGGATGACAGACGTTCAAAACACACTGCGAAGAGTCAATCAATAAGGGTCGTAGGGGTACCACATTGGATGTTTCAGCACACAGAGTTCTCCAGCGAATTATATCCTCAGCGATGCGGATGAGTGAGGAAATATATTGTCGTGTCCATTCCTTGTTGTTGTCTGTCCATGCCTTTATTTGCTCTTCTCTGCTTTTCCCCCTTCGACAGTTCCTAGCAGTATTGTTTTTGACAAGGAATCATGTCTACATACATGTCCAAACCATGCTAGTTTTCGTCGTTTCATTATTGAAAGCAAAAATAGCTCTTGAACACCTGTGTGCAAAGAGTATGGTGAATTTGAAGAAATAGGAAAGGGTAGTAAAGGGGTGGAGGTAGACACTGAGAAGAAATCACTGATTAAAGTAATAATACAAGTAGATAAAGCGTGTCGAAAATGGACGGATGTTCTATCCCAGGTTACGGTGCTTAAACTCGCTCAGCTAAACACGAAACCACAAGACATATTTATATACACAGATGGCCCCGTTAACAGAAACACACAAAAAAAAAGCGGTTGGGATTTTGTTGCCTAAAGAAATGGCGTGAAATTGGTTAAGAAATCGTCTGTATACTCCAATGTCACATCACTGTCAGCATGAGGATGGACATAGAGGGAGTTACACCAGCACTTAATAGGTTGATAACTGATACATTAACACACTCGATAATACAGACTCTCAAAGCATGCTGTGCAAGATAGAAAAGTACACGCTGAGAAAAGAATGGTGAGACTTATGGAACAACTTAGTTGTTCAGAGCATTCACGTGGATATACTGCCCTGGTCATGCTGGGGTCAGACGAGAGAGCAGACTTATTAGCAGGCAATGCGGCGATAGACGGCAGAATGCTGAGAAAAGATAAAGCAAACTTGATCAAGGCAGAAATAAATTCATTTCAAGATGCAGATGATGCCAATGAGGCTGAGAACGTACACATACAGAGAATGTCAGAAATGGGATTATCTAGAGGGGAGGGAAGGATAAGTAGGTTTTTTTGGAAATTCCCGAAGATCACGCAATTAATACCTGACCAGGACTCTGAGTCTACATACACTGGGATGGCTGCTGGAGCGTAGAGCGGAGCACTTATGAGAGTGTCCCACATGCTGTGATGCTAGTTTCTAATCAAGAATCAAGAATGGCCTGGATATCTTGTGCACACGCCTGACAATCGCATCCTAAACCAGCTGATGTATGTTGAGTTGCTTAAGTGCGAACAGCTAGCAGATAGACAGAAGTAACATTTCACGGACTCTTTTCAAATTGTATTTAACGAGTTTCAGTATTTATACTACCTCTTGGAAATTTGCCGCTCAAAATGTTCAAGATGACAAAGCAGTGGTTGTCGCATTGCCGAGAAGCATCACATCTCAGGGGAACAGAGAATATATACTGCACTCCCCCCCCCTAAATCAATCAAAAATAAACAAACAAAACCAAAGAAATGCACAGATATCCAACTCTTAATTACACATGTTCCAAATAGGCCACATGTGAGATTCTGTTCCAGAATTGAATTGAATTTGTTAGTCATTCCACACATGCCAAAGAAGCAATAACACAAGTCTAAGACTGGTCTTATCATCGCTAAACTTCCTTGCATCATAACGTGGCCAAAAACCTTGCATCATAACGTGGCCAAAAACCTTGCATCATAACGTGGCCAAAAACATTGCATCATAACATGGCCAAAAACCTTGCATCATAACATGGCCAAAAACATTGCATCATAACATGGCCAAAAACCTTGCATCATAACGTGGCCACAAACAAAGAACAGTCTCTTTCTGATATTGTAGGCAGGCTATATGATCTGATATTTTTGTGTGCATATGCGTTTAGTAAACGAGAGAGTGTAAGTGCTACAACAATTTTGTGTTAATATCAGGGACGAACCTTCATTTTCTCAGTATGATGCAAGTCTTCGAAATGCCGCCCCTTAAATGTTTTATTTAAAAAAATTATTGAATGGTTCAACTTGTATTTTGATTTCAACGCTTATGCCGCTTCCTTACGGCGCAGTCTGATGTGGCTGCCTCGCTGTATCATAACACGGCACGACCCTGGTTAATTGTAGGCCCCTATAGCAAAATCAAAATTGAAGTTATAGGTAGGCCTATATCTCTGTACCCGTTTGAAGTAAAAGACTTTCAAGCTCGTTCCCTGATACATACACAATGTCATCGAAACGTATCTCTTTATCCCAGTATGCCACTAAAACTGTCACTTGAATCCACCTTCCATGGTAATACGTATACAAATCAGACATATGCCCTATTTATAGTGATTGATATATATATATATAATTATGCCGAACTGAGAACTCATACTAAGATAGTATTATACAAAATCTCATTTGATCTTCTGTAGGAGTACAAAAAAATACACTAATCTTAAACTGGAAATAAAATATCACTACCTGGCATTAGGGAAGAAGAGTTAAAATTACATCAATGTTTTAAATATATCAACAATATTTATATCAAAATAAACATAATACTTAACGTATGAGTTAGTAACTAACATTACTACACACAAGATAGATTCATAGGGAGCAGTTTTCTTTAATACACCTCAAAAAAACACAGGTGATAGCGGAGGATCCCTGTGGCAATATCGGCGCTATGGTTCTGATCTCTGAGGTCCAGGATCCTAACTTCAAAGCAACTAGTCTGTTTGTTGTTTGTCCATCACAAGTGATGATGACTATTTGTTACATCCACTTTTGAAAATTCAATTTTAGTTATGTCCTTGATTATGAGTTCCTAGATGGCTAATGAGCCATATTCGAGCTGTAAATGTCCTTGGACAGGTCGGACAGTAGACGGATCTTGGTCTATCCGTGACTTTCTAGCTGCTCTCCGCTGTAACTAGTAACATTAAAGTACGGAAACATATCCATTTATCACTTGTGTACACAATTAAACAACACAACTAGCACAATCCACGAAATTCGAATCACATAAACAGTGAGACAAAAACATCGCGACTAAACTAGTCTATAGGTATGACAACTCAGACAATTTTACGTAGAAGCGCGATAAAAGGACAGGGATGAGGATTACATCAACATAAACCAAAACATGTCAACCGAGACATAATGGATATCAATGTCTTAGTTGGCGTTTTGGAGAAAACAGGAAAGGACATGATGACGCCATGGAGATAAAGGAAGAAGAAGATGGAAATACAATTGTGTTGTAAGAATGAAAGTTTAGTAATGACTTTTCAAGATGCTGTCAAAGGATCTACAGCAATTTGTAATAGGCTTACGCGGGAATTATTCGGATACGGGTTTTTTTTGGTTGTTACCAGGCTAAACTCTGAGCGTCAAGTCTGTCAGTCAATCCTTCTAGACACTGGAAAAACTAAAGACAAAGTGAACAATTTGTTTGTGTTAAGTGTAATATTTATGTGTAATCAATTATAGTGTGAATTTCATTTTTATCTCAGCTACATACTTGTCTCTAGGTAATTTTTCATAACACACATTGTTATATGAAAACATGGACTTAGCGGGGAAAAATGTTCCAATTCCTTGCGATTCTCATTAAATTTTACTGGATTATTATTATTATTATCATTAACATAAGCCAATGATATGAACGTTTCTTGTCCGCATGTCCATTGATGATGACCCCTTGCTTGACTTACACTGGTTGTCACTTAAACTCATTCGTGAACTTGACGCTATGCAAACAAATTCGTATCTTGTCCATTTGGAAACGACCAGTGGAATTTCATCACTATTGTTTCTTCCAACAAACCGCGGTTGCATTTTTGTAACAGGTATTTGTTCCATTCGCGGCCGATATTGTAACGTCCTGTTAACTGTTGATCGACTTCAACTAAACCCACAACCACATTAACATCTCTGAGTTCAGCCACAAAATTGTTGCGCCATCGTCACCTGCAAGCAGAGAATGTTGTCCGGCAGTAATATTCATTCCTCTATTTGACGACAAAGATAGAACATTGAGGTTTAAAAAAAAAAAAAATACGAGTGGGGTCTCAATAAATATTTATTTTAAAAAACATCTTACTTCCTTTTAGGTTATTTTTTCCCGGAAAATCAGTTTTTTTATGTTCTACTAAGGATAAACTGGGTGGGGAGGGGGATTAGACCTATTATTTTTTTCATGTAATGTATGGGAAATGAGTTATGCATGCGTGTCACAAGTGGACCATCGACCTCGAGCTTGTTGGCATTATAGAAGACCCTCGAACAGAATTACGAGTAATTAGGACTCCTTTCCTTACGTTTTTAAAAATTATTGTTTTTTTTCAGTTGGTCACTATTTATATACTTGGAGTCGCGTTAACTACTTTTAGCTTACGATTCCGAGTATGTAAATGGCGACCAACTGAAATCCCAAGAACAATTTAAAATAAATAGGAACTGGGTTCTAATTAATTCTGTTGGAAAGTCTTTATTGGATACGGTCATGGTTCACTCATGACCATCTGTAGTATAGAAGACCTAACTAGAAAGTAAACAAGACTTCATTCGTTACGTTTTTGATTATTGTCTTGATATCTGTAGGTCACTATTCATATACTTGGAGTCGCCAACCAAAAAATAGACAAGGCTGACCAATGAAACGCGCAGAAATAATCAAAATATCGGGAAACCAGCCTCCTAGATCACGAGTTCACATGTCCTGTAGTACTCTGCCGGCGGTCTCAGATCATGAGTGCACATATCTGTAGTACTCTGCCGGAGTCTCGGATCATGAGTGCACATATCTGTAGTACTCTGCCGGCGGTCTCGGATCATAGGTGCACATATCTGTAGTACTCTGCCGGCGGTCTCGGATCACGAGTTCACATGTCCTGTAGTACTCTTCCGGCGGTCTCGGATCATGAGTGCACATATCTGTAGTACTCTGCCGGCGGTCTCGGATCATGAGTGCACATATCTGTAGTACTCTGCCTGCGGTCTCAGATCATGAGTGCCCATATCTGTAGTACTCTGCCTGCGGTCTCGGATCACGAGTGCACATATCTGTAGTACTCTGCCTGCGGTAAGGTATCTAACTTCAAGATGTATCGATTTTCAAGGGCTTACCTATTGTACCTATAGGACACACAGACGACCAGCATCATTGAAATGCACAACGACATGAGTAGGCGATCTGTGGGTAATGGCATGCAGATGTTGACAAATCAGTAGATGAAGTACCACGAGTATTAGTCAAGGTATCACGGCAAGAAAATGTATGGACACTAAGCCAAGCTGCTGAAAAGACACTGTCAGGATATGATCATATAGGCCTATGAAAAAGAAACCACTCATCTCATATGATTTATCAAGGAATTCATCATTATCACTACATACCCGACGGTGAAATAGTACGTTGAATGGCAAGGTGTTCAGAAAAAAGTAGATCTGGATAAGAAGTGTAAAACAAAAAACTATATGCAACCGTATGTTTGTAGTGTGCAGTTGTGCTAGGGTAGAGCGATGGATCGTGACAATTATGCCAATGAAGTTGACAGAAGTAGATATTTTAAACGTGAATGTAATTCGATGTGAATACGTCGTGAAGTTAATTGAAACTGGGAGGCGAATATTGGGTTAAATGGCATGAAGATATAACGGTTGGATCGGTAAACATAATAGCTTCGAGGAGATTCAATATTATAATTTCGTTCGCTTATAATTTGTGAATTTTTGTCGTAGTTGCAAAGAACGTATATTTATAAATTTATATTCACTTTCACTCTTTAAATTTAAAAAATGTTTCTTATGGCAGGGAACATTTTTTTTTCATCTACGGACTCGAGTCCAATTTGGTTATATCAGAACCGTAACCATCAAAACATATTTGAAGTCTGGGTTCATGTAATCCTCCCACCACGGAAACAAACACATTCTGGATTTAATGAAATATTCGTTCAATTTCTTTTGGATTAGAGCTTACAGATACTATAGCATATTCTGCTGTTCCTTTATTCTATTTACGATCTTTCTAATCCATGTACATTGTCTCATGGCACACTATCGCCATGACTCCATTTCAGTTCCTGTATTAGTATTCCCTGTTTGCACATCCATGTACCGAAGTATAAGTTGCTCCTGTAATATGTACTTCAAGTATAAGTCTTCGTAAAGGAGGTCCTTTGGTATTCTGCCATGTCCTAATCGTCTTTGAGTATTCCAGCCATATCAAGACTAGACAGAGAAATAGAAACAAGGTGCCAGAAATCAAAAACAGTGACTTACCAACTTTCACCATTACTTCTTCACCTAAAGATCAAGATAGAAATTAAAATACAGATAATATCTACAATTTTTATACCAACACTGTGCTACCTTAGTCAAACATGGTCTTTAACAACCTCGCAGCAAAGAAAAATTGTTACATGTGAAATGAAGAGTCTGAGAAAAGCTGAATTGGTTACCAGATTAGATAAAATAATAAAAGAAGAAATTAGGAAAAGAGTTGGTATAATATCATGTATTGAACATATTGAGAGACAGCAAGTAAAATGGTTCGGTCACCTTATGAGAATTAAGCCAAACCAAGTTCCAATAAGAGCATATAACAAAAGAATATCTGGGCGTAAGGCCAAAGGTAGGCCAAGAAAACGGTGGATAGAAAACATCAAGATAGCCTTGAACAAACATGGACTAAATGCAACCTCAGCGATACATCTGGCCTTGGAACGACAGCTTAAGCTCCCACCCCTACGCTTAACGGCAAGTGTGAATGCGATCAACAATCATTCACCTGGGGAAAGACAATAGACAATATTGTAACACAAACATTCCCGAAACAAGCAGAATATTTGCCAGTGTGTAACACAAACTTTACCGGAACAGGCAGAATATTTACCAGTGTGTAACACAAACCTTACCGAAACAAGTAGAATATTTACCAGTGTGTAACACAAACTTTACCGGAACAAGTAGAATATTTACCAGTGTGTAACACAAACTTTACCAAAACAAGCAGAATATTTGCCAATATAACACAATTTACAGAAACAAGCAGAATATTTACCAGTTAATACAAACTTTATAGACAGAATATTTAGAAATATAACACACACTTTACATAAAATTCATAGGAATATAATGAAACTTCAGCTGTTACTAATCTATACAATTGCGTCGTTACTCGACGTCTTGGAATCACGCTTGATTGGCAGCTCACCCTCAAGAAGCATGTAGAAAATTTCAAAAATAAAGCGCTTAAACGATTGCAACTACTGAAAAGACTCACTGGCACATCTTGGGGATCAGACAAGGATACCCTTAGAGGACTATACCTTGGTTACATACGTTCTGCGTTAGAATACAACAGTCCACTCCTCACAATATGTTCCAAGACAATTGTAGAATCTCTAGACAGAGTGCAGAACAATACCCTACGTCTTATTAGTGGAGCAATGAGATCTACACCAAAGGCTGCATGTGAAATACATACAAATGTAGAACCCCTTGAGATGCGGAGAGATATGGCTGCAATGGAAGCTTATGAAAGAAGCAAAAGAGTGAACAAAGACCACCAAATTAACAGTTTGTAGAAAACTGGGAACCAAACCACAGAATAAAACAAAAGTCAGTCCTGAGCCATGTCAATGAAATAAGACAGCTATTACCTCCCAGACAAGAGACAAGAACTGCAAGGAGTAAAAAATTGTTTACCACCACACGCATGTTTTAAATTGACAGAAATCAAGACACAATTAAGAGATAATACCAAAAAAAGTTCCGACCCAGTAAATCTTATGAAAGCAACACAGAAAACAATAAACACCTACCCAGAACAATGGATTCATTTATATACTGACGGGTCTGCTTTCAAAGCCACGATCAAAGCAGGTTATGGTGTCTATATAGAATATCCAGACAAAACATCTGATGATTTGTTTGATGCCTGTGGGGAGATATGTTCTAGCTATGAAGCTGAAATAACAGCACTAGAAGTTGCTTTATACCACCTGAAGACCATATTTGATGCCTTTCCATCAAAAGTCCAAAACATTGTTATTTTTACAGACTCTTATGTCCGCTCTTCAAGCACTAGAATGTGATGGACATTGTAAGCCTGGGCTGGTTGCAATATATCACAATGCCAACCAGCTGCTTACATCTGATGAAGTCAGCATTGTAATGCAGTGGATTCTTGGCAACTCAGACACACCTGGCAATGACAAGGCAGACAAACTAGCAAAGATGTGAGCTCAAGAAGATGAACCATATACACAAACAACCATTCACACAATTAACATGATGTTGACATCTGTGAACAAAGAAAATTGGATGAACGGATGGGCCATGGCAAACACCAAGAGGGAAATCTATAAATATATGACCAGCCCAAATCAAAACATCGACCTTCTGGGAAGGAAAGACCAGTGTATCATCTTCCGACTGCGCACACAACATGTACATCTTTACAATCATCTGAACAGAATACAATCACAACACACTCCAGGGTGCCGTGAACTCATCCCTATGAAACTGGTGACCACCATATTTTTGAATGCCCAGTGCTGGATGACATCAGGAAAATGTTTCTCCCTCCAGGGCCATATAAATGTAACGCATTGTATGGAACAAAACAACAGCTCACAAACACATGCATATTTCACACAATGACATTGGGTCAAAGGACATGAGCCAATGGACCGCTGGATCAGCAACCAACCAATAATGCTGACAACAAGAAGGACATGAGCCAATGGACCGCTGGATCAGCAACCAACCAATAATGCTGACAACAAGAGGTAAAATAATGTTGTACGATAGAATAATGCTAAGAACACGACATACAGCTATAAAACTTATAATGATGCAATGGAGGTACTTCCCACATCACAAGAAAGTTACTTCTTGACACTAAAGTTTCCGTTACCATTTCCCTTACGTCTATTAAACTTCGTAAATTTTCTATAAAATACACTATTTATGACTTCAATCTCAACACGTAATGGTATGTAACAAGACGACACTGTTCTTTTAGTAGAAAGTGAACAGAAACTACAAAGCCTAATTTATCAAGTCAAAAAAACAAAACAAGTAAAGAATATGGACTGGATATAAACATAAAAAAACAAAAAAAACCATGATAATCAGCAAAATCACAGAACAACAGATACTAAACATAAAAATAGAGAGAAACTACAACAAGTAGGACATTATCAATATCTTGGACACATAGTCACAAATGACGGCAGATGTGAAACAGAAGTTGAAAGGAGAATATGAATTACTAAAAGTACTTTCATTTACATGTCATTTACTTTCAATTACAAAAGCTAAAAAGGAGAATTATAAAATGCTACATCTATTCTATAATGAAACATGGACAATTAACAAACAATTAGACGAAAGAATTTATTCCTTTGAGATGTGGATATATAGAAGAATAGGGAGAACATGATGGTAAGAAAAGTAAACAAAGAGGTTCTAACAACATTTAATATGATCAAAGAATTATTAAATGAAATAAAGATCAAGCAAATAAAATATTTTGGACACATTAACAGACACGACACCTAGTTGAAGACCTTACTTGAGGTAATTACTTCAAGACCAACCAAGTTGGGATGTACGAGAGATACGTCGGCACGGGCTATGCGATACTTATTGGATTGCCCAACTGCAGAGCAAAGAATACAAATCTGCTGGGTGCGGGACTACCTACAAATCACCGCTGATAAAGAACATCATCTACACCCTGAAATTCTCAAAGTGAAAGGCAGTCGACTTGAGAGAGGAAGGTCGTGGATGGGGCGCGCAGAGGATATTATACAGAAGGTGTGCAGATTGGAAGGTGTGCTACCTGGTGCGGAATGGAGTCGTGCGCCCTTAGATTGTTCGACAGCCTTCAAAGTAATAATAATACTCAATAGAGAAAGCAGGGAATGGTGTCCGGCAGTGGTGGAGTCGGAGACTCGCTCTAATCGGTGAAAATTCCAGGGTAGGTGATAATATTATATATACAGATGGCTCGGTTGTGAGACACATCAGAAGTGACTGGGCCTTCACGGCTCAAAGATGGGGGGGGGGGGGGATCATCAGAGAGGAAAGTGGTGCATTCGCTCAGACGACAAGTTGCATGACAATGGTGATTTTGGCAGCAACCAAAGCTTTGCAATGGGTCTGCTTGCAGACTATCTGCAAGCATGCCTGCATACTCAGTGACTCGATGAGCATGATTGTGAAAGTTCAGACGGGATACATTCGGGAACAGTGGCTGGATGCAGTGAAAAATTCCTGTATTCGTAAAGTGTCTTTTTTTGTTTGTTCCGGGACATGCGGGAGTTTCTATTTTGAGAATTCTAAGATATATATTTAATAATTATAATTTGCCACTTATGCTACTACTTAGACTATTTTCACAGACTCTATCAGCTCTGTGTACCACCAACACAGTCCGGGCATTTCCGAGACGGAAAAAGGATGATGGGCAAATCTTGCTTCTTACGGCATTCCTCGCGATGGTAGGTAGAGAGTTTACCACGATGAGTTAACCTCTCCTTTGGAGAGCCGCGGACTTTCAACCAGCGGACAATGTTCAAGTAGGCTATATATCAGGACTCACTGTCAAATTTTTTTTACAGGTAATAAAGACCCCTATTAATGTACATAAATTTGAGTTTTCCCGCGAAGTGTCATATTTTTGTCTCCTATAATGATCTTGTCATGTTACGGATGGTTGGTGTGTGTGTTTTTCTTTGTTATATAGTATTCATGATTTATTGAGATATTTTTGGCGTTTACTTTTTACGATGTCGGGTAGCAAACCCTCGTACAACCTCCATAGTCACCTCTTGCGACAGACATGAAAGGCGGGAGTATTATTATTCTTTGCTGCTCTTTCTTTTTCTGAAAATACACTGTCGAATATCTAGGATTGAGGATTTTAGAAAGTTCTAAAGTACTCCCTCAAGAGTAATTTGGCCAAAGTGTCGTCTGAGCTGCACAGAAAAGACTTTAAAAGGTACGTAGATTTTTGACACATGGTTTCAATACGACTGATATAGTTTACTAGCATATAACGTTATGAAACTTGTTGATATAGAGATTACACAGTGTAATGATTTGATATACAATAATTAAACTCGTAGAGGTTTGTGAAGATAAAAAATCGAATGTGTATCAGATTACCATTTGTGACGCATGGCCAAGAGACTACAGCATTGGTCCCCAGAGTTCGATCCCAGGAAACGACTGGGTTTCTTTATGTCGGAGGGTAAATTAGAAAACTCACCCTGTACATGACGTGGTGACAGCAAGAGTATGCGACCTGTACCAAACAGCTACGAAATCCCTCCCTCCCTGCAGCTCCCTAATGAGAAACATGCAGTTATTTTTTTTTTTTTTGCTGCAAATCTGATAAAAGAAATACATATAATTATATTGAAAAGATGCGGGATTTTCTTTTTATGCGTGTAGGACCGCATCACACACAAATAACATCAAATACAACTAAACAAAGAAATATAATACACCATCCGATGTAACACCACTATGTACTATGTGATAGTTTAGACCAATCAGAACAATACTTAGAGAAAATACGACTTTTCAAGAGAGTATTCGTACACCCTGAATTATTAGTTTAAAAGGGGACATAGGCCTACCGAACGCCAAGTTCATTATCTATTTACCCTCAAAAGAAACTCCAACTTCATGATCATTGTTAGCAGATGTCTTCTTCAGATTGAGTGTAGGAGTTCACGATTGATCACACTCACCGTATCTTTGTGAACTAAATTCGACACCTGTAATCAGATTGTCAAGGATGCAAAATATTTCCGGGTTCTGCATATTTTTTTCCCCCTAAAGGACTTCAATTTATTGTTTGCTTGTACTTGCTAGATGTTGGTTGACATCTTGGGAACATCGCAAATCAACCTTGAGAAAGGGGGAGAGAAATAGTGCCAGCACTGACAGTGTTGGTATGGGCAGACAATCGCTACTGAACATGGAAGAGCCAAATTTCGACGCTCATTGCCAAATTCAAACCTGAGACCTATAAAACAGGCTCATCACTCTTATGTGACATTAATTCAGTTCTGTCTGACTCAGTCACACTACCACTGAATGCTCCTCCAGAAAGCTGATCTTTATATATTGAATAACGAACTTCCACGCTATCGAAGTGAAGGATAAATCACAGAAATCGTGACACAATATCACCAGATTTTATTGCGGACAAAAATTCTGCCATTCTTTTCAACGCAGATTTACGTAATCTGACAACTTTATACTTGCACCAATTGTGAATTGTAACAGGTGTCTCAAAGTCAACACATCAAAAAGGTAAGAAATTGTGCTTCTATTTACTAAAATAAATGAATCCTCAACATAATGTTGTAAAAAGTAATCAGTAAATTAGAACGATGAAGAAGTTTAGATTGGTTATCAGTTTACATCTATATTGCGGTTCTCGGTTGAAATTATTTAGTTCTTTAAAACAATGAAATTAAGCCAGAAAAAGACGTTGGTTCCAAATGCAACATTTTAGTACTGTAGTATAATGCTGCATAATGAGAAGAGGAGGTATTGGGAGTATAGTGACAACAGGAAAGATAAAAGGGAAACGACCAAAGGGAAGCCCCAGAGAGAGGATATTGGACAGTTTGACTAGATGGCTTCAATTAACAACACCAACAGAGATGATGACATATATGAGAGATCGATGTACATGGAGAAATATGATCGCCAACGCCATTCGGCACGGCACTTGATGATGATCAACATAATGCAGTATTCACTGCGTTGATGTAGGCCTACCCTATATCTGACAACTTTTCTATGACATTTCTCACGTAACAATATGTACGTAACCGGCCTTTATATAATTATATTTATGTTCGTAACAGTGTCCGTATAACGAGTCGGTCTTCCGATTTATGTTCGTGACAGTGTCCATATATCGAGCCAGCTTTTATATTTACGTTCGTAACGATATCTATATGCCCAGTTGGTCTTTATATTTATGTTTGCTACATTTTCCATAAAATAAGCCAACCTTTATATTTATGTTCACAACAATGTCCATATAAGAAGTTGTTCTTTATATTTATGTTCATAACAATGTCCATATAAGAAGTTGTTCTTTATATTTATGTTCGCTACATTTTCCATAAAATAAGCCAACCTTTATATTTATGTTCGTAACAATGTCCATATAACGAGTGGATCTTTACATTTGTGTTCGTTACAATGTCCGCTTAATGAGCTGACCCTATCTTTCTATGTGGCAATGTTCGTAAAATGAATTGAACACTACATTTATTGCTGGTATATCTTATTTAGAATACGGCACCGCCCGCGTGTTTCCGGGGCCCGAAAGGGGAGCAAAGAATAGCAACACTGTTTACCTTCCACCCAAAGCCATACTGAAGTCGGATGTGTCAGGACGAAAGACGCAGATATCGCAGCAATGCTGTAAACCATGACACAACGCATTCCGTTCTCCGGACTACATCCTGCTAATCTGCAGGAGTTTGAGAACGAACGCAGAAGAAGTAGAAGAATATGGCATCAGTTACAAACATTTACATATACAGAAGCACATCCACGAGAAAAAAACAACAACAGAACAACGATTTTCTGCAGAAGAACTTATCTTAGCCATATAAAATTTTCAAACATAACTTTCATTACTGCCTTTTTTCTTGTTAAATGAGTGCAGGGTGGTTTTTTGGCTGTGTAAATAAAGGCCGCTTTGCCATAGCTGTCGCCACGACGTGTACAGGAATAATTTTTTATTGCACCTCCGAAAGACAAAAGTTCTTGTCCCAACCGTAAATTGAACGCGTAACCTCAGAGTTCTAAGGCTGGCGTTCTAGCCATACGGCCACACGCTCCACAATAGTGACAGAACCCAGGAGCCGTTGCGATCTGTAAAAACATGTTTGCCTCATCTGGGGAATGAACCCATGACTACTCCTATGTCACACAGAACAATAGTGACACTCCTACTTCCTCAGGGGGAAGAAACTTCTATTATTATCATCAGTTTTTGCATACAATTTCATTATATTTTCCAATGGGTAAAACTAAGAAATATGTGGATACACACATGATAACACATGATATTAATGTGTGTACACGATTCTCGTGTGTTATCATGTGTGTATCCAGTAGTTAACACAACGTCATCACCCTAATTTCTTCGTTTCGCCTGTTGGATTTCAGTTTTTCTACAGTTACTACCTAATATATATTTTCCAATGGGAATGTCAATTAACTACCTTGAATAAGTTGAATTCCTGATTAATTTCTCAACTAATATTGTGGAAATTGTGACAGTGGACCTGTATACAAATTCCGGGTATGTAGCTGAGCGGTAGTAAGACGGTTACAATACCTATTTCGGTTTAATCTGCGTTTATTTTGGCATCCAGACGGTTAGAAAGCGATGACAACCTACTAAGAATGAACAATGCGTAAAATATTACTGTAGCCACACACAAAAATGGGCTGACGCACAAACATCTTCATACAACTTGGCATGCTGCGACAGTCTGTTGACAACAAGCGTTGCCATCCACAAGATTTCATTTTGTCCTTGAACCAATTTTCACAAGTATAACTGAAAAATGTATGGGCTACGTATATACCAAATCCTTCTCAAGAATTGTCCCGCGTGCTGATCTCACACAGAGTTACTTATCTGAACTTATCCGACTTTATCTGTGGTTTTCACACATCTTATTTTCGGAGGTTGTAGTGGCTGGATTGCAAGAACACTGACCTTCATTAATTTTAATGGTTTAAAGCTCTGATATAACCAAATTGGACTAACGTCCGCGGTTGAAAGCAACGTACCATTGCTATGATAAAAGGTACAATTTAGCTAACCAGAACCTGTGCCTTTTATTTGCTGCTTCACAAAGTATACGCAAAGCAACCAATGATGTGTCGTATCAGCTAAGATGAGCAATGTTTTGTGATAACACTAGTCTGGATAATAATTTCGTATTTACTGTTAGGGAAATCCAGTAAATGTATGTAGACAACCGACAGTTGTTCTGAAGTCGTAGTAAGACCCTTTCTATCTAGATTTATATTCATCCGCCCATCATTGTTTGGCTATGGCAATGTTATAGGCAATATTTACACTTTAGTAGGTTGCAATTGTTCTTTAAAACGATCCATAGTTGTTTCATTTTCCAATAATCGTTGAATCAGTAGTACAGAGACCACAGGAATTTGGGATCAAGCAGGGGACAAGAAGAGACGTAAAGTATGTAAATAGTGACAAATCAAAATCTCAACAATAATCAAAAACGTAACAAACGGAGTCCTGATTAAATCTGTTAGAAGACATTACTGTCTAGAGTCCCGTAAGAAGCAATCCAACAAAACGGAAAACCCTTCCATCAATGATATTCTTTCCTTAAAAAATATGGTCACAAAAAGATCCCCCGTCACCTAAATACATGACCTTTCATTTAGGTAACCCCCCACCAAAGTGGTATCTACGGTTCTGCTTCCAGATCTTGCTAAATTCATCTGTAAAAAGTTGTAGAATATGAAATACTATGGTTTTTTTTAAAAACACTATACACAAACAAATAAGTGTATTGATAAAATTGTGAAAAATCCTTATTGTAAACTACATACAGACAATGAAGAGCATCTTTTACTGCCCTTCCACATTTCCTTCAATATGATGATGACCAATGTTTCATTCAGTTTCTCAAACTTCAGAAGTACGCCATAATTGTGCTTTTTCAGATGTCTGACACGCTGTATATAGTATTTGTCTTAGACATCTTGGACAGAGCAGGAAAAGTATGATAGCTATAGCTGATGTAGGGCTTATGATCTACCCAAGCCTATGTTGCCGTTCCCTGCTGCTGAACTGCAACTCTCCATGTTTCATTTGATATTATTTTGCGCCATTTTAAATTGTGATATTATTAATTGTAATTATTGTTTGATATGCAAGAAATAATACACGTTCTGTACATTTGATCTATCATTTTGTGACACAATCTAACAACTGCTTTATTTGGTTTCTTTCCGCAGATAATAAAGATTTCCTTCTCAAGAAGTACAAAAATGGCTTGGAAGTTTCAAGTAATGCTTCTTGTTGGCCTGTATCTAAAAATTCAGTTATTTATTGTTGTAACCAGTACTCGGAGAGTTAACCATGACAACCCAATATTGGACAAAATTGTGCCACGAAGCCCGTTCTTTCCTCCAAAGAGGGAAGACTATAACACCCTGCCCGTAAATGATGCGGATAAGCCTGTGTCGGAAGTCGCTGCTGCGGCTGCTGCAGATATAAAAATCTTCACTCGGGACCAGAAAAGTTTGGACAAGATAATCTCTGCCTATCAAAGTGAAATCACTGCGAAACCTAAACCAGAAAATGCTGGTAGTCAAGAAGCTCCGTCTGATGCAACTTCTGGTCTCATGACATCACATCCTTCAGGTACGTAATCTGATAAATGAACTACTTTTCTTGAGTATCTCGTGTTTGTGAACGATTAGACACTCATGTCAGTCAATGGTAGAATTCATTCAATTACCATACTTATTTCTCCATTTTCACATGTACAGTAGATACATATATGGAGGTGGGGTACCCACGTTTGGCATTCTTCCTTGTACTAAGTCTAATGTCCTAATTTCCTAAAATTGAAAAGGGGGGGGGGGGGGGTGTTGTTTCGAACCTACTTGACTTAATGTAATGTAAACATGATGCCAATATCAATCGCATATACGCTTAAGTTTAGAAACAAAAATGTATGCCATTATCAATCGCATGCATACCTAAGTTTAGAAACAAAGTATTTAATATCAGTCGCAAACACATCTAAAGCTTAGAAACAAAATATTTACTAATATCAATCGCACACACACCTACGTTTAGCAACAAAAATGATGTCAATATCAATCGTATTCACACCTACGTTTAGAAACAAAATATTTAAACTGCCTTTTTTCAACAGGAAAACCTAAGAAAAACATCTTCTGTTACTATGGGTCGTCAGCGAACTCCCGTCCTGACGTTGGCAAGTTTTGGCCAGAACATATAGATCCGTTCTTGTGTACTCACGTGATCTTTGCATTCGTAGACATCACTGAAGATGGATCAGGAATCAAACCAAACAACTGGAACGACCTGGGAGAGAACGGTATGTATAGTTTACGATAAATATATCGCTGCTGCTGTCTGCTGTAGGTATTTTTATGTATTTTGTTTGCCAGTTGTTCAACCCAGGGCTGTAAGCAAAAACTTCGGTAAAGGAGAAAGGCGGGAAGATTATCCTCTATAAAAATAAATTAGTAAATTTATCACTTTCTTTTGGAGATTGGTTTTTATAAAATCATTTTTTTTTGGAATAGGTAACGAGAGATAAAGATAGAGAGTACCTGCTCTTCTGTTTGTTTCTGAGTACTATTTCGGCCTATGTTGTCAAACTTCTACAGATTAGTATAGTGTAGTCCAGACAATTTAATTCGTTGTACCACCGACGACGGTGAAAATTAAACAGCGACACAACGAATGTCCATTCTCTGGACTACATTCTGCTTGAAATCTAGTAGGACCACTGTCCTGCTACGAGAGATATCCAACAGCAGTTTAAGAATGAACACTAAGGCGAAGAATTCGCTGTATGATGGATTATAATTGACTGCAATAACTTCTGTTCGCCTGACACATCCGATTCCAGCAATATTTTTGAATCGGTTTCTGGTCAACTACTGACTAGACAGCTGAGAACTAATAAGAAGATGTATGCTATTGAGTTGGCTCATAACTCAACTTTTGCATTTACCTGTGTCTTCAAATGCCTCCTTAATTGCCTCTTATGACATGTATGGCAGATCACACTGTTGTTATTCTTTGCTCCCCTTTTGGGCCCTATAAAAACCCGAGAGTTTTGAGCACTAAATATTATGTTCTATGTTTCTGAGTTGGGTAGGTTGAACCCTCAACGCCACCAACCACCACCCTCCCCCCCCAATCCAATCAACGGACGATCCAACCTTATATAGATTACAAACGTGTGAGCAAATTCTTGGGAAAACAATAAGTGACAAGGTAAAGTAATCCATGAGATTTGAGTGAAAACAGGAAATGATTCTGTCTTGTCTAGACATTGCAGATAGCATATGGCTAACTTAGACTCTTTAAATGTTAACAATTTACACACAGTAAATTTAACAATTTACACACAGTAAATTCTGTTTTTACGGGTTTAATAATTATTTAGACGGTATACGACAGAGATTAAAGAAAATTCACAATTTCAGAAATTGGCAGTGTATGCTCAAGAGTCCAGATAAGTGACACCCAATACATTTTGATGGTTGAAAGCTTTAAAATAAACTTTGGATTAAAGTCTGGGGGTTCAAGTAGCGTACATCACCATAATAGGTGCATTTAACTTAACCAAAATGTCGTCATCAAAAATGCAAGACCGCATGCAAACATTAATTCTGGTGAGTGCAGCTGCTTTTGAGATCTTGAAATAAATATGTCGGGCCATTGCACAAATAAAACTGAGACACATTGCACTTCCATTTTCTGGGCTACATCCAGTTAGAAATCAGTTGGAATATTGTTCTGCTACAAGAGAGATCCAGTGGGAGTTTGAGAATGAACACTGAAGAAGAAGAAATAAATCGAGCGGCGTGTGTTCCCGCACTATGAAGGCTCATGTATCCTTAACAATCCACTTAAAAATAAGTAGAAATGAAATCCTGGGGCGTTGTCATTTTGGTTATGTTAATAATTAACCACATTTCCCCTGTTGTTTAAATCGATCTGTTTATTCTGTAGTTCTTAATAACTACGAGTTATTTGCGTGCCACCCTTTCATTTCACCACAAACGTGCAGATGGCCTATATATATATAGACTATTTATTTTTGCTAACATCGTATGCCCACGTTATTGCGAAAAAAATTATATTAATATATACCCCTGATTGTCTTGCAGGTCTGTACGCCAGGACAATGAAACTGAAGAAAAAGAATCCTGATCTGAAGATTCTTCTAGCTGTGGGTGGTTGGAAGATTGGATCAAAACCATTTCTACCTATTATCAAAAGCGATGAATTATGGAAGAAATGGGTATCTAACGTCATTTCCTACCTCAGAAAGTACGTTCTTTCTTTTTAATTGTCACTGTGATTTTAGTCAGTTAAGTTGTCGTTTATTTAATCACGACTTGGCAGTACTTTCTCTAGAATGTGTCAAACAATGACAGTGCTATCTGTGTGTTATAGAATGTGAAAATCAATGACAGTGATGTCTGTGTGTTATAGAATGTGTCAAACAATAACAGCGCTGTGTGTTATAGAATATATCAAATAATCTCAGTGTTGTATGTTTTATTATAATGCTGTCAGACGACATCAGATATAACCAATTCTTAGCACACATTTGTAGGATTTGCTTTCAAAAGACTGAATACTTCTTTTCGTGTTTTAAAAATCAGATTACGATAAATAAAACAGTCCTACTTGATATAGAATTAAACA
Source organism: Meghimatium bilineatum (assembly GCA_034231615.1). Taxonomy (NCBI): domain Eukaryota; kingdom Metazoa; phylum Mollusca; class Gastropoda; order Stylommatophora; family Philomycidae; genus Meghimatium; species Meghimatium bilineatum. The sequence goes on along the minus strand of CM067313.1, from coordinate 24,915,474 downwards.
TACGAGTATTTTGTTCCACGTGAAGTCTGATGTGTCTGGTCATTTGTGTAAATAAAACTGCGACATAATGCATCTCTGTTCTCCGTACTACATCATGCGGGAAATCTATTAGGACAATCGTTGTGCTGCAAGAGAAGCCCAGTTGAAGTCTGAAAGCGAACGCTACAAAAATCCGTTTACTTTGACAGTAACATAGACAGAGAGTCAGGCAGAGATAACGTTGCCACATAGAAATACAGAAAACAATATTACACCCTTCTGCATTGTAATAGATACTCGTTTGTAGAACTTCGAATCTTTAGCTAAACGTTAATTAAATTTGCATTGTTGTGTGGCTCAGAAACATGGAGAAACGAATAAAATTACTAACCTTTTTAAATGAATATGATCCAAAAACGTCTCCACACATAGTAAAGGTAAACATACAAGAAATGTGCACAATAGTAGTATGCTATCAAATAGAATGATATATTCATGCCCTGTTAAGACATTGCTATTTTACACTATTATTAAATTGTGTAGGCTGTATTAATACATCTTACGTCTCATTGACAACACAATATGAACGATCGAATTTCAAATCACGAGAAAATTCAGCAGAGTTGTGTTTATAAGGCAGGCCAACTAACCGCTCTATAACCAAACCGACAAATGGATGATTGGATAAAAAAAATATAATGAGTTTGATATGACTGAATCACGCAGTGAATGAAATCTAGAAGAAAATTAATAATACAAATTAAGAAGTATCAATGAATATAAAACAAATCAGAAATTCTTAACGCGATTTGAACCTGATCCTTTCAGCTGACAATGATTCTACTCGTAAGATGAGTCAACACATTTTGGATTGGTGAATTCAGAAAATGTGTTGATTTGTTGCAAGACGAATCAGTTTCAGCTGAATAGGTCTGGTTCAAATCGCATCTGCTACCCCCTGAAGGAGCTACGTATATAAACATCGGCAATGATACGCTGGGGATAGATACAGAAGGAAAATGTACAATTATCATATGAAACCAACAAAAACATGCCAGGTGAAAACTTCAGGGGACTGCGAGTAAAAGAGTATCAGAATTGAAACCATGAGATTCCTATCGAGAAGAAACAGTTCAGTCGGATATACTAGAAATGTGTAGGTCTTAGGTAGAAATTGAACTAGCGTTAGAACAGATTGGAAGACCTCAAAAGCTGTCTCAAGCACTGCAGCATCGATCCTAGCTCCTGGGAAACTACAGCACTTGATCGCTCAGCCTGGCACACCCAGATCACTGCTGGCATCACGAAATTTGAAAAAAGAAAGAACACTGCGGGCAATCAACAAGCGCAAGAAATGGAAGGACAAATAGGTACATTCTACCCCGAACCTTCAGCACTCCTGCATGCACTGCAATAGAACTTTCCGTGCACGAAATGGACTCATCGGGCATCTACGAACTCACAAACGAAATTAGTTAATTACCAATTTTAATTATTATTATTATATATGTTTCCCCCATCGCATTTAAAGTTTTTCATGCCATGCTCATCTTCGCTTGCGAAGGAGGAACACCATCAAGACCTACGTTTGACAGGTTCGGAATTGAAAGTTGAATTTAGATACAAGTGTGCCATTATATAGATACAAGTGTACCATTATATAGATAAAAGTGTGCCATTATATAGATACAAGTGTGCCATTATTAGTATGATATTCCTGTATTGATTTTTTTTCTAGATTCAACTTCGATGGACTGGACATGGATTGGGAATTTCCAGCCTGGAGAGGAAGTGGACCAGAGGACAGACACAAGTTTACTCTACTAATGAAGGTTAGTTAGCTAGTTAGTCGTTAGATCATCATCATGACACTCTTGACAAGTTCATAAGTGCTGCAATCTCATATTCAATATGTCCATCAGAATGTGGTAACTGACGGTCCCGGTTCTGTGTTGGTTGATAACTCTTGTTGTAATTCATATATGACGCTTACTTCTTGCAACACCACGCTTCACTCACAGTCCCGTCATTCTAACCATAGACACGGGAGAATAAATACACCACACATCGTCCAACTGTATGACTCCTTGATTGCATTCAAAATATTAGCACGGTCCATTGAACTAATCACTGCGGCCATGGTGATAAGTCTTATTTGCTCAATTTGCTTTCAAGCTTCCCAACACCCGCATGTCCAGGAAGAACAATGAAGGTAACCTATGAAAATATAACAGTGAATGTGATAATGTTGATATGTGATTGTATCACAGTTAATAATAAACATGTGAAAGTGTAAGAGTGAATATGTAATAATGTTGATATATACAGATACATTGTATCACATGCAATAAGCAGACATGAATATGTTTTCAAGTCTGTATATAAAGCGAAATTGCGCCCGTGTGTTGCCAAGGCCCGAAAGGGGAGCAAAGAATAGCAACACTATTTACCTTCCATGCATATCGTAAAAGGCAACTAAGGAGGTTATGGGATGGAGTTGGCTGTCCCATCCCATATAGGGTCAGAGACCCAAAGCCATGTTGAAGTCGGATGTGTCAGGCCATAAGGGGAAGATATCGCAGCAATGCTGTAAGCAATGACACAACGCATTCCGTTCTCCGGACTACATCCTGCTAATCTGCAGGAGTTTGAGAACGAACGCAGAAGAAGAAGAAGAAGAAGAAAGCGAAATTGGACAACACAATTAAAAAAAAAAGAGATTTATCACAAGAAAACAAGTGCAGGATGGCAACTCCCGCTCTTATAGATATTCTCAAATTAAGATAATAGAAAACATCAAAAGAACACGTGACTATTATTAGTTTTAGGAAAACCCCTTTCCCTGTTAACAAAATCGTGCTTACGACCATGAAAAGATTATTCTTCTTCAAGAAAGTAAAATGTCAGTTTCGTGAATGTTCAGGTAGTGCAATGAAACGCTTACTTTATTAAATATATTACACTGTTTTATTACTCATGTAATCGTGTTATCGTAGCATCAGATCTCATCATGTCAGCTTTGCAATCCAAAAAATATGAGAATACGAGACCAATAATTTTGAAATGAGCTGAGATATAATTTGCAGATCACAGGTCTACATAGATTCTGTACAAATTCTGGCAGGAGAAAAGCTATTGTTAATTCACTGTTTGGACGAAAACTGTGTCAGAACACAGCCCAACACAGGCCATGGAACTTATATTAATGGTGACGAGACTGCTTGCAAGACAACTATTGTGTTTGGTCTTTGTTTTATCATTGTGCCTATTCAGTTTTACATGCTATGCTGATAAAACAGATGTTCTGGCATATCGTCTATGATCAGTAAATACAAGTATATATGCTACATAAGGACGGAGATATAACAAATGAAGGAATAGGCATATACGTTGATTTTAGGATCTTAGTAATGTTGTATGTTTTTTCGAATTACTTTTAAGACATGCTTGTGTCAATTTCTCTCTGACATATTTCTTCCTCTTTTCAGGACATGTATGATGGATTCGCAACAGAAGCCAAATCTTCTGGCAAGGAACGATTACTACTGACTCTCGCTACCGCCTCAAGTGCTTTCTACGCTGAGAAATCTTACGAGCAGTCCGAGATACACAAGTAATAAATTACTCTTATTCAATCACGAGTTCCTAATCTATTGGTAGCGACCCAAATGGGATTGTGAATTTTTTCCCCCTGTGGACTGAGATTGTACACTAAAATGAATATTGATATAAAAAACATTTTTATTGCTAATCGGTGGCGAAAAGTTAGAATAATATCATAGTTTTTGGTACTATGATTGCAGATGAACCCCATTGCGACAATTAGTGCCTACCTGTGTGATTATTTCTCTTGATTACTTTTATCAGTTTATGTTTATCATTTATTAATTTAAATATAATTATACTTAGGGTTAGGATTAGTTATGTAAAACATAACAAACCCTAGCCCTAAAAAATGAATATTTCAAGTAATTATTGATTATTTATTGATGTAATATTTAGATCAATTAAAAACAAAATACGTAGGTAGGCACTAATGGGAAAAAAGAAAGAAAACGATGTTTAGACTGCAATCATAGTACTCATTTTAAAATATCGAATGTGATCACCATCAGGTAACATTTCATGAAAAGCGCGTAACAGTCATCACAATCTTTCTGCTTATGTGATTGCCATGTTTGTATGGTCTTTGATATCTTGCGCCGGCCTGCTTCGTGGCCTACCTATTTCTCGTTGCCCTGACATCATATCTCGAATGTCAACCATATAAAATTATAAGTAGTTTTATATATGAGTTTTCTCAGTGGATACCATGAAGCATGGCCGGGTTTCAGTATAGACCTCTGAACATAAAGTCCACAAGATTTCATTCATGATGTTTTTATTGTTATCATGTTTTTTGTTTGTCTTTCGCATGCCCTTAAAAAAAGCCAAGGGCTAACAACGAAATGCACGTAAATAATTTTTGTAAATCAGCCTTTCAGGTCACGTTTACTTACTGTATGAAGGTCTTATAGTACCTTTGACACTGGATCTGAGGTGATCCATTATCATATAGTCGTAGATATTAACTAAAACGCAACCGGGAATTTTGAAACTTTTTAACATATTGAAGTTTTAATAATCGTATTAACTGTGTCGTAAGGTAAAATTATATTTTACTAGATTCGTTCGGATCCCGTCGGGACAAAATTTATTGGGTTGCTTACCCTGATATGCCTCACTTTGCCAATGTGCTTGCTAACCGAGCTCACCGTATGGGAACAAAAGCGAGAGTCCATAGCCATTTCATCGAATACAGTACATAAATAATATTTTAATGATGAATAAATGCGATTTTCTCGGTGAATTGGCAGTTCTCTATTTTCGTTGACGAAAACCACTGAAACCTCGTTAGACGTTGATCAGATTGTCGATAGCGGTTGAAGACCATGTTTATTAAAGGGATTCCTCTCCCAATATAGCAGCTTTCTGAATCTCTCTTGTTTTGATAGCATTCATTAACTGATGCGACTATGCTAGACTATTGTGTTGACGAAAAAATAGATCGATTTATCAATCATTTCTTTTTCGCATGTAGCATGTGCTGCGTGTGCTTGTCGAATATCGTCTGCTGTTTGAGTACTGTCCAAAACATACAACTGAGCGAATTGTGGAACTTTGTTGTACGGCGGTTATATATGATAAGTTAGTCCATGCACTTTTAAAGCATATGGACTTCTGACAAATCCATAATTTTTTCTCCAATTGACGCGAAAGAAAGAGCGCTATTATAAGAGCGAATATTCTCGCAAAAATGTGTGTATTATCAGAGAGCATCAAGCGCAAGATCTTGGGATACTCCAGCTTCTTACCAAGGCTTTATGCGCATAATCTTTCCCTTTTGGCAACAACTTATAAACTTGCTATTGTTAGAACCAAAAAAACTTTATGACCACAAAATTGACATATAATATCGAACATTCTACAGTTACGTGCAGCAACACAATCACAAGAATCGTCAAAATTTGCTGTTTAATTTGCTATTGCTTGACATCCACGCATTTGTGACAATGAGTGAGTCTCGGCATCTGCAGCTCGACATCTCTGCGTTTGCTCAACAGTTTCATGCTGTCTGTGACGACATTGGTATTATCTATTCATAGCTTGTCGATTTTCTCTTTTCGTTTGTGATTCCAGCTTAGATAGACGTCGATGCAAATCAGCATCCTTAGTCGTGTTTGTCTTTGTTGAAGGGTTTCTCGATCAATTCTTTGCATCTCTCTTTCAATTCTATGTCTATGCTCTGCAGCATTTGCGGCACGAATCTGAGCGAGTGACTCATGACTTCGACGACTCAACCAACAAGCTTTTCGCCTTTTTGTATTTTGCAACTTTCTTGCGATTGGATCATCTTCATCTTCAAGGCAAATTATATGTATATTTTAAATAAAATGAATTTTATATAACTTTAGCCACAAGCCGATGCAGAAGTGTAACTGTTAACACATCGATAACATTTTGTATACAAAAATGTCGTCTACTTTGAATAATGTCACGACACCAATCATTTTGATTGGATGCAGTACGTAATTCCGTGACGTAAATGCGCTATTTATAGAGTATTTGGAAATCTGATAGAACACGGCTATTATAGTATTAATTATATCATTGAACAACTCAATTGTCTAGAGCATTACATGGATATACTGCCCTGATCATGCCTCGGTCAGTGGAAACGAAAGAGTCGACTTATTGGCAGGCAATGCGGCGATAGACGGCATATTGCTGAGAAGAGATAAATCAAACTTGATCAAAGCAGTTATAAATTCATTTCAAGATGAAGACGTTGTCAGCGAGGCTGAAAACGTATACATACAGAGAATGTTAGAAATGGGAGTATCTAGAAGGGGGGGGGAGTAATTCCTTTGGAAGGTCCCCAAGATCACGCAATCAACACCTGACTGGGACTCTGAGTCTACATACACTGGGATGGCTGCTGGAACGGAGAGTGGAGCACTTATGGGAATGTCCCACGTGCTGTGAACCTATATCATATTGAATATATTTGTGATGCTGTTACTTTTGCCTTATTAAAATGTATCGGTATCTAGGATTACTTTGCTTCTATTAAATGAGATTTAGGGTTACTTTGCTTCTATTAAGTGAGATTTCGAGTTACTTTGCTTCTATAAAAGGGGGTCGGAGTTCGAAAAAGTTTTGAAACCTCTGTGTTATATACATTTTAAAGAATATAGTGATCAGGATTAAAATAGCCATATTGTCAGACACCTTCCAATAATTGTGTCTAATATTAACTTAATCCTCTATTGTAAACAAAGACAACAACAAAAGAGGTTCTAATAACTCTTCCTATGAAAAAATAAACTATTAAAAAAAATAAAGATCAAACACAAAGTATTTTGTACATATTAAAAGCCATGGCACCACGTTGAAGACAAGGATAAAGCCGCGTTACTTGAGGATAAAGTCGAGTGGAGGCGAGCAAGAGGTAGGCACAGAAACAAGTGGAAGGGAAACATTACGAGATGGACAGGTTATAGTCTAACAGAGTGTACCATCAAGGAAAAAGACAGTGGATGTTGAAGATACCTTGCATCCAATATTCGTTGCAGATACGGCACTGATGATGATTGCTGAAGATGCCCGTAAAGAAGAAACAATGTTAATAATATTTGCTTAAATTACTGAAACTTGATTACTATTTCAATAGCCTATATTACGAGTTATAATGACTTTTCTCAGGTATATCGATTATATGCTATTGATGACATATAATTACCATGGATCTGGATGGGAGAAACAGACAGGCCACCACAGTCCTCTTCTACCTCATTCTCTCGATCCTGAAGGTGAACAGAGAGAACAATACGCTGTAAGTACAACACAAACTGTACATTTACAAGTTAAATTAACAAACACTTCATTACTTTGTTTTCTTCATAAGTTTACGCCAGCTAACAGCTTGGCTTTCCCAGGCTGTACTTAATAGTTCCTAAAGAAATACAACTAACTAATGGACATCATAGGGCCCCAGTATAACAGACCTGTTCTTCTTTCTGATGCTGATATAAAGTATTCTGCGTGTATATCTCTTTAGAATATCAATAAGTCATTTTACAGTTCATTGAATTCACATAGTTTTATATGTAAAAACCTGTCTCGTACACTCTACAAGAACTAACCAAAACCAATGTACTCTTCTCTTACATCTATCCAGCTATGGTCAGTCAAATATTGGTTAAATTTTGGAGTTCCCAAAGAGAAGATCATTCTTGGACTTGCCACATACGGTCTGGGATGGAAACTGACCGACAAATCTCAGACTGGTGTGAGAGCACCCGCTGATGGTGGTAATACTAAAGGAAAGTACACAGAAGAGTCTGGCATCCTGTCGCACTATGAGGTATGTACACTGAATTAGTGATATGACTATATAGTATGCAAAATAATTGTAGATATTCACAGAGAATTGGTTATTCGTTGTGAACCGATGTCATAGAACTCCGAAAAACCATATATGAGCTCAGTGTTACTAGCAGAAATAAGTGTACTCGCATTGATGGTATATGATGACTGGACATACATTCTCCCCTTTCTACATCTTTTATGAGGTATAGACAGTGCAGAAACTCCGCTGATATCTTCTGGCTCATTTTAATGAGAACAATTGCGAAACTATGGTTAAAACGGGACCATACAGGAATCAGTGGACACAGTCACAACTTTTAATGTTATGCGCAGACACCATTTGCGCATCTCTCGTCCAGAGTCCAACATTTTAATGTTGTGAGTTTAATGTTCCAGGGAATTTTCAGTGATTTTAATTATCTGTTGTCGCAAAGTATACACAGAGTGACCAATGAAAATCGCGGAAATAGTCGAATAGTGTCACTTTTGAAGGATGACCCCGATGAACTCACATAACTGTATGATAGATAAGAGACTCGTCCCAGCCGTCAGAAATTGGAAATGTCGAAAAATGTCACCACTACACAGTTCTGAAGACGGCACTAATCTGGGGATTTCTGGTCACTGGTCATGGCACTCGGTTATGTAAGACCTATTGCTTATGTAAAAGAAAGACTTCTGAAATGACTCATTTGTCTATTGCATTAATTTTCATTAACTGTCACGCAAAGCATAATAATAGTGACAAAAGAAATAGTCAAATAAGCTATAAGGAGTCTTATTTCTCAATAAGCAAATAGGTCTTACAAAGTTGACAGTCACGCACTGGCTATGCGTGTGGGCTATAATGGGAAAACCCAGTGCTATGACAGTTATTAATACCACAATTACCTTGACTTTTTGCACGATCATCTAGATATATATAGTGACAACCTAATACGTCACAAAAAGAGGCTGTTATTATAAAACAATAATCTGATTTTCCTTACAATAAATACCAAATCCTTTTCCAAAATAGTCATGTGAACTGACCTCATGCAGCGTTACTGATCTTGGCTCACAATTACTAGTCACTTTACGTGCGCTTTATGCTTCCAGTCAATGAAAACCACAGGAAAAGTTGGGTAAGCAAAGTTTAGTGACACTTCATGAGATCAGAACGTAGGACTATTCAAGAGAAAAGCTTGGTATACACGAGTGTATACATTTTCTATCCGTGTCTTTCGTCAAGTATACCGTTCTCCTGGATCATGGAAAATCATCTTTCTAAAGTGGAAAATTTGACTATTTCCATATTTTCATTGGTCACTGTGCATACTTTGTGCCGGTGTAAATCACTGGAAAAGTCTAATATCTCACAATACAAGGATGCTTCCCAATTTATCCCACATGTATTATGTTTTTGATTGTTATGTCCCAGATTTACGCATGAGAAATAGTTCAAGAACGAGACATCTTTGCAACGTTTCTGAACAACCGATCTTTTTTTTTTAATTTTTTTTTTTTAAATCTGTAACTATGATCATGCCTTTTTTCTCAAACCTCCCAGAATCGTTTATAATTAGTTGAGAATGTAGTTTAACTGTAGAAACTGAGAATTATTTGTTGTATTTTTTTTTCTCAAGATCTGTGAGAAAGTGATCCAAGAGGGTTGGAAAGTAAAATGGATTGAGGAGCAAAAAGTACCATATGCATACGGTGGTGGTGAATGGGTTGGGTTCGACTCTCCTGACAGTTTTTATCTAAAGGTAAGTAACAACAAATTAGATATTTCACCTTCTGCTTTTGTTCTCAAACTCCTACATTTTAGTATGATGTAGTCCAGATAGCAAAATGTGTTGTCATGGTTTACAGCTTGGCTGTGATATCTGCAAATATTTTATTTTGAAATAAATATGCTGTCTTTAACACCGACGACGATGACGATGAGTATAGAAAAATACTTTCAATACTTTACTATTATTTTGTCATGTGACCTATTCCTTCTAGAACGTTGTCTTCCCAATGAACTCTTTGAACCTCTCTCTGTCTTGGGCGATGCGGCTTGCATTTTCTAGCGATGTATTCATGTTATCTTTAATATTGTCAGTTCATCGTCTTCTTGGTCTGTCCTTTCTCCTTTCCTAGGTACTCTTCCCTCCATTATTTGTCTTTCTAAACAGTTGTGTCTCTTTATATGACCAAACAGGCTTAGTTTTCTTTTTGTTATTGTGTTTAGTAACTTACACTCTGGAATCTTCAATGTGTTTATAATATCTGAGTTTAGATTTTTTCCTTCCATGATATTCTAAGTATCTTTCTGTAGCATTTCAGCTCGAAGACGTTGGTCTTCTTTGCCGCTGTTTTACTTAAGGTCCATGTTTCACAGCCGTATGTTGCAACCGGAAAAATAAAAGTTCGTAACATCAACACATACTACTATAGGACTACTAAATATCGTAGACACTTCTCAAGCGTGTATCAAAAGGTGTTGCTCGTGTGTTACCGGTTCCTAAATGAAAGCACAGAATAACACTGCCCTAACACTCTCCAGTAAGGGGCAACTTAGAATGTACGTTGTCTTACTTAGAATCTACTTAGCTACGCCACCTTATGATCTATATTGTGAAGTTTGCTGAATATGTATACTCTGACTTTGAAAAGGAAATTATAAAATTCACGACAATTTAGAATGGAGTATACCACTGTTCATTTTTTGGCATGGCACGATACAGTCCCATTGAGTAATACAGTCATACGGGACTTCCAGAAGCTTTACAAAACATTTAATCAATGGAAGAATGCGCTACTTTACCCCCCTACACCCTACCCCCACTCCCGAAACATAAAAAGGGAAACATAAATCAGGAGGTGAAAGAAAAACTCCACTGCCTGGCACAGGGAACAAGAATGACAACCTCCTACTTCATCCGGTTAGAGCATCGTCATAAAAATGTGAATCGCGAAAAAAAACACATCAATGACGAACAATCAATCAATCAAGTGCCATGCCGACTGGCGTAGGCGATCATGTTTCTCCACGAATCTCTGTCTCTTGTGTTGTCAATAAGCTCGGTTGGTGAGCTTCTACCGTGCCACGATACAAGCCCATCTAGTAACTTTTCTCTTTGTCGACCTCTATCTCTTCTCCCTTTGATCTTTCCAGTGGTTATTAAGTGTTCAAGCTGTGTTCTTCTTAGCACATGCCCTAGAAACCTTGACTGTCTGCCTATAATGTTTGATATGATTGATCTTTTTACGCCAGCATCAATGAGAACCTCTGCATTAGTTTTCTTGGCTGTCCATGGTATTTTCATCATTCTTCTCATAAACCACATTTCTGTAGCCTCCAATTCACTTTGAATTTTCTTGTTTATAGTCCATGCTTCACATCCATTAAAAAAAATGACGAACAGTGACGTCATAAAGATCCGTGTCATCCTCTGGCGCGACTCATTTTTAAAACAAATAATTTCTTTCTTTTTAATCATTGAGACATGACCGGTCTCCAGTGTATAAGATGTGCGCAGAAAATGTAAACTTGACCTGAGAGGCCGATTTTGATTATTTTCGTGCGACCCAGCCTTAAATGGGTACCGGATTAATCCGAGAAGTAAAGACTACGAGGGAGAGGAGATGGCTACCGCCCTCATTTGCAGAGTCTCTGAAATGTGAGATGGCTAACATCTCACACCCCTACGGCATTAATAAATGCTATGGGTTACTTTACATTTTTTATAGGCCTATGGAAAATAACTGGACATAGGAATACTGTTCTAGATTAGTTTATGGTGATTAATGAAACGATGGTGGTGATGTGGTTGGGCAACAATACTTTGCTTGATTTGTTCTGGTAAAAAGTTTCTGAGAATGTGTGCACTTCAAAGTCAATTCTGGTTAAAAGGGAAACATACTGGAAATCGATCTTTGACCACCTTATTATGAGTACAGTGAACTGACCTTTGCTGTATATAAACTCGTTACACCGTAACTAGTCTTACGATATCTGAAAACTAAAAACTAATTCTGCTTGTTGAAATATTTCCTTGCAAAATTGAACCTGTCATTGTGAAAGTGAATATTTCACTGTAAAATTGGTACTTTCACTGTAAAATTGAAACTTTCATTGTAACATTGTTGCCAAAAGAATATCTCGTATATTTTTGTTTCATCTTAGGCTGCGACAATTATCAAAGAAGGTCTCGGAGGGGCATTTGTATGGTCAGTAGAGATGGATGATTTTAAAGGACACTGCGGCGGACCTAAGTACCCACTACTGAGAACAATCTACGAGGCTTTTACTCAGTCTTCACAAGTGTCTGACTTGAAGTCAGAGAGTTCCATGAAATCCGCCCCTGCATCTGGTCACCAGAACATTCCTTCAAACCATAAACAAGAGCCCAGCTCATCTACTAAAACAATAGCTGCCCCATTGGTCTCTCATAATCACGATGATGATGTCAACAAATCAAGGAAGTCGTCTGATCGGTCAGCCACACATTCAGATGCGAAACATAATAATGCAGACTTTGAGGAAGAGACGGCTGATGTTGAAGAAGACACAGACAAAGATACTGACTACCCCAACTACTACTCATATGACGATCTGAATAATGATCTTTCTCGTGAGTAACAATAGTCACTGTTTTTCTGTGTGTATAACTACATTCAATGTCAACTCATCGAATATATGTACGTGTATTTGTAAATTGATCGAATCTATGTAGGAATAAGTGTATTTGTAAAGCAATCGAATCTATGTATAACTGTGTATTTGTAAATTGATCGAATCTATGTAGGAATAAGTGTATTTGTAAAGCAATCGAATCTATGTAGAACTGTGTATTTGTAAATTGATCGAATCTATGCAGGACTACGCGTGTTTACGTATAATGAATTTCATACCCAATCATAATTGAATTGAGAAAGTGCTGAAGACGTATTGTGTGAAGATTTATTAATTTTTAGTTGAGTGCTGATTCTAAACTATCGCCAGTGTTACCTTGTACGTGTTACGTCGATGATATTTTTGGCTAGATTCAAGGAAGTAACTGAACACATATTAAAGCGAATACATATATCCCAACCATAATGATCTCAGAACGCATGGTTAGGTGGTAATAAATCATCATATGTAATTTTATCTGTGTATGTTTGTATATGAATCTAAAGAAATGGATATAAACCCGAACATTGAGGGCCTAAAGAAATCTATGCCGGTAAATGTGCAGCCAGGGACTTTGGGATTTAAGAAATGTATACATTCTCCTGTCACTTATGGTGTTATTTAGAAAATAGCAACATTGTGACATGCACTGCATGAATAAGGCGGGTTTGGAGGCTATATCATCACATACTAAGCGTAAGGGTTTCATATTTTGCATGAGTCTATTATTCCATAACCATGTTAAAGATTTATTATTAATTATTATCTAGACTGAACGGGTTTATCGTAGCAGTCGCTAAAAATGTTGTTTTTAAATAGCATGAATTTATTGATTTTATGTATATAATAAAAATATAAATAAACAAGTAGAAGACAGAATTGATGCCTCATAGATATGGGTATATAGAGCAATGGAGAGAACATCATGGGAAGAGAAGAAAACAAAGTGGTGTTAACAACACTTAAAATGAAGAAAAACTTATTAGAGGAAATAAAGATCACGTAAATAAAATATTTTGGACACATTAAAAGACATGACACCTTGTTTAAGGCTTTACTGAGGGTAAAGTCGAGAGGAGGTGAGCAAGAGGTAGACAGATACAAGTGGGAGGGTAACATCGACAGGTTACAGTCTAGCAGAGTGCACCACCAACACAAGAGACGGTATGTTGGAGGTCTGTTGCAGCCAAAATCGTTGTGGAGACGGCACTTGATGATCATCATCACATGAGTCAAAGTGACACAAATGTCCTGCCGAAATAGGAGATCCCAGGACGTAATACGGAGATATCGCAGTTTAGATAATCAATGATACAACTCATTCTGCTATGTGATTGCGTGAGACTGACCAGCAGCAGTTTTAGAACGATGAAGAAGCGTCGATAAATGTATTCCTTGTACGAGACTGTTTTATTTTCATTTGATGTAAGCACGTATGGATAGTGGGTTTGGTCTTCAACGACAAATTTGTGCATAATTTAATGTTATCTATTTCGGTATTCACGTGTAAAGATTATGTGGTGAATTTCTAGTATAGGTCTCCGTTGAGCTATAAATATCGTCACAATGACGTCACGGATTTCCCTTGAAAAACCAATCGTATATATTCACGCCTTAGACGAGAATTCTTAGAGAATTAATTATTAATTCTAAACACTAATTCTAATCCTTCTTCCCCTCCCCAAAATATATATAAACTGATTATAATTCTTTTAACCCCCTTTACCAAAATTTATAATCTTACGCAACTTATCTAACACTGCAAAGGTTAGGTAATACTTCGAAAGTTAGAACAAAGGTCACAACGGAGACCTATACTAGAAATTGGCCAATTCGGATTAATTATTACATCAGTCTCTTTAACAATGATAAACGCTTACCCACATATCCTATATTTTATTTCAGAGCTTGTAGACTGTGACAATTTGGGGCTAGGAATTCACCCAGACCCGACATCTTGTCATCACTTTGTTTTGTGTATGCCAGTCAGCCAACATCAACTGGGTCCATCACGCATGAGCTGCCCTGATGGAACTCTCTTTGATGAGAAACTGAAAGTCTGTAATCACGAACACACGGTGCAATGCCATCATTGACAGCCTACGTAACTTTGACGACATAATTACAATAATGAACAATCGTGGACACACTATAATCATCATCATTACCACAATCCTTCCAGGTGCCACTCTGATGATATCAACACACAAATTCCGCCATGCCTAATTCTGTCTTCTCAGTTATTTGTCAGAAGTGGAGAATCTTAATCTTGTCCAGTCTTTAATATTATCAAACTTTACTCTCATTTGTCTCTCTCCATATCAACACAACCCCCCCCCCCACCCTGTAGGGCCCGATTCGTCTATGTATGTGCTTTGCAATCCTGTAGACCCATATTCTTATCTCTGCTAATCATGTAGGCAATAATCATCTCTCTGTAAGCCTGTATGTCCCCATTTTTCTCTCTGTCTGCTTTGCAAGCCTGTATGTCCCCATTTTTCTCTCTGTCTGCTTTGCAAGCCTGTATGTCCCCATTTTTCTCTCTGTCTGCTTTGCAAGCCTGTATGTCCCCATTTTTCTCTCTGTGTGCTTTGCAAGCCTGTATGTCCCCATTTTTCTCTCTGTGTGCTTTGCAAGCCTGTATGTCCCCATTTTTCTCTCTGTATGCTTTGCAAGCCTGTATGTCCCCATTTTTCTCTCTGTGTGCTTTGCAAGCCTGTATGTCCCCATTTTTCTCTCTGTAAGCCTGTATGTCCCCATTTTTCTCTCTGTAAGCCTGTAGGTCCCCATTTTTCTCTCTGTAAGCCTGCATGTCCCCATTCTTCTCTCTGCAAGCCTGTATGCCCCCATTTTTCTCTCTGTAAGCCTGTATGTCCCCATTTTTCTCTCTGTGTGCTTTGCAAGCCTGTATGCCCCCATTTTTCTCTCTGTAAGCCTGTATGTCCCCATTCTTCTCTCTGTAAGCCTGTATGTCCCCATTTTTCTCTCTGTAAGCCTGCATGTCCCCATTCTTCTCTCTGCAAGCCTGTATGCCCCCATTTTTCTCTCTGTAAGCCTGTATGTCCCCATTTTTCTCTCTGTGTGCTTTGCAAGCCTGTATGCCCCCATTTTTCTCTCTGTAAGCCTGTATGTCCCCATTCTTCTCTCTGTAAGCCTGTATGTCCCCATTTTTCTCTCTGTAAGCCTGCATGTCCCCATTCTTCTCTCTGCAAGCCTGTATGCCCCCATTTTTCTCTCTGTAAGCCTGTATGTCCCCATTTTTCTCTCTGTGTGCTTTGCAAGCCTGTATGTCCCCATTCTTCTCTCTGTAAGCCTGTATGTCCCCATTCTTCTCTCTGTAAGCCTGTATGTCCCCATTTTTCTCTCTGTAAGCCTGCATGTCCCCATTCTTCTCTCTGTAAGCCTGTATGTCCCCATCCTTCTCTCTGTAAGCCTGCATGTCCCCATTCTTCTCTCTGTAAGCCCGTATGTCCCCATTCTTCTCTCTGTAAGCCTGTATGCCCCCATTTTTCTCTCTGTAAGACTGCATGTCCCCATTTTTCTCTCTGCAAGCCTGCATGTCCCCATCCTTCTCTCTGTGTGCTTTGCAAGCCTGTATGTCCCTATTATTCTCTCTGTAGGCATGTATGCCCCCCGTTCTTCTCTCTGTGTGTTTTGCAAGCCTGTATGCCCCTCATTCTTCTCCCTGTGTGCTTTGCAAGCCTGTATGCCCCCATTCTTCTCTCTATAAGCCTGTATGCCCCCATTCTTCTTTCTGTAAGCTTGTAGGGTCCTATTTGTTGTCTCTGTAAGCCTGTATACCCCTATTCTTTTCTTTGTAAACATGTAGGCCCTATATTTCTATATATGTGAGCCGCAAGTGTCCAACTCTCACATCTCTTCACAAGAATATATATTAATACAGATTTATATATATTTTTTGTACTTATACTGTACTTATTCTGCTGTTATATATGACATTCAATGTGGACATTGCAATCGAAACTATTTCAAGCGTGCCTTGATTTCTTTGTTAGTGCTTCCATATTATTCATTATTAAAATAGGGTATAATTTGGTATAAAATACAATTTTTAAAATTATCATTTTCATTGAAATGTCTAATGTACCTTTAATGACCAGCAATTAGCAGCATCATTAAGATAGGATTCTAGTCGTAATAAGTCAGGAGGACTAAGCTATCATTTCTTGCATGAATATAGCAATCATCTGTAACATATATCATGTATGTGCTGTTTTGAACAAATGTATATATCTTATGTATGGCTAGCATCATATTAGCTGTTGTAATGACTCTCACTAATAATGGCTGTCATATGTGTATGTTTAGAACTATGTTGTAAAGAGACATTCACGTACAGCTGGTAACTTGATCTATCGTGTGTGCTTTCTCGTGGGGAAAACATTCGGCAATTTAACAGCGTGACATAGAGTTAACAGTCATCGTTCTTCTTCTTCTTCTTCAGCGTTCATTCTCAAACTCCCGCTGGACCGCTCTTGCAGCAGAGCAATGGTCCTTGATTTCCAGAAAGATGTTTTCCAGAGAATAAAATTAGTTGTGTCGTCGTTTTATTTGAACGAATGACCCGAAAAATCCGCTTTCGGATGGATCGTTATTCAAGAAAATATATAAAGAGAACTGAGGAGATTCACGCCATTCAGCAGGTGTGATGGTGTGTAATAGCCCAATGTTTCAGCACGTAACTTAATGATGTGTGTAATAGCCCAATGTCTCAGCACGTAACTTGATGATGTATGTAATGGCCCAATATTTCAGCACGTAACTTGATGATGTATGTAATGGCCCAATATTTCAGCACGTAACTTGATTATGTGCGTAATAGCCCAATATTTCAGCACGTAACTTGATTATGTGCGTAATAGCCCAATATTTCAGCACGTAACTTGATTATGTGCGTAATAGCCCAATGTTTCAGCACGTAACTTGATGATGTATGTAATAGCCCAATGTCTCAGCACGTAACTTGATTATGTGCGTAATAGCCCAATGTTTTATTTGAAGTGGACTATGGAGTAAAAATATTTAAGGAAATGGACACTTCACAAAACATTGTATATGCAGGATAAATAGAAGTATCCCTTGGTTACACATACCCTATAGCTTGCATAAGGGGACTGTCTATAAGTTACGCCAGCATTAGTTAGGGGAAGGGTGGGTGATTGAAAGAACTTGACAGTTGTTGACAAGAAGGGGCGTTGACAAAATATGACGTCAGAAATACTGTTTTTAAACACCAATGTTAAATTGTTAGAATTTGAAATATTTGGATAGAAATCTGAAAAAAGAATCATGTAGTTTTTATGTATTTTTTATGGCCATTTATTTGTGTGTATGTGTGTGGGAGGAGGGGTTGCTACATTCTGTTGATAGGCCTATAATTAACCGGGGTTGGGTTCATACATTCTTGATACTTGTTGACAAGGGGGAGGAGTGTTGATAAAATATGGGACAAAAATTGCTAATGAGTTCAGATGTAAGAGTAAATAAATTATACATATATAATATAGGCTTATGTTTAGTATCTCGCTAAATAATTATTTATCATCGTTCTTTAGTTAGTTACTAGATTGTAACACCAAATAGCTTCAATCAACTGTGGGATTCAGTACTCCAGTTAGTTACTAGGTTACACCAGCAATAACTTCAATAAAATGTGTGATTCAGTTCCTCATTGTTCTTCACTTAGTTACTAGGTTACAGCATTTGCGAACTGTGTAATTTGCTTGAGGTCATCCGTGAAGAACCTCTGGTACAATAGCAGCGCTGTTTTAGTTCATATCTTTTTCATCTACTCGAAGCCGAATTAAAGCATTAGGCTTATTAGGCCTAACAACAGCACAACAAGTTATAGGAAAACATGCTATTTGATTGATTGTCTAGTCTAACGCTTGTGTTATGCAGTCTATATGATCTTATTCAAATATATAGAGGCAAGTGGGTTGAGAATACAAAATTTGACTATCGTATTGTAACCGTTGTTGGTATCTCCTCCCAGTAAAAGAACATTTCTATTGGGCGAGAATTATATTTCTATAATTGCTTATTGAAAAGTATTAGGCATATATTGTATTTTTCCTGTTGGGGAGTTACATGGAGTATTCGAGTGGCTTGTGTGATAAAGGCCGCATGCCCTTGCTGTCGCTACGTCATGTTCAGGGTGCGTTTTTACTTTACACTCCGACAGGAAACAAACCCCAGCCCTTACAAGGACCGAACTCTGGACCTCACTGATGCAGGACCAACTCTCTAACCTCTCGGCTGTTCGCCACACAATTGCTTACCGGATTCAGTGAATTAGAAATCGCATGCTGGATATAAAGAAAACGGATGAGATTATAGTCCTTCAAACATTAGCCTAAGCATATAGTAGCATAATACTACACACCAATATGAATGCTAGGAAGTTTGCAGGAAAAATGTATACTACAACACTGCGATACAAAACATTGATTTATCTTTAATATATTTTTATTGCTCGTTAAAATATCGTGTTTGCTATATTGTAAAACAAGGAGAAAATAATATTTTGCACAATGTAAATGTGAAGTTTTCTTACGCGACGATGTGCACACAATTTGTCATGGATTGGTTTGTTATTGATGAATAGTCTCGTTGTAAATATCGGTGTTATTGACTGTTTAATGCGTATCACGGTTCTGTGGAGAGATCAATAAAGCTTTACATCAAGAAGACTCTGCTTTGATTGTTTTTTACAGTATATACGATTGTTGTTGTACAAGTGAAAGTGGTTAATTCTTGTGTCTTGTTAGCTGTTATTGTTTGTGTTGAATGTTCATCTCTCGTGGAAATATTCACTGTTCAGACACCTTGAGATCAGCTTGTGTGACAATAAGTTAGACGCAATATTTCGTATTACAGAAGGAAAAAAGTTATTCCTATCAGGCGATATTGACCTTGATAATCACCGGATATTTCATACCTGAATCATGTAGGCTTATACTCGAAAACTCCATGTAACTCCCAACAGGAAAAATACCTGATATGGAGTATAGCAATTTATATTTTATCAGAGAAATTAATGTTCTTAAGGTGTTTCACCAAATGGAAAAAAATGATTTTCCTGTAAGCTTATCTTTTTAACCCACTGAAGGCAGGACTTGGAGCTTCCTGTCGTGTAGATAAAATGTATATTTTGAAATATATTTAAATACATATTATGACATGACAAGAAATAGAATATAGTAGGCTATATATGCAATGATAGAAACTGCAAGATGCTGATTTGTCTGCACCCACTGATTCGCTCCGCAAAACTCAATCGAGATGCCAAATAGGGGCCCCATATCTCAAATGGACAGAGTTGAAAGAGTCAAATACGAGACGGGTTAATACTATAAGAAAAATACAATAAATCTTTTTATGAGGTAAGGAGGTTTGTAGAACATAGTTACAACAGGTAACATTAAAGAAACGGGGCGACAACGTAAGAAAATATTAGTTTAACAACCTGGAATAGCAGGGAAAGAACAACGATCCTGATACATGGCACCCGATAATATTTATTACTGAATGTATCAAATCGTAGATTAGATGTAATTAATCGCATTGTCTACACTCATCAGCTGCTCATGCAAATGTTTCTACATAATCTCATTACTTTCACTATTACCATTATTACCCTATCATCTCTTCTAGCAAACCAACTAGAAACACCATCGAGTCGAATGGCTGCTAGAACAGAAGGCGAAGCACTTATGGGAATGCCCCACGTACTGTGAGGCCAGTTACTAATCAAGAATCAACTTGAGGCAATCATTTAATTAGTTCGTTTGTTCCCTGATTATCTTTCCAGTCAATTTCTATTTTTATAACCAATATAATTCTTCCTTCTCAATTCCCGGTTTTGGCCAAGAAAAATTTACAAAACATTGTCCAATTGAATGGGATAATCGACTTAAAAATCAATTACTTTGTTGCATGTTTTAGCTGGGTTATAGCCTACATCCGACTGAAACTGGACAAATCAACTGTCCTTACAAAGTTAGCTGGTTGGAAAAGGTTAATCTTAATAAAAAAAGAACCAAATGAAATCTTTCTTTCTTTTGTTCACTGAGTGATTCTAAGTGGGGTCTTACTGTTTGTTAGAGTATGTTCATTTGCACCCCAACTTGTTCCTGTTAGTTTTCTGAGTATGACTAATCGTCTGCGGGCTCTCCCTTCTGCTTTTTCAATGTGCTTATCTCAAGTGAGCCTTATATTGAATGCAGGTGACACCAAGATATGTGGGGTAGTTTTCTTCTTTAATGATGGTAGTTTCTAAAAGTACTATGTCGTTCTTTTCATTTGGGAGAGGGAGAATAGATTTGTGAAAGTTTTTCATAACATGCCATTTTTCAGACCATGTCCGAGTTTTTCGGCTGCCTGCTGTATTGAAAAAAAATTCATTTTCAGCGTATTCATGAGTGCACTAAAGTACCAGGTCATCAGCATTCTGTGCTGCTTTCACCCCAGTTAGGAATTCTTTTACAAAGTTGTTTACAAAGCCAAAAAGCCTACACCACTCGGCATGACACTTGATAATGCTAGAACTTATTTCTCCTTAAAGACATCTTGAATTGCTTAGGAAAGATGGGTGACTTGATCTTCTATGCTGTAGAATTGCCTAAATCCAGCTAGCTCCTCCACTTTTCAGAAGTCTTCCTAACACACAATTTGTGAGACTGAACAGTACCTGGATAAATTGGTTTTGCTCTTGAATTTTCCTTTCTTTAAGATGGGCTTTGTAATGGCCTCTCTCTATATTTGAGGCACTGTTATTTTTTCTCAGTTAAGGTAGAAAATCTCTAGCAATTTATACTTAGCGGCTCCATTCAGCTTCAGTAACATTTCATTAGTGATATAATCCAGGTGATAATGGTCCAGGTGACTCTAGTCTTTAGCTGGGAAGCATTATACTGCAGCTTTCCTATTGTGATAGGATCCTTCATGGAAACAGGGATGTGCGTGACTTCTTGTATTTCTTTGTCTGTCTGTCTGATGACAATACTCAAATTATTATCAGAACCATGTTTTAGCAAGTAGACCTACAACCTGTTTCCCCTGGATAATTTTGCCTTCATCGATGAAGGTTATTGTCTGTTGGGACAGGAAGCATTCTTCATCCAGACATTTAACTAGCCTCTATAATTTTCTGTTCTCTTTAGGTTGAGTGTCTGTTTTATTTCTCCAGGTTTTTCACCTTCTTTAGTTTTCAAAATTATGCTGCAGCCTTTTTTCCCCATTTATTGTGTGCAACAATAGAGGACTGTTTCTGCATCCCTTCTGGCTTTGATTTCTTCCTGTACACCAAAGTACTGTTTCTTATGGCTTCCAAAAAGGAAGGATTCCACAAGTAGATGAAACAATGTATTTTCTGGGACTCCTGGTTGTACCAAATTGGCACAGAAACAGAAAATTTTGATTTTAAACACATTGTACACAGTTAAGCCAATCTGTGGGAGGTCCCCTGAAATCAGGCTTCACATATATCCCTCTAATGTCAAAGTAAGAAAATGTTGGGCCACATGGCAAGGAGCTTGAAACAGAGCGTGTATGCTACACATGCATACATTCATGGTAAGCAGTCAGTCAAAATGTTATTGAAGAGCATGGCCACAAAATAAATATCAAGAAGCAAACAGTCCCAGCTTAGCTGTTCACAGAAGTCTCTTCTGTGAACAACATTGTGAATCACCAATGAACAACAGAACACAGTTGCATAAAAAACTGGGGGGGAACCACAACCTAAAACAGACTGCTCTATGCATGACCAGTATCAGACTGAATGTATAATGATTTATAGCAGAAGATAATATTTGTGAATGATGTATGCTTATTCAAGAATACCTGAGAATGTCACTAAAAGAGGCGAGACAACTTGCTCAAAACAGCAGAGAATTCAAGAGATCCATAGGGAAGACAATGTTCTGGAAAGAATATGTTCACTGGTGTAGATGTATGCTCCTAAAATTGTGACCCATCACTTTTAAAAAAAAAAAAGAAGGTAATTGTAAATCAGGAATACAAAAAACGAAGAAACGAAAAAGCAATTAGGTCTTAGTATATTTTAATATCATGACACTTTTCTTAAAATGAAACAAGATTCAGAAAAGCACAATTATAACATTTTATATTTTTAATAGCAAAATATTGATTCACAATTAAAAAAAAAAAGAATAAATCATTCATATCTGAAAGAATACAGAATACAACTATTCCTTCAAAACTATATTAAGCTTTGTAGCAGAATTAAAACAATGTATTAATTAACACACTGCCTATGTCAAGCCACCGGGAGTGAGGGTCATTAATTGTGGTTGTAAGCTGCTGACAACTACTCTGCAAAAAATACTGATAATGGTGATGTATAATAACGACTACATGTAATCACATTTTCAAACTGAAAATTTTCAGCAATTACCAGAACACTCCATAATTACTCTGACAATATGGCATGTCATAAACATCAATAGATTTAATGTAAACTTTTGATTATTTAAATTAGTAGCATATCCTATTCAGGACATAGCCATCAACCCAGCATTTTTTGGCTGGAGTGATTTTCTAGGCAATATAAATATGTCAGTAGTTTGCCATTGCTTTATGAACAGTCTGGATGCACAATCGTCTGTGACGGGGATTGAACTCGGTACCTTGGCTATCCCACACACATTCCGCCACAAAGTCTGACAAAAGTTATGTTTATGCAAATTCAAAGGTCATTTTCAAATGGTAGAAGTGATTTTAACAATGACAATCTATGACAGTGTTTCCCAACGTGGGGCCCATGCCCACAGGGGGACAATGTGACTGTTCGGGAAGGGGGGGGAGCAATCCGAACAAGTTGTAATTAAGCTTCATTTAGGGAATAATTCATCTTTTTTAATATTAAAAAAATGTATATGTTACATAAAGGGGAATGAGAATTTTAGAAAGAATGAGGTGGGTCATGGTAAACAAAGGTTGGGAAACACTGATCTATGACGTTTTCACAAAAACATCATTTAGAGCTTGCAAAAATGCTAACATGTAGACATTGATAATACAAATGTTGATATTAGTGATACAAGCAATGGCGATTGTGAAGTTTGTCAACTTCGTAGTCATGAGAGCACTCACAAAGATATAAGAACATCGATTCATATCAACTATCATACACGCTATCCATCCATCAAGCTCACCCTAGTAAAGTTATAGATTTTGTATAAATGAACATTTTAAATTATGCATTTTCAATTTCTTTACACTTGATGAAAATTTTCTGTGACAAAGTGTAGTTATTTCATATGCTACTGACATAAACAATTTGTGAATTTATATGATCGTGTGCTTCCTTTGTTCACAATTGGATATACTATCAAAAAATCATCAAGATGATCATGACTTAGGAAGTCTTATTTTTCATGTTAAAATTTGTGAACTTTTTCTTTGTTATATTATTTGTATATAAAGTTTTATAATTTTTTAATTAAAAAAACTGTCAAAACATACCATTCTATTGAGAGATAAGAATAGTACTTTAATTTGTCTTTAATTTGTCATGGTGAACCATGACACATCATTTGTCAAAATCTGAGACAAGAATAGTACTTTAATTTGTCTTCACCATGACACATCATTTGTCAAAATCTGTTATAAATTAATACTACTACAACTCAGTTTCTTCTTCAACCATCTGGGAAGAAAATTAATTACTAATTAAGGTTTTATAATTGCAAAGCATACCCCAAATATTTTATTATTATGTGAACAAAACAAGATTCAATGCACATGTTCATTGGTAGTGTATGATGCTAGATTTTAGGACCCTGGGAGGGGGGGGGAAAGCCCCAGGGTTAGGTATAGTATCTACAATAAATCTAATGCTAGTACATGTCCCACTCCTTCGTGGTGAGATAAACAAGTGTGTTCGTGCACTCCAAATCAATAAAAACTTTTACGGGCAAAAAAATTCTTAAAAACTGTGAACAGGAAGTAGTAGAGTGGTATGCTCTGCAATTACTGTTTCCAAATGAATTACTGCACTTCTTGTATGTCAAAACTGTAGACAATGAGTTAATATATTTACATGTGTTGAGATGTTAAATGAAAACAATATGGAAGTTGAAGAGAAAATATTCCCTACAAAGAAGACATTACAGATTGTGTATCATTCAGAATAACTTCTCTTCAAAGTCACTTGCACGTGTGAATTAAATGGTATCTTTTCTGTAACAACTAATCAACTTCCTCCATTCGAGATGCATCTTCTTCATCTCCCTCCAATGGAGGCATTTCTTCATTCTGGGCATCACCACCAGCATTACTCGAAGCACTCTCATCCTCTTCAATACCAAGCCCAAGTTTAATCATGCGGTGAATTCGGTTCGCATGTGAAGTAGGATCTTCTAAAGAGAAGCCAGATGCTAGAAGAGATGTTTCAAAGAGCAGCAAACACAAGTCCTTGACAGCTTTGTCGTTTTTGTCAGCATCTGATTTTTCTTTTAGGTTTTTAATAATTGGATGATCAGGGTTGATCTCTAGATGTTTCTTGGCAGCCATGTAGCCCATAGTGCTAGTGTCTCGCAAAGCCTGAGCTTTCATAATTCTCTCCATGTTTGCTGACCAGCCATACTGTGATGTAACGATGCAGCATGGAGAGGTCACCAGGCGGTTTGAAACCACAACCTGCAAATAAAAATATAAGCCAATTACACACATAATGTTTATATCAAAATTAAATATTTGTTTGCTGTGGAAATTGTTACAAAATAATCTAGATCCATACTCAGTGACACAAATACACTGACTTGCATAAAATTTAGTTTGAGTTAAGCCATGTGTTGCATGCTGGTATACTACATGCATATTGCCAATATCGCCATTTGCAGACTTTGTTGAATTGAGGGAACATGTTTTAAACAATTTAATAATTTATTTTTAGATTTATTAACTCTTGTTGATATAATCATTAAAATATCCTAATATTTTTGGCTACTGCACTGAATGTGTTAGGTTAAAGTTATTTTTAATGAGATAATTTGGTTCAATAACATATGTGCATATCGTGCTTACAGTTTTTAAGTAATCTGTGCAGATGTAATTTTGTAGTAGTTTGCAATGTCATCTCTAATTGCAATATTTTTGTAGTTTGTGACAACACTCTGCCGGTTCATTTCTATTAGCGAAATCGCTGCAGGATCAATGCTGAACTTGCTTTCAGCTGATAATACAATTCTACCTTCAGAACCCCAACTAGTGTCGACCCATACAACACTCCTAAAATAAATCTTCCCTTCCCCTTTCTTGTTGCTAGATGCATTGATTTTCTGGCTACTCAGAGAGAGCTCCTATCTCCCTTGTATGATTGGGGAGAGGGAATGCACCTGTCCGCCTCTCTGTGCGTAGGTTGATGCATCTGGCAGCAGTCCCTACCATCCATGATCATTCCTTCTCATATGATCCACATTAATGGCATTAAATTAAGGCATAATTTAAAAGGTGAGGTTTTCCTGATACAACACTGCAACAGGATTAGCAATTCGACAGTGAGAACTGAAAGTGATCATAGTAAAATAGAGGGTTTTCCGAACAGCAGAATCCAAGGAATATCGCTAAGAAACATTGAGGAATGAGGACATTAGACAAAGAACCAGTACCATTGAAGTCCTGCTTGATCTGATTTATGTAAATCAGTAAAAAAAACACGGTGTAAATCAAAAATCAAGTACAAAGTAGCTTCCTGGAAATTTATATTGTGTGAGTTTGGGAGTAGTAAATTAATTTATTCTTTATACCCCATTATGGCCTTGTAGTGTCCGGGGTAGAAGAGCTCTGAAGATGGTTTCAGACATGTTTATTTTCATTGACTCTGGAAGCAAGTGAAAACCACTTGAACTGTTGTCTTCTGATGTTTTCGTTTATGATATGATCTTGTATTGTTACTCCGAGGATTTTATGTAGACAAGTCATTTCTGTTAAATCCACGTTTGGCTGTGGTAGCATAGTGATGGTATGACGATCGTTTTATACAGCGCAGTTTTGGTGTTCATGTTCACATATTTGTTTTTGAAAATAGGGGGCATCTTCCCTAAGATCTGGTATGTTATATTGCATGTTATTGTAAATTAACTTGTTGCCGCTAAATTTAACATGCAAGCAATTATGTTTGATTTGAAGAGGTGGCTTTCTCTAATAATCATTCTGGAACAAGATTTTATGATGTGTAAGTCCCACAGGTTATTTGATTATCACTTGATATAGAGATTGAGGACAATTGTTCAAATATCTAATATTTTTGTGTATATCAAACATGATGAAGAAAATGTTTTAAAAATTACAATTTTAAAATCTAAAAATGACTCAGTCATGTAAAAAATGGATACAATGTAAAATCAAAGAAGTTTTGTGCAAATCTAAACTAGTGTCATACTCGTGTGGTGTTATCTTTTTCTAATCTATTTGTTATTTGCATTCTCTTTAATTATTGTAATTCATTGTACATGTGACTGCCACTGTATAGACATCTTGCCTTATTGTAATAGACAAAGCATTCATTTATATATATATATTTTCATTAAATAAAACACAACCAAGCAATAGAGATTTCCACCTGCTTGGGATAAGTTGTACAATATATGACTCATAGTTACTGAAGATTACTCCACATCAGGCAGACCATGGGTGATTTTTTTCCATTGAAATTACTGTAACACTATACATATGCTTCTACAAAAGATTGTAACTTTTCTCAGCCAAATGAAAAAATGGATGTTTTGTTATCAGGTTCATATATTATTAGGCAAAATAACACTGGCTTATATTTATGGAAATATGAAGCGTTGTTTTTTTTACTTTTTTTTGTGATTATCTTTGTCATTATTAGTTGTCATTTCTTTCAAGAGTGCTGCCCCAACTTCATCTTCAATACCTGTAAGGATATTCTTTAGTATGCAACAAAGTCTTGTTATACAGAACTTGAACTGTCAAGTTACCTAATCAAACATCTGCTATCTGCTAGTATACTCCTGTATCTGGACACATTTCTAGAAGCCTATTGTTTTTGCCTTACACATGAACACTTGTGTAAGTTTTATCATGTGAAAAGACAGGACTCCTCTGGTCTGCATTGGATGGAATGGGTGGATAAATTAACTAACTGAATTGTCACAGCATATTCTCTTCTGATATGAACTGATGTTCAATAAATTGGTTGTTCATTACACCAGGTTTTCAAGAGTTGAGGTGTTACTTCCATATCTTTTATGTTTGATTGGTTACATGATGTTAAATAAAAGTTATGTCTTGATTGTTCAATGTGTTTTGTCAGTTGAATGGACATGGAAGGCAGAGTAGATAAGTTTATCAGAATTATTAGATCTCACATGAGTGGATAAAGTGCATGACAAATTCCATCTGGGGCACTATACCATTGAAGCATATTGTTTCATATCTTGCTGACTTACTAGGGTAGCACAAGATTGTCCATGGGATAGTAAATGTGCTCATGTGTAGAAATGTTGCCTAAAGTGCTAATTCTGAATTTCAGAGATCAGAACAATTGCACCTGGTTTGACACATGGATCACCATTGTCTCCTGTGCTTTTCAATGTGTATAGCTTAAACATTGCACAATTGCAAACTTCAGAGCCAGATAGGGTTTCCACATATGCTGATGACATTCTGCTATACAACCTAGGTAGAGTTAGAACTGATACAGCTGGTGGTGTACAGAGCAAATTAGACCTACTGTCATTGTGGTGTATTACCAACAATGCTGTTATTAATCTCTCACAGACAATGGTAGTTTGGTTTTCCCTGAATAACAATTTCAGTCATAGACACAATGTCAAATGTTAGCTATATAAGTTTCATTATCGTTAGAGAACATGAATTAAAATATCTAGGGATAGTGGTACTCTCAGCAGGCAGCGTGCTGCTTCGTTTAGAGGGATAGAGTATATATATATATATGAGGTAGCCTGAGTACAATGAAGTCAATCCTCTACATCTTTTCAACTTAAAATCCCAAGACACAAATACACAGATGGTTCAGTCAACAGAGAACAAATAAGTGTGATTTTGTTTGCCTACAAGAATGGAGAAAAACGTGCTTGAACAATAATCTGCAGACTCCACTATAACATCGAGCCAGCAAATCTATTAGTACCAACAGCCTTCCTTACATATTTCATTACTCATATTATTTATTATCTTCCTTGTGTGTGAAAGGTGCCAGTGTCCAAGCCTGGCATTGGTAACATAAACAGTATGTATGTGTGTGTGCATATGTATGTTTGCCAAGCTTCACTTATATACTGACAAAATTTGAGTGTACACCTCTGCATACCTTTTCTACTTTCTTATCTAGAATTTCTTTCATGACTTTGCATAATCCTTCAAACTGTGATTTGGCCTCCTCCAATTTCTTTTTGTCCTCCTCATCTTCTGGCAGCTGAAGACCTTCTTTTGTTACGCATACAAGGTTTTTGCCGTCAAACTCTTTCAACTGTTGTACAGAGTACTCATCAATTGGATCAATCATGTAAACAACCTCATAGCCTCTCTTCTTGACTCTTTCCACAAATGCTGAGTTCTGAACAGCTTCTCTGCTTTCACCTGAAAGATATATTATTAACAAGAGACAATTATACTCTTCAGCCTAAGTTTATATTGAAGATATACACTAGCAGGGACATGACTGCACTATAGCTCACTAGCAGGGACATGACTGCACTATAGCTCACTAGCAGGGACATGACTGCACTATAGCTCACTAGCAGGGACGTGACTGCACTATAGCTCACTAGCAGGGACATGACTGCACTATAGCTCACTAGCAGGGACATGACTGCACCATAGCTCACTAGCAGGGACATGATTGCACTATAGTTCTCAACCAGAACCTATACAGAACTTACATAAAATTATGTTTAAATATATAAAAAAAGGAAATCTTAAAACAAGTCATAACAAAGTCTGATGATGATAAAAACCTGGAGGAAATACAAGTTTTTCTGGTTCCCTAAGAAGGGTTTTACTTTCAGTTTCAGATGCATACTTCTCTAGCACTCTTTTCTGTGGAGAGGAGGGTGTTTCTAGAGCTTTACCAGATTAAGATTACTGGTTTTCTCAATGTGACCACAGTGTGTAATGCTACTAGCAGGACAGTCTTCTTTCTACTCTGGAGGAGACTGATGAGATTTTCATGCAACTCAAGGTCATAAAACAGTAGCTCTGGCCTATGTCTCCTCCTGTGAGACCCCCTCATGATCTGTATAGTTCCTTCTGTATTCGCTTGTGTAAGGCCCCCTCAAACCACAAAGTTAGGACAACCTCCCCTATGAAATCAATTATCTGATATCTCACCAAGATGGGGGGCTATCCCTTAATTAATTTACTAACTCCTCTTCCTCTCTCTGTTCACAACTTATCTAATATAAAAGCGGAACCACTTATACAACATTTCATTCTTCTGACTACTTAGTTGTCATTACAACAATTATCACAATCTACAGTTGTTATCAATATCAAAATATTTCATCAAAATCAATAGGAAATATGAAGTAGCTATTCTAGTATCTCTACAACAATAACATAATTCTGCTGTATGCTTTCTTCCTGTCTCCCTGTTGTCAATTCGTTGACACGTGGCTGCAAAGTGAAATGTGTTGAGATCAGCACACAGATAACGGGTCAGCCAAATATCCTACTGATGAAGATTTGTCTCTGTTCAAAAGTTACAAAGCACAAAAACTAGGGGTAGTAGCCCGGGCCGTATGGTAGATTTTCTCAGTATAAAAATTTATTTTGATTGGTGCCACCTCTCAGCATCATAGCATGGCACAGCCCTGGTATTAGTCCTACTAGTGAAGAAAATATCCGCTGGGACATCTAGCTTGCTTCCAAAATATGGCAACAAAACAAAATGTGCTGCACACTTCTATTGATAAAATAGGTCTCCAGTAGAAGTTAGATCACTACGGAATAAGGATCCCTAACCTCTCTATATTGATTAAGTTCTATATCTATAAGGCGAGGCACATCTCTTTTCTACATAGTCATTCAGGTTGGATAACTTATCAATCTCTGAGATTTCTTTCACATCACAGGTCTCAGACCACTTGGTCTCTTAACCAAGATTCTAAGAGACAATATGGTTTTGACTCCCTTGAACTCCAGAACGGTCATCACAACCTTATTTAACATCGGCTGTGTCATAAAAATCCTCTCATGTACTGTCTTTTCTTTATAAATATTAGTTCAAGGTAAGGCATAGACAAACAGCACCGTCAGAGATCTTGCCTCAATGCTTTTCTCCATAGATCTCTGCTTACTAACCATGAGATTGGTCTCACAAATATTTTAGTCTACATACAAAGTATCAACATGTTCACTATATCTGGTCTTCTCTAAGTTGTACAATTATAGATTTTCTTCTTCAACCTCTTTATGATTACCATGCATTTATTTGGAGTTATTGTCTATTGTCTTTCCCCACGTTAATGATTGTTGATCATTCACACTTGCCGTTAAGCATAGGGGTGGTAGCTTAAGCTGTTGTTTCAAGACCAGATGTGTCACTGAGGTTGCATTTAGTCCATGTTTGTTCAAGGTTATCTTGATATTTTCTACCCACCGTTTTCTTGGTCTAAATTTGGCTTTACGCCCGGATATTCTTGTATTATATGCTCTTATTGGTATTTGGTTTGGCTTCATTCTCATAAGATGACTAAACCATTTTAATTGCTGTCTCTCAATATGTTCGATACATGATATTATACCAACTCTTTTCCTAATTTCTTCATTTCTTATTTTATCTAGTTTGGTAACCATTGCAGCTTTTCTCAGACACTTCATTTCACATGTGATGATTTTTCTTTGCTGCGATGCTGTTAAAGTCCATGTTTGACATTAGTAGCACAGTGTTGGTATAAAAATTGTAGATATTATTTGTTTTTTAATTTCATCTTGATCTTTGGATGAAGAAGTAATGTTGAAAGTTGGTACGTCACTGTGTTTGCTTTCTGGCACCTTGATTCTATTTCTCTGTCTAGTCTTCCATCTTTAGAAAAAATGCTGCCTAGATATTTAAATTCTTTGACTTGTTTCACTTTGGTGTTATCTATTGTTACATTCATTGGTGTTGAAGACTTGTTAATTTTCATAACTTCTGTTTTTTGCACATTACTTTGTTTTGGAGCCATTACTGGATATCAAAATGGTCCTAGACAAAAATACACACTCCTAGTTGCATTTTCAGGCATGTGCCCATTTCTGAAAACTTCTAGAGTCTACATTTCCTATGTCTGGTAGCTATTTCGCTTCGAACTCATCTAATCTAAATTAACCCCCTAAAACCCCACACTTCTGGTGCTCTCATGTTTCTCCTGAAGTACAAATCATTTACTCCCCATTCATAAGATCCTGTACTAAATCTACTATGTTATCTCTGAACCTGATTAGTTCAGGGATTCTGAAACTAAGGGCTACCCTGCTTCCACATCTCTTTGGCACTATTTGGCTGTCTATTCCCAGGTGGTTGTTGTCATTGCTTCCATACCTGCCATTGAGCGTAAGGGGTTTGTGATGGAGATGTAGTCTGCTTTCCAGAGCCAGGTGTGTTGCTCTGGTTGAGGTGTAGTCATGTCTATTCAGGATGGTCTTTTTGTCTATCCATCCTTTCCTAGGTCTGCCATTGGCTCTGAATCTCGATTCCATCTTGTGGAAAGTTGATCATTAATCTCATAAGATGTCCAAATCTGTTATTTCTCTATATATTCGATGCATGATGTTATACCTATTATCTTTCTGATTTTCTCACTGCACATTTAGTGGAGTCTGGTGATTCCAATAGCCTTCCTTAGACATTTCATTAAGTTTCCTTCTTTTTTTTTTTATGTGTAGTTGTCAGTTGCAAAGTCTGGCATTGGTAGCACAGTGTTGGTACAAAGATTCTTAATCACTTGTTTCTTTACTTCCATGTTGATTTTTGGGTTCAATAGCAAAGGTGAGAGATGGTATGTCACAGCATTTGCTTTTTGACATGTTTCTATCTCTCTATTGTGTCATCCATCTTCTGTGAAGAAACTACTAGGTAATTGAGCTCTTTGACTTGTTTAATTTTTGTGTTCTCTATCCGGATGTTTAAATGATCTGTTGATCTTGTTATTTACAGTTTCTGTCTTTTGTGTGTGTTGTATTTATTGTATATTCTTGATAGTGAGTTCATAGTTTTTTTCGTCGTTGTATATGATTCTTTGATCATCAGCAAAAAGCAGTTCATTGTTAAGTTGTTCAATGCGACAGAACAAATCGTTCTAATACCCCATATGTTGTTCTCACCTTGCTTTTGATTGTCTTTTTGGTATTTTTTTATAATGCTTTGATTTGTGTAGTTGTTGCCCCTTGATTCACTGTATTTCTAGCGCTTCCCAAAGTAAGTCTCTGTTTATTCTGTCAAACTTTTTTTTCATGGTCGACAAAAATGTTAAGTTTTTTGTCATATTCAATAGCTGTTTTGCTTAGGCATCTGTGCATCCTGCTCCTCTTCTGAAACCAAACTGGGATAGACGTATTCTATAATGTGTCTTGTTCTTGTATTTTAACGTATATTTTCCCAGTGTGGCTAAGTAGTGAGATGCTACAATAAGTTTCACATTCTCTTCTGTGACCTTTATTTTTCCATATTCTCTTGGGCCTAAAACCCCTAAATTCCCAACACTGGTACACTAATACATCAGAATTAATTCAATGATCAAAGTTGGTTACCAAGTGTAAAGTACAGAAAAGTCAAGAATTAATAAATGTGGTCACATGTGTTTAAATGCAAACTAGGCGCTTTGAAGTTTAAGGTCTTAACATCCCATAGCTATTAGTGTTCAAGGTAGTCTAAAACTCACCTGTGATGTAGTAAATATCTTTTTGGTTTTCTTTCATTCGAGAGACATAGTCTTTCAGTGATGAGATTTCATCACCAGATTGTGAAGTGTAATATCTCAAAAACTCGGATAATTTCTTTCTATTTGTGCTGTCTTCATGAATTCCAAGCTATAAAAGATATTTCAAAATTACAAATCATTGGCACATAACAAAATGTATATGTAATAACAGAAATTCGCTATACACAGTACAAACAATATAGAATGAATATAAATGGGAATTTGAAAAGCATTATATAGAGACATTTCTTATAAAAGACTGTACTATAGAGGGATTCCACTGTACCAATTTATGGATATCACTTGTATTATCAGAGAATTTTAACAAAAAAAGGGTATTGGATTATACAAAAGTTACAGTAATTTTAATAAAATAAACAAAATATATATATACATGACAGAAATAGGCACATGAGTAATATTCATATTATCCTGTATTCAAACTCATAATTCTACACAAAAAACTCAAATCTTTGCCTGAATTCCCATACAGTTCACAGAATTCATTCTATTAATGGAATTCCAGGGTGCAATACAGCCATCCTCTACTTACTGCTAGGGGCATTGCTAGTCCAGATGTTAGTGAACTGGCTTCATGTTTGGGTGATCAAAGGTTCAATTCCAATCAAATCAGGTAATTTCATGCTTAGGAAATAGGAACCATATTAATTGTGAAAGTAAAGATGACAGGCTTGATGCTGACTATCCCCAAGTATGCCATTGATCAATGAAAATTACAGACTTAGCATCCCAGTACGCCTGAATGGTGTGGAAAATGGGAAAACTTGACTTTTACTTATGACTGAAATCTTAGTCACCACACTTCTAAAATATTATATCATTCTCACTTCAGTTTATTACCTAGTACTAACCTAATACTATTTAAAAGACGTATATTTTCTAATGGAAATTTTAGTAAAATAAGTAAAGTAACCCATAGCATTTATTAATTCTGTAAGGGTGTGAGATGTCAGTGATCTCACTTTTCAGTGGCTCTGCAAATGAGGGCGGTAGCCATCTCCTCTCCCTTGCAGTCTTTACTTCCTGGATTAATCTGGTACCCATTTAAGGCTGGGTCAACCTGGGAGCCATTGCAATCTGAAAAATATTTCCACCTTAACTGGGGAATGTACCCTATATGAAGTCAGTGCGCTACGAGACCCCTTAATATATGCAGCAAATAACACAATTAATTATTTCAGAGAAAAAAAGTAAAAGTGTGATCTCTCAGAATGAATACAGTTAATTATCACCTACATGTTTTATATATATATATATATATAACAGTGATGAGACAGCTCTACAAACCTTTAGATTCTTTGCAAACTGCTCATAAAACTTCTTGTAATTTTCTTTGTCTTCTGTAAGGTCTTCAATAAGCTCTATACACTTTTTGACTAGATTCTTTCGAATTACTTTGAGAATCTTGCTTTGCTGAAGCATTTCTCTTGAAATATTAAGTGGAAGATCTTCAGAGTCGACAATACCTTTCACAAAATTCAAGTACTCAGGAATCAAGTCTTCACAATTGTCCATGATAAAAACCCTGCGTACATACAACTTGATATTGTTCTTCTTCTTCTTGTTTTCAAACATGTCAAACGGAGCTCTCTTTGGAATGAAAAGAAGTGCTCTGAACTCTAACTGTCCTTCAACAGAAAAATGTTTAACAGCGAGATGGTCTTCCCAGTCGTTAGTCAGGGACTTGTAAAATTCTGCATACTCCTCTTGAGTGATATCATCCGAGTTTCTTGTCCACAAAGGCTTGGTTTTGTTGAGTTCTTCCTCAGCAGTATATTTTTCTTTAATTTTTTTCTTCTTCTTTTTGTCCTTCTTGGTAGTGTCTTCTTCATCATTCTCATCTAAGTCTTCTACTTTTGGTTTCTCTTCTTCATCCAATTCATCCTCTTTCTTTTCCTCCTCTTCATCATCAGAAATTTCTTTGTCACGCTCCTTCTCAACTAGTAATTTTATAGGGTAGCCAATAAACTGGCTGTGTTTCTTGATGACTTCTTTAATTTTTTTCTCTTCTAAGTACTCCTGCTGATCCTCTTTCATGTGTAGTATTATTCTAGTACCACGTGACATTGGAGAGCTGTTACAAACAGCAACAGTAAAAGATCCGCCAGCTGATGACTCCCATATATATTGTTCATCATCATTATTTTTGGATTCAACGACAACACGATCAGCCACAAGGTATGCAGAGTAGAAACCTACACCAAACTGACCAATCATAGAAATATCGGCACCAGCTTGCAAGGCCTCCATGAAGGCTTTTGTACCAGATTTGGCAATTGTGCCCAAATTATTGACAAGGTCAGCTTTGGTCATACCAATACCACTATCTTCAATAGTGAGGGTTTTGTGTTCCTTGTCTGGGGTGATTTTGATATACAGTTCCTTTCCTGTGTCAAGTTTGCTTGGATCTGTGAGAGATTCATAACGAATTTTGTCGAGAGCATCAGATGCATTAGAAATCAGTTCTCTTAAAAAAATTTCTTTGTTGCTATAGAAAGTATTGATGATGAGACTCATCAACTGAGCAATCTCAGCCTGAAATGCAAAAGTCTCCTTCTCACTCTCCATCTCTTGAGCATTCACTATTTCTGGCATCTAAATCAGGAAGAGAAATGTTATGATAAGTAAAAATGTCTAACAATATAAGGATATGTATAAAATGGTAAACAGTTTTTTTTTCTTCTGCAAAATTTATGCAAACAAAAAATCTAGGTGTAAGAGAAAATGAATATAAAAAATAATTTTGGTTCTTGTTTCCAATTAGTGCCTACAGCCAAGGGAAGTAATTAGGTAGTCACTAATTCCAGTCCAGTTCCACAAGCGAAAGTATAAATATGTTTAGGGTTAGGTTTAGTTATGTAAAACATAACTACCCCTAACCATTAACCCTAATCCTAAAAAATGAATAAATTAACTATTGATTAATTATTGATGATATTTAGATTAATTAACCATAAAATATGTCAATATAATTGGAAACAAGAACCATAATTTAAAAAAAAAAATGTTTGCTATAAATTTAATAGAAGTGTAATAAGATCAAATACTAACTTCCTAGTAATTGAGATCTGATGAATTGATACAAAGAGGTCAATAGTACTGAACAGACATCACTTTTGGGAGAAACACAATGTGACAACAGAGACTGAGGAATACAGTAACAATGGAGCAGATTGCTGGGAAGATATACATTTTAGAACAGATGGGACAAGATAATAAACATCTTCTTTGTTCTCCTGTCAGAGTCATAAGTTGATATGGGTTTCTTCAATAACTTTACTGTGGTTATCAGTTCACAATCAGATTGTTTAAACAGGTCATCTTACCCAGAATCACGTTCAGAGAATCCATAAGGAAGACCACGTTCTGGAAACAATATGCCACATGATGATGTTTATATATATATATATATATATATATATATATATATATATATATATATATATATATATATCTCACCATGTAGCAACCAGCATGTGAAGAACAAGGCCACTGTCTTCTTTCCAAGCAGGGCATAGGAGGCAACTAAGGAAAATTGGGGGATATGCTGGCAATCTATCATATGTGAAAAAAAATCATTATTGTCACATTTTGTCTTAATTTCTTACTTTTGTCTTCTATCAAATAACCCTCATTGATGACTAAGAGATGCAGGCCAGCAAACACTTTACATTTGTCCATTTATGGCAGATTACTAGGTGAATGGGAATGCTAGATGTACCAACAAATATCACAGAATAATTATGAGATAGTTGGTCCAGATATATACGCTGTGCCTCTGAGAGGGTGTGATAATTCTGAGATACTGCTTCACCGAAATGCCTCCCTTCAAAGACTAAACGTGCATCCATAAACTCCCTTTACACATCCACGCCTTTGAGATCTTATGAGTCTGGCTATAACCTCTAGCACAACTGAAAAGAACCTGGCCTTTTGTCAGAAAGGTTATGGCTGTCTAGAGGTACACCACTTGTGCCATCATATGCTATTGTGGGGTGCAAAGGGAACACATTGCTCTAGGCGGACCCAGGGTTAGCAGATAACCAAGATCCCAAATGTACCTCCACGCGGTGCACCCTGGAAACAGAAATACAGCAGCTCGAGCTGATTCTGGCCAAATCATTTGGGGATCGTGTCCGAGAATGTGGAGGTAGCAGATGGAAAGAGATTTGACTGCACAAGAGACAGACAATATCTCCGACACCACCAGCAGCACCACATATAGCGACACTGTCGACATACAGTGAAGCTAGTCAGTCCAGTCTTAACATTGGAGGAGCGGCAAATGTAAAATGCACGTAAAGGTAGATGCATGGCGAGAGACAAATATATTTCATACCGAGTACAATGAAACAATGAAAGGGCAGAACAGCGCTAGAGGGCAGCGCGAACTGCAAATAGAAAATGAAAAGTTCCTAGGAAAGGGGAACTACAAGCTCTGTCAGCTCGAGACGAGCTTCTAGTTACCTGTGTTCCTTACAGGCAGAGACCCAGACCCATTCATTGGCGTTTGGTAAAGCAAGAAGACCTAATCCAACTCTAATGTCGAGCCTCCCTAAACCGGAAATATGCTCGCGAAAAGAAAGGGTTCTGTACCCGATGGGCTTAGGCAAGAAAGGGACAACGATGTATCCTGGCCCAACTCTACTGTCAAGGT
This sequence comes from Meghimatium bilineatum, assembly GCA_034231615.1. Classification (NCBI taxonomy): domain Eukaryota; kingdom Metazoa; phylum Mollusca; class Gastropoda; order Stylommatophora; family Philomycidae; genus Meghimatium; species Meghimatium bilineatum. Next base: position 24,877,322 of record CM067313.1, on the reverse strand, counting down.
TTCCTATACCGGAAGTACACTTGCAGAGAGAAAGGGTTCCGTACTCGATGCGCTCAGGCACAAAAGGGACAACGATTTAGCCCTGGCCCAACTCTACTGTCAGGTTTTCCTACACCGGAAATACACTTGAAGAGAGAAAGGGTTCAGTACCTGATGGGCTCAGGCGCTATTGGGACAAGGACGCTCAGCTCGAGAACGCCTTGCTCTCAAACGTGTGGTGTGAGACTCGAACTTGGACAAGGGGTACACGATGTCGGTGAATGACACCTCGGCTAAGAGGGCGAAAGAGCCAGGGTCCAACTCCTCTGTTGAGTTCTTCCCCTTAAGGAACTAGGCTCACGGATGAGAAATGGTTCAGTACCCAATGGGCACAGGCACAGCACGTCCAATTACACGAGGCAAGTTCATAGACAGTGGAACACCTCGTTCGAGTCAGACGAGAGCAAAAAATTGTCTGGGCGAAGAGTCGCCACTACGCGTGCCTGGAGACACATATAGAGGCTGTCACAGGCTAAGGGCAGCCCACCCGAATTGTCAAGGCATGCCGAAATCGGATGTGCTAGGCCTACAAGGCGCATAACGGTGGCACAACGTAATCACGCTCCCGGCGGAAATCGCATGGATATCCGTGATGGTTACAATGGAGCGAACGAAAAACAAACAAACTATATGCTATTGTCTTTGTAAACATGCAGTCATTAAACCATTTGCCATTACTATCTAAAGTTATCCGTATCTTTCCAATCCACGCAACATGATCTATGCCATCCTGTTCCTATCTTTTTACCAAAGTAGTGGTTGACTCTAAGACCTTCAGTGTTTTGTAATCTTCATATTCAGCACTTTTGGCAGACCTTACACAAATGTGTGGCACAGAAATAGCATGAGCCTACAGAATAAGCTGAAAATATACAGAGCAGTGGTACTCCTAATGCTCTTGTACACTGGTCAAACATGTATTGGATATAAATCTTCTTGTTCGCAATTTGACATGTCTACACAGCAAGTCCTGTTTTCTTAATAAATGCTGCTGTATTTGAAAGCTCCTCAGTGCTCCCATACATCTTTCTGAGGATATCCATCTCTGTGGGCCAGTGTTCTTCCCTTTTCTGGTTTAGTGTATTGCAGGATATGTTCAGCTGTCTATGCTGCCTGCCCACAAAGGCACAGTGGTGATGGGACCAATCTTAGTCTATTTAAGTGGTTATTTAACTGTTCTGAGGTGGAAGATAACCTGCTCTGCTCTGTTAGATAGTGGTAATTGTCTTTTGGGTGGTCAACTTTCCTGATAGCTTTGATGAGGGTATTCTTTTCTTGGTAGGTGATTTCTTGGTTTTTTTTGTTCCTGTGTTGCTCAATCCTTCGCCAGTCTGTCTGCCTCTTCCTTTCCTGGTATGCCACAGTGGGATGGTATCCACTGTAGTACTACCCTTCTTTGGATGCTCACTTCTTGCATGGCTTTCTTTAGGTCTGGCAGCTTATCGCTGTTAGGGACTTGTAGGACAGACATAGCACCAGTAAGAAATACCGCCTGCTGGCACTGACTTGTTGAGTTTTTAATTATTACTGCAGCAATGTTTAAAGCCTGTACTTCTGCAGAGTAGTTGGAGCAGAATATTCCAGTTGGTCAACATGTGGATTCATTTTCTTTTTCTGGATATTTTATGTACACGCCAGCATCTCCATTCTTTACTGCTCTGGTTGCTGATCTGTCGGTATATACTTGTATCCATGCTTCTCTGGGGTACATATCTTCAATCATGTTGCATACTATTGTTTTCTTTTGAAGATTATTCAGTTCTATCATAGTGTGGTAGTTGTTTATGGTGGTTCTGATAGTGAGATTTGAGTATTGCTCCCACAGAACTGGAAAAAGTGTTTGTGATATCTCTCTTGTTATGTCTGGTAGTTCATCCTTATATTTTCTGTTTAGTTTTTTGGATCAGTGTATAAAACTGCTCCTCTTCAGTCTTCCACTGGCTAGGTCACTGTGTCTGGCCCTCATTGGATGTGCTGGCATGCTCTTGTACTTTTCTGCATGTACCATAGTCTTAGTGTCTCGCCTGTATGGTAAGGTGGTGATGCCTGTAATTTTTTCAATTTCATTTATGGGAGAGGTCTTCATGGCACCTGTGATATGGTGAAGTGCTTGATTTTGTACCTTGTTCATGGCTTGTAGATAGGAGTTGGCTGCTGAAGTCCATACTGTTGATCCATATTCTAGTACTGGTCTAATTGCACCAGTATATACCTTCTTCAAAGTTGCCTCATTGGCCCCCAGTTTCTTCCTGCCAATTTCCTCAGGAAGGCAAGTTTCTTTCTTGCCTTTGCTTTTATTTTCTCAATGTGAGGCCTCCATGTCAGTCTCTTATCTAGCGTAGTGCCCAAGTACACCGGCTCGTCTTCTGTTTGGATATGTACATTTCCGAGATTTATCTCTCCTGCTTTGTCCTTATTTGAGAGTGTGAAGAGTGTTGAAGACTTTTCAGCATTTATCTTTATCATCCATTTATCTGCCCATGCTGCTATGTTGTCTGCTGCCTTTTGTATTTTTTTGTTGGCGATCTTTAGATGTTCTTCTACACACTACACCACCAAATCACATCAATTCTGTCTTCTAATTTAGGAATCAATTCTGTCTTCTAATTTATTTGTTTCTTGTCCGTGTTTTTTGAGCCATACATTAATATAGAATAGAGTAGCAATTTATAATTCTCATTATTAGCTTTTTTATAATATTTTTCTCATGTCATCGAAGGTACTTTTAGCCATTTCCATTCTCATTTTAACTTTTGTTTCACATTTACTACCATTTGTGATTTTTATTCTTAGAATACCATTAATAACTTCCGAGTTGCCATTTAAGTTACTACAGTTTGGCGAGAGAAAAACATGTTCATTCTGAAAACAAAGCAATAATGTTACAATTAGCTCAGTGGTTCCAAAGTGTTTATCAATTAACATACCAGGTATTACCAAATATCAATTACAACTACAAATACTTTCTAGGCTCTAGGCCTTTGTTGATTGAAAGGACAATATTTTCACCAAAACATATTATTGTGACCAGGATGATAAAGTAATCCATTGAGCTGTGAGAAAGGCAGTTCTTGACAGGCCTTAGCCTATTTGACAAGACCACAAGTTCTCAGTTGTGTAACCAAGGCGACATACAGACTAGACTCATGTTCAAGTTCTACAATGCCCATGTGTTTCCAGGGCCCGAAAGGGGAGCAAAGAATAGCAACACTGTTTACCTTCCACGCATGTCATAAAAGGCGACTAAGGAGGTTATGGGATGGAGTTGACTGTCCCATCCCATATAGGGTCATAGACCCAAAGCCATGCTGAAGTCGGATGTGTCAATCAGAAAGGTGCAGATATCGCAGCAATACTGTAAACCATGACACAACACATTCCATTCTCCGGACTACATCCTGCTAATCTGCAGGAATTTGAGAACAAACGCAGAAGAAGAATGAGTTCTACAAGACATGAATGTGTAGGACATATGGTGGGTTTATGCATGTATGTTTAATCTTTAAACGTAGGCATTCTAGTATCCCAGGATTGTGAGGACGTTCTGCCACAGCTACATCTGGACCAACTGTCACATTCCAGTACACCAGTATTCCAGGAATGTGAGGACGTCCTGCCACAGCTACATCTGGACCAACTGTCACATTCCAGTACCCCAGGATTGTGAGGAAATCCTGCCACAGCTACATCTGGACCAACTGTCTCATTCCAGTACACCAGTATCCCAGGATTGTGAGGAGGTCCTGCCACAGCTACATCTGGACCAACTGTCACATTCTTTAGTCAGATAGGTAGATGGAAAAGAGAGGATGGGGAGACCGACACTAATATTATGGGCTATCTTTTTAACAGTACACACAATATTCATTCATTTAGTTTCCTTTTGCACTGAAATTAGCGCATAGGGCTGAGGTCAGATCTCTCCAATTCTGTCTGTTCAAAGCTGTTCTGTGCGGTTCTTGAATAGTATGGATATTGATATACACACAATATACTCACCCTTTTTTTTTCTGTGGAAAATAAGCATTAATTAGTCCTATAAATATAAGGTAATACCGCCACAAAAGTTAGTGCATTACCATGTCATGTGTACTACATGATGTTGGCCTAGATCTACTCCCATAGGCCTACTACTGACTAGGCAGGCCTGTTATTTACTAGTATTAGGCACTATTAGGGCTTACAAATTCATGTTTCTTCTTCTGCCTTCGTTCTCAAACTCCTGCAGATTAGCAGGATATAGTCTTGAGAACGAAATGCATTGTGCCATGATTTACAATTTACATTTAGTTTTAGGGCCCTATACTACTATATCTTTGCTGCAATATCTGTGTCTTTCGGCCGAACACATCCAACTTCTACATGACATCTGTGCTACTTTGAGTTCATAGGCTCAATAATAATTATAATAATGTGGTGGGAAGGCAGCCAAGTCCACCAAATTCAAATAGGCCTTGCCTTACACAAACTTGATAGACCACATCTTAATTCTTAGTAAACAATAATAAGACAATCATGCATTCATTTTTAAAATGTAAAAGTTGTTGATGTCATTTAATAATTACCAGAATAGATGTTTATATTATTCAATTCAGAACTATTGCAAAAATTCACACTTACTGAAAGTTACTGTGATAAATCAACTTGCGATTCTATTTTGACAACGTGCGAGAAATATAAGCAATTTCTTAGATTCGCGGTTACAACTGAACAGTTGCAGTTTTTCTTTGACCGGCTTGGTTGACTACAGAATAAATACTTTAGCAACAATATATATTACTCCGCAAAAGATTAACAAATTTTTGAAAAATAAAGTTAGGTCTACTCAAAAATCTCTAAATTTAAATTTACATTGATGAACTAACTTCAATAATGTATTGTATAAATGTAGTTAAATAATATATTAAAAAGATAGGTATAATAATATATAGAATTATATTAGGAAGTAGAAGGAAGACATAGTAAAGAATGAGTGAAAAGTATCGTTCTGGAGAAATCTTGAAAGGACCGGAGGTGTGTGGAAATTGCCGAAAATTGTAAACATCCGGTGTAAACTTCAATGACTATTAATATCTCTGGAAAAACCATCCAGGGGCAGCAACAAACCGCAAAATTCGTACGTTCTCGAAATCTCGCATGCAATATTTATCAGTTAAAATTATAAAGGTATTATTGGACAACCTATGAACACTGACTAGTGTTAGATGCCATTTTATAATTGTAATTGATATATTATATACACATATTCTTGATTAAATCGAAGAATGTATGCACATGTCTCTTGTCTATGCAGGCATGTATGCCCGAAACAGAAAGAGTATCGTCGACAAGAGTATCCACGACGAAGACAATGTTCTGGAAATAAAATGTCACTTGATATATATTCAAAAAAAATTAGAAACCAGATTTTCTTTAGTAACCATTTAACTTCATTTTGTATTTCCTACTTAGAAACCAGCAGCATGGAACACCGGACATTCCACTTTAAGTGCAACGCAAAATGAAGTAAACAGGTTACTAAAACACTTACCTAGCCTATTAATAAAAATATATTTAAAAAAGTAGGCCCCCTATATATAAAAAAACATACAATAAAACTAAACAGGACAATTCTCCACGTATCGGCTCAAATGGAACCTTTTTCAAGAGACAAACAACAGAAAACGACAAAATAAAAATTAAAAAATAGATGTCTATATTTCAAGATGTCTATATTTCAAGACGGGGCTTGATGAAATATAGACATCTATTTTTTAATTTTTATTATGTCGTTTTCTGTTGTTTGTCTCTTGAAAAAGGTTCAATTTGAGCCGATACGTGGAGAATTGTCCTGTTTAGTTTTATTGTATGTTTTTTTTAATATATACTTTTTTAAATATATTTTTATTAATAGGCTAGGTAAGTGTTTTAGTAACCTGTTTACCTCATTTTGCGTTACTATTTGTTCATTAGGTTACTGCGGCACCATCCACTTTGTCGGACACCCTCTGACCATTTGGTTATTTATATTCCACTTTAAGTGCTCCGTCTTCAGCCCCAGCAGCAATAGTTTTCTCAACTTGTGACTCTGTTATCTCTAATATTTTATGGTAGTGCGTCCTGATATAACTCAATTGAACTTTGATGTCCGCTGGTTGAAAAAGCGTGCTTCTCCAAAAGAGAGGTAAATTCATTACCTACTTACCAGAAACTATCTAAGAGTATACAGACTCAAAGTTCCAATCAGTTGTTGACTATGTTATCTTCGTAACTTTCTCATCTCATCCCTGGTTATCCCCATATCTGTCATATCAATAGAAGGTGGTACTGCTAGTAGAACATAATGGAAAATAATACTCACGTGTAAGACAGGTAATGAAGTCCTACTGAATGACGACATACTATGGTGTGCATATTATCACCTACATCATCTTCTTCTTCACTCTGTAGTACATCAACATAAGGCCCTTATTATGTCGACCATATCTCAATTCAAAATTGTTTCAGTCACCACATATTTCCCGGCAATGACTCTGCTCTTTCGTTGCCTCTGACCACCATATGATTAGAAACTGGCCTCACATCACGTGGGCCATTCCCATAAGTGCTCCGGCCTCTGTACCAGCAGCCATCCAACTCGATGGTGTTTCGAGTCTAATGTCGCCGAAACAGACGTCGACATCAGGACACAACTCTGGCCTTTGCGACAGATTTCTTTGTTATTCCTCCCACCCATACCGTGCCCGTAACTAGTTCAAACACAACGTCATCCTGTCGGAACAACATGGTAACTGTTATCGAAGGTTACGACTACGGGATTGTATAGATGATGTGCCATGAAGCTTCTATAAGAAGATAACCTCAATATAAAGGCATGTCATCTACTAAGGTTTTCTGTTGCATGGGTGTTTTGTCTACTGAACCATTGGTGAGACCCACAGACGCAACCACATGCGCAAAGTATAATCATCTTACATCAAACACTTTTCCGCCACACACTTAATATATGGTCTTCTGATGTAATCCAGGATGGACATTGTGTTTGTTAGTATTCTGGTGTGTTCGTTTATGATTTTATCTGTTATTTTACTTCGAGGATTCTTCGTAGACAAGTCATTTCTGTTGTAACAAATTATTTCCTTTGGCTTCTGTTGTTAATATCTGTTTTTAAAAAATATATTGTATAGTATGACCTTGTCATTAGAAGTGAGAGAGTTCTGCAGTGCTATATAACCCCTATACTAACATATGGGTGCGAGTCTTGGACAATAAACACACTGGAAAGTTTGAAATTAGAGACAACAGAGATGTGGTTCTACAGAAGAATGCAGAGAATACCATGGACTGCCAGAAAAACTAATGTAGAAGTGTTGAAAGAGTCAAATGCGAAACGGACCTTAATCAATAATATAAGAAAAAGGCAATCTTTTTTGGCCACTTCACGAGACAGGCAGGTTTGGAGAACATAGTCACAACAGGCAAAATTGAAGGCAACAGAGACAGAGGGCGACAACATGAGAAAATATTAGACAGTTTGACAGCCTGGCAGGGCAAGGAAACAAGAACAACCTTGATACATAATAATGTGGACAGAGAGCTGTGGAGAGCCATGACCGCCTACGCCAGCAGGCATGGCACCTGATGATGATGTTAATATCCATGTTTGCCAGTGGTAGCATTGTGATGGTATGGTGATCGTTTTGTATAGTGCAGTTGTGGTGTTCATGTTCACATATCTGTTTTTGAAAATAGGGGAGATCTTCCCTAAGATCTTGTATGCTTTGTTGCATCTATGTTGGATTTCTCTGGTGTTTTTTCCCCCATTTGATGATATGATGCTTCCACGATAAATGAAGTCTTTCACCTGTTTTAAGTTTGTCATCGATGCGAATAGTGGGTTTTTGTCTGTTTTTGCGATTGACATTACGTCGGGTATTTTTGTGTGTGTTTTTCTTCATGTTAAAGTCAATACATGTGTGCAGTCTATTTATATGTAGTTGTTCTTCTGATGTTGATATTATTGATGGATCGTCTGCAAAAAGAAGTTCACTCAGGAGGTTGTTTAGGTTGTCTTCTTCATTAGTGTTGACAATTTTACATATACAATCGATGTATATGATGAAAGCGAGGGAGATATAACACATCCTTGTCGCACGTCAGAATGTATGTGGAATATGATGTATTTAAGGTACCACTATATTTGAATATGCTGACTTCTTTCATCCTGGTCTATCTATTTTTATTATGCATTATGAAAATATTTCTTTGTTATTTCAATTACTTCAGGTTTCCTGACTTTATATTAAGCCCCGTATTCTAATTTTCTTTTGAACATATTTATGATGCATGTTATTTCGTTTACCGCCGGATGAGGCAGTTGACAAACTTTTGTAAAAATAAATCGTTCCAGTTCCGGTGCACCTATAGTGAAACAAATCAAATGAGAAGTCCAAGTATAGTTAACAGCAGAAAGTACCAGTTTACATTATATAGATTCATCAATTCATAAGATGCAGGGAATTGTTGTAAAACAGTTTCAGTGTATCTACAATAATTGAATGAAAAATATATCTAGCTTGCCTTATGCTTATGTTTTATACTTGGTTTTCGTACATATTGGATTTAGTCACCGATGTTTAAAAGTTATATCGTAATAACTTGCTTCTTCAAGATGGCCTCAGAATACTGAAATACTCTCAAAGTGAAAATAAACAACTTTCGAATCACTTCTGCTGAGAAAGAAACATGATATAGACATGGTATGCTTCTAGTCAGAGATTAACATTTATACATTTTGGTGACTTTTTATCATAACAGACATCATGACGTCATATTTGGAATGTGGGTACGGCGAAATGTGTTCTGCTTTTACTTCTAATGAAAAAATTACACTGTAGCATTATCAATATGTAGTAACACGAGTGAGTTAATTAGTCTAGATTTTATGAGATTCGAATCCAGTAGTGATATCCAACATTATACAATTCCTATCGATGTGCATGATACTCAAAATAGAGATTAATATAAACAAATAGATAACCGAAATTCCTATGTAAAATGCCACATCATTAGAAGAGATTGATTATTATTGCGATTAGTGATCCATCTAAAAACGGTAGATAGCTAAATTTTCCCTGTAAAATTTCATATCAAGTTAACAGAAATGGGAGTTATTGCAATTGAAACGATACCTCTTCTCCTTGCCATGATCTTTATTGTTCCTATGACATATGAAGCTATTCGTTGCATCTTCGAAGATAAATTGGATTTGGATGTCGTCATTAGTGCTCCAATACTCAGGTCAGTATTCAATGTTTAGATTGTGTTTCTGAGATTGTTTCACATAATATCATTGTTGTAAGATTGTGTTTCTGAGATTGTTTCACGTGACCTACACATAATATCATTGTTGTAAGATTGTGTTTCTGAGGTTGTTTCACGTGATCTACACATAATATCATTGTTGTAAGCTTGTGTTTCTGAGATTGTTTCACATAATATCATTGTTGTAAGATTGTGTTTCTGAGATAGTTTCGCGTGATCTACACATAATATCATTGCTGTAAGCTAGTGTTTTAATTAATTCATGGTAAGACACGCCTATCTATGTCTTCTTTGTGTTGCATTTCCGTGCCAAAATACGTCTGAGTATGTCTTCTGTGTTGTGCACGCATATGTGTTCGCGTGCCGTGTTCAGTAAACCTATACCACATTCATAAAGAATTGTCCAGTTCATACATCAAATGTTTAGCTGCAGCCCCCTTCGTGATGAGAGGCTGATGGACTATTCTTTAAGAACACTTATGGTTTGTTCGATGCGTGTGGATAATGGAGATATACCGGAAACACTCTGTGACATAACAAGGATAAGGAGTTACGTCAAAAGGTATTGGATCTGAGATTACGTGATTTGTGAATTGTGCGTCATATAGCAGTAGATTGAGCTGATGTGGTCGAAGTGCCGTCGGTTCAGCTAACTCATCATTATAACCACATGACTACTAAGGATGTCATACTATAATATAACATAGCTGAGAAATATACACTTAATTTATGTTGATACAAATACTTCTTGTATTAAGTCATTAGTGTAGCAGATAATTACTTTTCTATTCCAGTTAAGTCTAACACTTTAATTTTTTGATGTTTCTGTAGTCAGTTTCTGTTAGACCAATCTCTGACCATTACTCACTGTGACTCCCAAAAGAATAACTTAAAACTTTTCTATGTTCTCGGTCATCGATAATCCCCAAGAGCTCTAGTCAAACACTTTTATTTCCAACTCTGTTGTTCTTCTTTGCGTTTTCGCTGGTGGATCACTCTTACGTCTATCCTCAGTGGACAATAACAAAGCATCTCTTCAGATGTTGTTAGACTTTCATCAGAGGATTTGACCAATCTAATTTCACTATCTTGGTGTACCAATAGTCATTATATTTTTCTTATCACTCCTAGTAAGTAGCTCATGACTTGTTCGCTAAAACGTAAACATAAGTTAGTTTTCCATTTGCTTTATATTTATTCATTGGCCTTGACTATTTGTGGCTGTCGACTTCAAGTATGTAAAAAGCGACCAATTAAAAGTCCAACAGTAATCATAGAAGTAACAAATACGTTCCAAATTAATTCAGCTAGGAGGTCTGTAATGTCAAAAGCCACAGGAGAAATCATGCATTGCACATAGAAAGTAAAAGCTTCGTTGCTGGTAATTCCTACCACCGAAAGAAATCTAACGTTTAGAATTCTACTTGGTTCACCGATCTTGTCTGGCTTATTTAAGCCACACCTGAATCCCTCGCCATTTATGAAGTCATGTGGACTCGTCAGTTCATATATTCCTTCAAAACCTCTTCTCTTTGACTATTCTTGTGATTTTCATTGACAGTGACACAAAGTGGATATTGAAAATCCCCGACGAAAAGTAAAAAAGAATCACCTTCACAGAATATAACCTACCGTATATGAGCTCATATGACTGTATATTCGAAGAGAGACTTACTCCCACCTGTCTGCTTCTGTACGGTAACACCTTCTGAAATAACTTGGACTATATGACTAAACTGTGACAAGTAATAGTTACAGAAAAGCAAGTAAGTTTGTCTAGAATGAAAGTCACAAGAAGAAATAAATCACGTGTTCTCTAGGACAAAATAAATATTCAAATTAATCATTTGTTGACAGTAGATAATTATACTAGACAACGTTTCAAATTTCGTATATTTCGGAAGCAAGATAACAACAGACGGTGATACCAACTCTGAAATCAAGACTCGAATCTCTCTCGCCTCCAACGCATTTAACAAACTCTCAAACATCTGGAGATTGAAGATCGCAAGTAAACACATCAAACTGTGACTATTCAATGAAAGTGTGATTCCATTATTGGCATATGGATGTGAACGTTGGAAATATACCGCAATAGTGGATAAGAAGTTGTCTTTGAGAATAGATGCCTCAGAAAAAAATCACACACACTAATTGGAAATACTTCAAATAAAACGACATGCTAAGAGAGGAGACAAAACATGAATATGTGACGAACATCATCAGAAACACCGCTGAACATACATCGGCCACATACTTAAAATGAAGGAAGACAGAATGCCACGACAAATCTTCATGTAGACAACAGATGGGGAAAGAAAACAGGGAAGACCAAAAACAACGCTTAGAAGAACATTTATTAATTAATTAAAATCAACAGGCATAAATGCACAAGACCTGCAATCCTTGGCAAATGATCGACAGGCATGGAGAACTTTGACATCCGTTCAATGTGCCAAATTTGGCAAAAGAGGAACTGACAGACTGACAGTAGAAAGATACAGAAACAGTTAATCAATTGTTGACAGTAGAAAGAAACAAACAATTAATCATTTGTTGATAGTAGAAGACGAAGAAAAAAAGTTTTAACATTTGTTAATACCGTGTCTTGTCGTGCTCGAACGTCAAGCAAAGAAAGCGACAACGTTACATGTCATGCATGTTTTAAGAGGTAATCAAGGGGATGTTTTAGGTAATGTTGACTGTTCCAGTTCAGAGCTCAAAGTGTCCCAAAAGTCATGTTGAAGTTCGATGTGTCCGGTCTAAATATGCATATATCTCTGCCAAGCAGTAAACCATGACATAGTGCATTCCGTTCTCTGGACCACATCTTGCTAACCAACAGACATTTGATAAGGAACGCAGAATAGCTAACAACCACATGTTAACTATACATTATATATATGCAATTATTCAATTTCCACCGAAGTCGGATGTCTCGGGACTACATCCTGCTGTAAATATAAAAGGTCAATTGTCCAATGAGTTTGAGAACAAACGTTAAGAAGAAGATTCATTTATTTACCTACACTGTATTACTGTATTATTTACCACATCATTTGTAAAAATTATTGAGTCTAATGGGAATTGAACCAGTCCGTTCAACGGCACCAAATCGCCTAGCAACTCTCGTACACGGGTTTTTCCGTACTTGACTAACCGCATCTACCAAAAAAATAAAAAAAAATTGATTTTGTCAAAACATGTAAACTGTGCACTCAAGTCACTGAGAACGGACCAATCGAGACAATGACTATTACAACAACAACGAATATCCCGTACAGATATTGAAGTATCTTCAGTGACAACAAACATATAACTTATAACATCCGTATTAGTTCTATAAGGGCCAATAGGTCTTCTTGTAAACATGGATAATATATATAGACAGTACAATTTTTCTCCAAATAATTGCTTATACAAGTAAATTCAAGAGGTAGCAAGAGGATAAATTAAAAATTCTTGAGCAACGGGAATTGAACCAGTCCCAATTGAACCAGAACTAATACGGATGTTATATGTTTATTGTTACCGAGGATACTTAAATATCTGTATGGCATGTTTATTGTTGTTGTAATAGTCATTGTCTCGATTTGTCCGTTCTCAGTGACTTGAGTGCACAGTTTGAATGCCTTGACAAAATCGCATTTTTTGTGTGTGGATGTTTTGGGAAAAACCCGTGTACGAGAGTTGCTAGGCGATTTGGTGCCGTTGAACGGACTGGTTCAATTCCCGTTACAGTCAACAATATTTAATTTATCCTCTGGCTTCTTTCTTGAATTTACAGCATCTGTATAGATGTACCCTCCACCCTTCTTCCTCCCCAACGACATGTCTTGAAATATCAATGATCATGTTCTTATTTTATTCTTCCCTACAGGACACTGGAGTTTTTCCTGTCAGTTATGCTCTTTCCTACTGCAGCAATAATCATCCTAGTCATCGTGGTCGCTCATGTGGTGATCGTAACTTGGGCTTACTCAATACGAACATCGAATGCATTATTTCGATCAACGTTCTTGAAAACATCTTTGTACATTGTTACTGTGTTTTTTGTTTTCTTTACCTTGAACGTAAGTTTAGTTCACACTATGAAACTCGTGTACTCGAAACTTTGGTCAGCAGCATAAGTGAAATCTCTTAAACTCTTGAAAACAAATCAGTATCGAAGGTTTTCCAAGCTGTGGGTAACTTACCAGACGGTCATGGAATTACCAGTATCGCAGGTTTTCCAAGCTGTGGGTAACTTACCAGACGGTCATGGACTTACCAGTATCGCAGGTTTTCTAAGCTGTGGGTAACTTACCAGACGGTCATGGACTTACCAGTATCGCAGGTTTTCCAAGCTGTGTGTAACTTACCAGACGGTCATGGAATTACCAGTATCGCAGGTTTTCCAAGCTGTGGGTAACTTACCAGACGGTCATGGACTTACCAGTATCGCAGGTTTTCCAAGCTGTGGGTAACTTACCAGACGGTCATGGACTTACCAGTATCGCAGGTTTTCTAAGCTGTGGGTAACTTACTAGACGGTCATGGAATTACCAGTAACGCAGGTTTTCCTAGCTGTGGGTAACTTACTAGACGGTCATGGAATTACCAGTAACGCAGGTTTTCCAAGCTTTGGGTAACCTACCAAATGGTCATGGACTTACCAGTATCGCAGGTTTTCTAAGCTGTGGGTAACTTACTAGACGGTCATGGAATTACCAGTAACGCAGGTTTTCCAAGCTTTGGGTAACTTACTAGACGGTCATGGAATTACCAGTAACGCAGGTTTTCCTAGCTGTGGGTAACTTACTAGACGGTCATGGAATTACCAGTAACGCAGGTTTTCCAAGCTTTGGGTAACCTACCAAATGGTCATGGACTTACCAGTATCGCAGGTTTTCTAAGCTGTGGGTAACTTACTAGACGGTCATGGAATTACCAGTAACGCAGGTTTTCCAAGCTTTGGGTAACTTACCAAATGGCAATGGACTTACCAGTATCGCAGGTTTTCCAAGCTGTGGGTAACTTACCAGAGGATCATGGACTGTGAAGTCTAGCGTAATATGAAAACAATTCACCAATATTTATTGAACTCAGCCATCATGATTTGAAGAGTGCATATTAAGGAAGATACCATCAGCAAAATAATCTATATTAACATAACACAGCCAAATAGAAACTCAGTTAATTTCAGACAATGAGAACTGAAGTTAGGGGGGGGGGGGGTGAATGTGAACATACACTTCTAGGGATTCACTAATTTGTGACGCATGAAGTGAGTATAGCTGTCTTTGTTTATATTGTTGATTTGTGTACTTCACGCCTATCAATAATGACGGAAATACAATACCGGAAACTGAACATATACAAATATGAGATCGTCCAAATATGAGATAGAAAAAAGACCAGTACCTGTCTATTTTCCTAAATCCAAATAATGTAACATCTATTTACGTATGTTTTTTTTATATATCGTATTAAGTTCTTGTAAAGTCTACACACATAATATTAAAACAAATATAACCTTAGTGATTTGTGAACTCGATTTGTTATTTTCTGTGTTATGGAGTTTAACATGGATCTGTGTCTGACCTTCGCTTAACAGGCCTGTGTGCAGCGCATTTGCGTTAGGCAACTTCGACTAATGCCACGATATTCATTCGTTATTTATTTAAACTTTGTTCCGACTATTGCCATAATATCAATTCGTAATTTTTATTCTTTGTTTATGTTATGCCAGCAAATCACACCATTAGTTGGATTGACCGTACCTAGTGACGTACATGGAGCTAACACTTCGGCCTGTTATAACGACAGTCATGTTCTTTGGATATATGAGATTTGTGACATCACCACATGGGTTAACTGTAAACAAATATTTCTGGGAATTCCAGTACAGTTTTCATAGTTCTAGTTATACTTGTTAACACTGTCTCCAGGACGTTATAACTAGCTTGACAAGTCAAGACCATTGCTAAATAAACATTCATATGGGGATTCATTGAGAAACATTCTTCAGAAGTGAAGGTATTTTCTGTGATTTTCATTGGATTTTTTTGTGTGCATACGTTATATCGACAGCCAATGAAAGTCACAACCAAAGACAATTACCGACACTTTTGACTGGTGATTCTCACCGAAGAGTTCACAGGGCTGTATTCTAGATAAAGGACTCGGATAAGCTTTCATAAAAGTAGCTCACAAATAATGTACAATACAACTTATAGTATGGTAAAGAACTTTCAGAAATGATTGTTTAAAACCAACTCTTACCGTGACATGGCATATCTGGTAGTGTATATCTTTCCGTGTATCTAGACGTGTTTCGACCTAAATAGAAGGACTGCGATAGCAATTGAAATGTATCTTATTCTTCCTCTGCTGCATTCGTTCTCAAACTTCTGCAGAGTAGCAAGATGTATTCCATACAGCGGAATTATTTATGTCATACAACGTGGCTGCTATATCTGCGCCTTTAGCCTTGATACATCCGACTTCATCAAACATACGAGTCACTTTGACCATATTTGAGATGGGACAGCCAGTTCTGCCTTCAAAATCTCCGTAGTCGCCTCTTACGACGTGCATGGCAGGTAACAGTAGTATCGCTATCTCTGCTCCCTCTAACACATAGGTGTAACGTATTCATTACTGTTATCCCTTTTGAGTTGCATAAATTTGTTAAAAATCAAAATATCCAGAGAATTACAGTATTCAAGAACTGTCATCGTCGTAATCCGAGTAGAGTTTGCAGCCAACGAATGAAGTCTTTTAATCACACAATCAATCAATCAAGTGATATGCAAAGTGGAATACAGGGGCGTACTGAGGGTGGTGGGGGTGCTGTCGCACCGGGCTTCAAGGCTTGAGGGACATCAATATACCGCTAAAAATAATGAAAACTTTGAAATGGGGTTTAAGTGCCTTTGCCGTGTCTAAGTTGATGCCCCGAGGCTGTTAGGATGCTTCTAATCGTGAGTGATTCGGAACAACTCAAGAACATAAACCACCTGTTCGAGGTGGTTACAAATGCAATTGGAGAAAAGAGGAAGCTGACCAAAGCCTGGTACTTCAAGAAAATACCGAATGACGAAAACGTACGTCGAATATGGATGTTCCAATAAGAAAGTTCTTGTTCTGTTTTTATTGTCGATTTTTCCCAACCATGAGCCTGTCTGAACCTGCTTTTGTTTCAGAAGAAAGTTTCAAAAACTGGAGAAAACTCCCGCCCCGAGTAACAGAGTCCAGTCCATCGTATCAGCAATCGCTGATGAAATGGAAGCAGCTTGAACTTCGGCATCGTACTGGTTACACACTCGACAGTAACACTCAAGTACAAATTTAGAATGAGCAAGAAAATGGAGAGAGATTCTTGACCGTATCTATCTATCTATCTATCTATCTATACGCTGTGTCCCTTGTTTGCCTTGCAGCGTCAGGGGTGGAAGAGTTCTCTAGAGATGGCCTTCTTGTGCGCTGTGTGTAAGCTTGTTCCTGTGGCTTCTTTGATTTTTGTGATCCATCTTTTACATGGTCTGCCTCTGGCTTTATAACCGTTATGTCTATGTGTCATGGCCATTTGTGGCATGCTATATGTCGGTAGTCTGGAAGCGTGTGAAAACCACTTGATCTGCTGTCTTTTGATGTGTTCCAATACTGGTATTGTTTTGGTTATCTGTCTGATGTTATCGTTTCTAATTCTATCTCTTAATGAAACTCCGAGTATTCTTCGTAGACATGTCATTTCTGTTTTCACTATTTTTCTTTTGTCTTGTGCTGTCATTGTCCAGGTTTGGCACTGGTAGCATAGTGATGGAATAATAATAGTCTTGTATAATGCAACTTTAGTGTCTATGTTTACATTTTTGTTCTTGAAAATGCGTGTCATCTGTCCTAGGATCTGGTATGTTTTGTTGCATCTATTTTGTATCTCTTTACTGGTTTTTCCTTCACTCGATATAATGCTTCCTAAGTAAGTGAACTCATTTACTTGTTTAAGGTGTTTATCATCGATGGAGATAGTGATATTTCTTTCTTTCTTTGACCGTATACACGACATTATTAATTTCTTGGGCAAACAAATCTTGGCTCTACGAGGTTATCGGGAGATTGATCCATTCAAATCGACGCAGAACAAGGGAAATTTCCTTGAGCTTGTAAAGCTTTTTGTCATAGGCTTACCGCATTGTATACGTCACCTGCCATGGCTTACCGCATTGTATACGTCACCTGCCATATGTCATAGGCTTACCGCATTGTATGCATCAGCTGCCACAGGTCATAGGGTTACCACATTGGCTGCATCACCTGCCACAGGTCATAGGGTTACCACATTGGCTGCATCACCTGCCACAGGTCATAGGGTTACCACATTGTATGCATCACCTGCCACAGGTCATAGGGTTACCACATTGGCTGCATCACCTGCCACAGGTCATAGGGTTACCACATTGGCTGCATCACCTGCCACAGGTCATAGGGTTACCACATTGGCTGCATCACCCGTCATAGGTCATTGGGTTACCACATTGGCTGCATCACCTGCCACAGGTCATAGGGTTACCACATTGTATGCATCACCTGCCACAGGTCATAGGGTTACCACATTGGCTGCATCACCTGCCACAGGTCATAGGGTTACCACATTGACTGCATCACCTGCCACAGGTCATAGGGTTACCACATTGTATGCATCACCTGCCACAGGTCATAGGGTTACCACATTGGCTGCATCACCTGCCACAGGTCATAGGGTTACCACATTGGCTGCATCACCTGCCACAGGTCATAGGGTTACCACATTGTATGCATCACCTGCCACAGGTCATAGGGTTACCACATTGGCTGCATCACCTGCCACAGGTCATAGGGTTACCACATTGGCTGCATCACCTGCCACAGGTCATAGGGTTACCACATTGGCTGCATCACCTGCCACAGGTCATAGGGTTACCACATTGTATGCATCACCTGCCACAGGTCATAGGGTTACCACATTGGCTGCATCACCTGCCACAGGTCATAGGGTTACCACATTGTATGCATCACCTGCCACAGGTCATAGGGTTACCACATTGGCTGCATCACCTGCCACAGGTCATAGGGTTACCACATTGTATGCATCACCTGCCACAGGTCATAGGGTTACCACATTGGCTGCATCACCTGTCATAGGTCATTGGGTTTCCACATTGTATGTTTCAACACAAAGACCTCCAGCAATTTTTTTCTTCAGCGATGCGGATGAGAGAAGAAAAATTTAGGAATGTCCAATCCTTGATATCTGTCCATGATTTTCTTTCCCTCCTCTGCTCACCACCCGTGACTGTTTCCCGTAGAATCGTTCTTGCAAGGCATCACGTCGGAATACATGTCCAAACCATGCAAGCTGTAACGTTAACATAAACATACAAGCCAGGAAGCTAATGAATAACTCACATTATTTCGTTTAAATACAACATACAAAGGTGTTCTTTAGTTCCTCATGAAAATGTTCTTTAGTCATGAACATTTTTTGATAATTTGCTAAAATCATATTAAAATAACACGAAAGTCCCTGTTAATGAAATAACATGAACGTATCTGTTAATAAAATAACATGAAAGTCTTTTCTAATAAAATAACATTGCAGTCTCTGTTAGTAAAATAACATGAAAGTTTCTGTTAATAAAATAACATGAAAGTCTCTGTTAATAAAATAACGTGAAAGTATCTGTTAATAAAATAACGTGAAAGTATCTGTTAATAAAATAACACGAAAGTCTCTGCTGAAGCTAAAACTTTATTTAAGCGATCTCAATGGACACACACTCATATTTCACCCCAATCTTCTTGCAACATTACAACCATCATATCTACAAGCAAACCAATGCAAACTAGTGATTTTATCTGCAGATGTTGTAGAGAATGTGAGGATTCTCCTTGTGTCTTTAGCTTTATAAATTTTTCCAATAGCAAACAATTTTGACGATTTATGTATGGACATTGGTATTTATTAATGTGTTTCTTCAGAACAATAGGTTATATACACAATTATTATCTAAATAATATGTTCTATCTTCCAAGTGACTGACAACGCAATACGGTTACTTGCGGCAGTTTGGCAATGTAATTTCTGTTGTTTGCAATCTAATCCTTGTACTGAATGATCTAAACTGATAAATGCTCATGTCTTAAAATTCAAAACGTCAAAATTATTATTTTGTATACATGAGATAAAGTGCTCAATAACGTGCATACATGCTGCTCGAACTGTTGTCTTAAGAAAATGAAAACCAGTACAACTGTGATAACTTCTCCTGTTGTCTGAACAAGATAGCACTAAGTGTGTGGTAAGAAACACCCTCAAAGAAATAACAAAAAAATAATATAAAAAAATACCAGGCGATTTTATACCTTTTTACTGTAGATTCTTTTCAAATTATTTCAATGTATAATATATATGAGAACTTTTCCTTTACTGTTATTGCATTGAAAATATTCGTTTGTAACGTTTTTATAACTCGTATTTACAGACTGTCTGACAGGCTATAAATAATGAATTTTTGCACAGGAGGGAATACATTTCTGAACAGACTACAGTAAACACCGAATGTCCTGTCTCAAGTAAGGACACAGTTTACACACGAACACGGAATGTCCTGTCTCAGTAAGGACACACAGTTTACACACGAACACGGAATGTCCTGTCTCAAGTAAGGACACACAATTTACACACGAATACCGCATGTCCTTTTTCAAGTAATGACACGCAGTTTACACACGTACATCGTCTCATGTAAGGACACAGTTTACACGCTAACGAACATACTTCAATGTAATGAAATCACAACCAGAATGTAATAATGTACACCACATGAATGATGATAATATTAATGGAGATTCACTGACAGAAGTTCTTAATGATTCATTCTTCTTCTGTGTGACGTGTCCTTATTAGAAAGTTGACCTCACTGTCACTCTGTAAGCCATTCGGTCCCATGAAAGCAACCCTGCTTCATACAGTGTCATATTTCTTCATAAGAGGTCTTCTTGTGATTATGACGCTTTTGGGCAACCTCCTTTTGCTTTTAGGGAATCTAATCTTCCAACATTTATTTTAATAATCGATGTAGTCTATTTTTTTTATTGCCAATTGTCAATTATCCATGTGGATACTGGTTCTGTGAATTTACACTTGCCGATAAGTGAAGCTGTGGAGGTTGACGCCTTTGTTGAACATGGTTGGGATAATCTGAACAAAAAGTTCCGGAGCTTGACATCAACAATGTGAATGATCTCTATTAAGCAGTCATTGCAGAATGGAACGTTGTATCCCAAACAGTTTACAAGACACTGGATTCCAAGCTGGTATTGATGCTGCTTGGGGTCACACGGGATAGTAATGACGTCTGTGACGTGATGACAGTGAGTGTAAAAACCTATATCTCTACATCAAAGGTAGATAACTGATTAATATCCGGTTCTGAACTGTTTTATTTTTTTTTAAATATTGCAAATTTGATCCAGCAAATTGTTCATAAATTTGATAAAAAATAGTTTCAGTTAATTTTAATTGAGCACGTGCAGTTGCTCATGTAAAAACGTGATGTGGTTTTAATGGGTGCTAGTATATTTTCTGGCTCTCATTGTATTCAATGTTAAATATTAGGGTCCTATATATATGTTCTCTTCCTGTTTTCACAATTTATTATTTTGTCCTTGTTTGATAAACATTGCCGTTTTCTATGCGCCCAAAACGTTGCTTGACTGTTATATTTTGTTCCAGCCATTATTTCTCTATGTTCATATATTTGTTGTTCTGTAATGGGTCGTATCTCTGTATGTGATATTGGGTCGTATCTCTGTACGTGATATTGGGTCGCGTCTCTGTACACTGATATTCTTAAATCTTGTAGGATTTCATTTAAAATAATGATTGTAAAAGTTATGGAATTTAGAGATTATACTCAAGTTTTCTTGTTCAAATAAAGACGTAAGATCCGATTCCTTAGCATTTTCTGAATCATAATTCTTAGATTGTGCCTCACATGACCGTCATTATAATTATATTATTTTACTATATTGTGGAACTGACTTCATTCGCTGGATTCACATACTTGAATAATTGATGTTGAATAATTGATAATTTCCCAAATTAATTGTTGAATAATTGAATAAAGGATAATTTCCCGAAGGTGCCGTTTCCCAAATCATTTACAAAATTCATGTTCATTTTCAAAAGATATCGTTTCCCAAATTCTGGGTACATGATATTAAGATTTTTTTTAAATATCGTAGTGGTCGCCAGATCTACTTATGTAGATGCTCTACAGCTGAGAATTTGAATATATGGTCTCGATGCTATAGATATCAATTGTTACTTTTTCATTCTTTTTAATGTGGTCTTCTATGTGTAATTACTGAGTCAGGAAATTATATTCTACAATAAACTTACAGAATAATATGTACTTTATTTAAAGTCGTTTGGGTCCAAGTACACAAGTCCATGGGGTACTGGAAAAGAAACTTGATATCCCCATCCAACAGTTTTAGGTAGTTAAGGCATGGTAGCAATTAGTGTCTTTATCTTATTAAAAAATTGGCCATTTATTCACTTTATCGAATACAATATTTATACAAATTATTGTTATGGTTCGTGCTACTTTGGACAACAAATTCTTGTTCTTGTTCACAATAGTTTAGTTATGTATACACAAGAGCTTCTGCAGTTTAATGCATGTGAATGTTATTGATTACTCCTACACGTTTCTGTGTGGGTGGGTTTCTCTCTGGGAAATACCTGAGTCTGTTACTGGATTAGTGTATGGCAGAAACAATAATTGTAACCATTTTGTGACTGAATCTGATGCTGAACACTCAAAAGTCTACACACTATTTGGAATCCATTCTTACAACATCCAAGTACCAAGTTTCGTTTTTTGACACAGGAGTGTTATACTCAGCGTCCGTTCTCGGCACTCGTACCGTCCCTGAAGATCAGGTACCCATTTTTTAAAAATCGTGTCGACCTAGACTCTGCTTCTAGATTTAAATATTTTCCATTTGAACTCTGTGATATAGAACCCTGATCTCCCGACTAGAAAGCCATCGCATTAACTACTGAGGAACATGGGTTCTGTGTAAAAAAAAAAAATTGGGGAGGGGGGAATACAAACTTTTAAAATTAAGTTAAAAAACCTGAGTGGTTTTCACTAGAGTAAAACTGTGCAGACCGGCATACACAAAACAGGAATGGTGTACACTATAGAACCACAAACTACCCGTTATTCTGCGCTACTGAACAGTGTCTGTAACTGTATACACGGTGTGGCAAATTGTAATCATTAATCATCCCAACATGAGTGCGTGACTACAAACAAACTGTGAACCTTAAGTCAATGAATGAATGGGACCTAGTATTTCCATTGTGTACAAGAATAGTAAACAATAATTACAAATATTCTTATGTAAAACTATGTATAATTTAGTTGATTTTCACAAATTTACAAACTTTATTTACAATATAATATAAGTAACCAGCCATGATAGTGAAGCTGAAATAATAATTTCTAATGAGGAATGAAAGTGAACTGAAGTAATGGTATTTAACAACAGCAATAAACAATGTTAGTTGATCTGAACTAGTGGTCATCGACCAAAGCAAATACATTGAAATGAAGAATCTGTGATCGATGATAGATTCAGTGATACATGACAGAGTCAGTGAAAAATGACAGTATCGGTTATCAATAACAGAATCAGTGTTCAATGACAGAATCAGTGGTCCATGACAGAATTGGGCAATCAATGACAGAATCAGTGATCAATTATAAAATCAATAGTGAATAAAAGAATATTAATAAAAAATGACAGAAAATCAGTAACACAAACCTGCATGTATTTAATGATGTGATTCAATTGATGACATTATAATTAAAATAATAATTCAGGAAATAATTAATAAAAGTGACAATCAAACATACAATAAATAAATGAGATTTAATGAAGTAATTATCTATGAAAGAATTGATCAATAAAAGAAAATTGTACCAAAATAATGTTCCTTTACCAAAAAGTATAGGCCTAAATAACGAAATAGTCAATGAACTGACAGCAGATACAAAGTTAATACAGTGCTAGTGAATGCAATCATGACAACTAGCTATCGGGGAAAGCAAAAATGAAATACTGTAAGAAATATTTGAAGCAAGTGTCCCTTATGTAGCACTTCAAGAGTACTTTTCACATGCTGATTTGTGCTGGTAAACCTCTAATCTGTGCGACAGAATTCAGCAAATGTTAGAGGGAACGTAGGTCAATAATTTATCAACTCTTTGATGCTGTCGCAGCATGGAATGGGAGAATATAATGTCACCTGAATTACATATAGCAGGAGACGAATGATGATTGAGTGCGTGATTGGCTACCTTCCATGTGTAGCAGGTCAAAGCGGTTCTCAAAATGTTATACTGAAACCGAACATTCAAAACAGACGCAGATATAGAAATGTGAAAGTTAAAACAAAACATATTTTGTTCTCTGAACTATACCTGGTAAATCGGTAGGAGTTTATGAATGAAAAGGTACAAGCCAGAAGTAGCAATCAATGGCAGTATATCTAGAATAGTAATTCATGACATAAGTAATCAGTATTGAAAGTTTGAATAAGTTATGAGGAATAACAGCGTAACCAAAGTGAAAGTAATTACTAATCACATCATAAGTGAAACAATGACACATGTACAAGAAATAAAACGATATATGATGTAATTAACGATCAGTAATGGAAGTAATGACATATTATATAATTAATTTGTTGAGTACATAAAAAAATTATTATTACATCAATAATAGTTGGTATAAGAAGTAATTATTAATATTAATAACAATATTATTATTACTTATTGATCGCAGATGATTCACGACAGCAGTAATGATTGGTGACTGTGCAACACAACCATATAACATAGCACTCAAATGCAATCAAGATATGTATATTTATAACAAAGATACCCAATTTATTATCCAATGTTAACAATAGGATAGACAATAATGGACACCTAGAAATACGAGATAACTGACCTACTATTTCAAATGTTCGTGATCAGATACATGGAAGAACAAAATAATGTCAGGAAATATGTGAAGCTGAGAAATAAAACACAATGTTTGAATATCTTTGACATTCACTTGAAACCCCAAAACCAAATTCCCTAAATATCCTAGAAGGATAGCCTATCCAGCTTCAGGTATCTTGATGGATGCATGACCGTCTCCGTTAAAGACATTCCAACCGAATTCATTAGGACCCCATTCGATAAGTTTTTTTTATTACTGTTCTGCTTACGGTTGGTTTCTATTTATATACTTGAAATCGCATGCCAAAAATAACCAATGCGACTCCAAGTATATAAATAGTGACAAACCGAAACCCAACAATAATCAAAAACGTCACGCACGGGGTCTTAAGTAATTATGTTGGAAGGTCTCGGTTTGTGCGACTCACAAGTGGCTGCTTTGTGTCACTAGATAATGAAAATCATGGGAAAGGACGTGAGACAAGGCAGGTGATGCTGTTTAGGATATGCGCGCAGAAGAATCCTAGAAGGCTTACCCAAAGCTGTATTTACTGTTTTATATATATATATGTATGACACTCCGTTTGAGATATTATTATTTAATCGACTAACACTTGTCCAAAAATAGACGTAAGCCTGTGGTTAGACCAAAGTGTTTCCAAAACAAATTTCAAGTTATAACACATTGAATGGGCGGCTACAGTTGTCAAAGCAAGACATTAACTTAAACAGTTTCTTTTGGTGTTATTTTTCTGTGATAGTAATTTATATTTGGTAGTTTTCATTTATTTATTTTATATATTAGTATTAAGTTTATAACCAAACAAACAAACAAACAAACAAACAAAACAAAACAAACAAAAAACCACACAAACAACAACAACAAAGGAGCACGGACTATTTTATTTGAGGTCAAATAGGAACTTTTATCAAGAAGGAACCACGACAGATTTCTATTGGACCGTAACGTAGAAAAAGCCACTGTTTTTTACGGGAAAGGGGGGGGGGTTAGTTTTCAGTGACATTATTTTTCATTGTGGACGTTTGGTATTTATTAATTGTATCAGCAATAATTTACAAATATACATTATCATTTGTGTTAACCTTTACATGCCTTGTTGATATGATCTGATATTTTATCTCATTTGACAACATGTTCTCTCCATCCATTGATTTGATTATTATAATAGCACACCAATTACTATTATTTTGTGATTTATATATGTGCAAACATAGTCAGAAAGTATGGATGACAAAAGAAAGGGTAGAAGAGAGAAAAAGTGCACGTTTTGTGGCAATTAAATCCAAGACAAAGGTAGAGACGAAACCGAAAATCATCAAAAACATATTATTGATAATGAAGGTGAGCCATCATCTAGGAGGAAAATGAGCGAATGTACTGTCTCAACACATAGTAAATATGATAAAACAAGTAATTCCATCTCAACACAAGGACAAGATAATCAAACAAGTGATTCCATTCCAACACATAGATAAGATGATAAAACAGGTAATTCTCTTTCAACACATGGACAAGATGATAAAACTAACCATCAAAATTCCCCAGTAATAATTATCCATTAATAATTATCCATTAGACGGTATTTCACTAGTAAGAATGTATGTATGCTCCTATTCATGTCATTATCTATTAGACTGTGTTGCATTAATAAGAACATATGTATGCCGGAGAGTGTTAAATACAGGATTCGCATTGATAGGCCGAAGTACAACCTTTTTACCCTAAGGTAGGTGGGTAATTTGACTATATCTGGACGATTAGATTTACAGATATACTGGCTCTTAAGTGTATAACGAGTATAGTCAATCGATAAGATATGAAAATTACATGAATATTGAGTGCCGTGATCGTCTTTGCCATATACATGTGTTTTAATAGGAGTTACAGTGCTGTTATACGCTAGGGAAACATGGACTGTGTAGAAACGCCATGTGAGGAAACTCAATCACTTTGACACAACTTGTCTCAGAAAAGTTATGAACACCAGATGGCAAGATAAGATTCCAGATACCACTGTCCTTGACAAATTTGGTATCCCCAGCATTGACACTATCCTGATGCAGACACATATTCGTTGGGCAGGTCATTTGGTACGTAAGCCAAATCATCTGCCAAAGATACTTCTCTATAGTGAGCTGGAGAAGGGTAAACGATCTCAAGGTGGCTAAAAGAAGCGTTACAAGGATTCGATAAAGACCTCACTAAAAGCGTTTGAAATAGACCACGACACATGGGAAGAACTTGTACAAAATAGATCTACATGGCGCTACAGTCAAAATGAGTGCATTATCTTGTGAAAAGAGGAGAAATGCTGCTGCTCAACAGCGGAGAGTAGCTAGAAAGTCACGGATAGACCAAGATCCATCTACAGTGGTCATTTCATGTCCGAACTGTCCAAGGACATTTACAGCTCGAATTACAGATCATTAGCCATCTACGAACTAGTATGTATGGTCATAATTCTAACTGAATTTTCAAAAGTGGATGTAAAAAAAAAATGGACATCATCACTTGTGATGGACGAACACACAATTGGAATTCCAAACCAGTGGTTAATACAATGTACATATGGACAGAATCGGTCTCCGATTTTCTTATTAGAGAATAGGAACTTATGATGATGAATATGGAACTTGTTGACGTATTGTTTGATGGCGCATATATAAATCTTATATATCTCTCCACATATAATAAACTGGCTAAACTAATATACATAAGGAAAAGTGTTTAACAGAAGATCCGAAACGAAATGAGAAAATACACATATTTATTGTAACGACAATAGTTGAATCTAAATATATGCATATATATATAAAGATCTTGAGACATACTTGTCTGCGGCAACGGTACCCACTACATCTGATTGCGTTATGTCTAGTGTGTCAAGTACATGTAATTACTTCATTAAATGGCAATTGTGTCAAGTACACAACCTTACGTAATTACTTCATTAAATGGCTAGTGTTGTATTATTGTTTCAGATTCTGCTACACATCGAAATCCCCCGCATACCTTCCTGCACGAACATGTAGTAAATCAGTCAAAGCTACTGTGACATGTGTCAGTATTAGTTATTAGTAAACTCTTGGACACATTAGAAGTATTATAGCAATCAGAACATAACTGAAATCTAATTATTATATGTCACTTCATTAACTGATGATTAAAATGGTTACAACAGCAAATTCAAGTTGGTATAATTGTACCAATGCATTCCATAGCTGTAGCCTATTTTCTGCACGGTGTGTTCACTCTAAAGTGCAACAATGTATATCACATAATTTACTTGTAATAAGTATTCCAGTAACACAACACTGTTGCATTTCACAGATACCATTTTAGCAATGGGAATCTCCAATGCTGTTTCGAGCAATGACATTCAAGATGAATAAGTTCATTTGTAATCTTCAAACTTGGACAGCATGTTAAGGTTATCATTATGCCTAAACACAGCGACAAAAAGGACACTGTATAAGTTCTCAGACACGACAAAAGTCACCAGCAATGAAAACCAGTTTCATAAAAGTAGCAGAACTGAAAGTTACTGTTGTGAAAGTCACGCTACAAAAATACAATCAATCGTAAGAAATGTTAGCAAGAGGATGGACTAGAATCGCTTTCACTTTGACGTATCAATCGGTCTGTGGACTTTTGGTGGATGCAGACGTTGATTCGCATATTGTCCCGCCTTGGTGACGGCTTCTTTAGAGCCTTAATAGGTATGGATGGGTTGGTACAAGAGATGGCTGAAGACGTAGGAAATGAACAATGTTCAGATGTGGCACCGTCTAACTCAACAGCTGCTGCTGGGCAATTGTCTGGAACAAGTGGAGGCAATGGAGAACTGCTATTCTCACTATTGGTGAGAGGCACATCAATGTCCTCAAGTACTAGGTAATTTCTGTCCTCGGCAAGAAGATTCTCTAACATAATTCTCAGCTGAGTAAAGTTAGGCCGCTCAGAAGGCTCTTCCTCCCAACACGATCTCATAATGGCGTACCTGGTGATACAAATGTAAAATGTGAATAAATAGCAACTTGCACAAATCAGCAGAAATCAAGCTTCATGTAAATCTTCACTGTCCAGATATGTTCTAGCATAGAAAACATTTTTGTTACATTTTTGTTAAGAAAACTGTTAATCACAGCTAATGTTCATGTGACTTCTGAATTTCTTATACATTTCCTGCCTCTAAATATTGTCATATTAATTACAATATTTAAACATATTATGGTGAAGTACGATTCCATCAGTCGCCAAAGGTAATCCAGTTTGAGTTAATCAGAACTTTTATAATATTAAAACTAATGGAGGTTATGTTTTTTAACAACAGACAGATGTTTTCCAACTCTGGTGAAGGAGTATAACGTCTGTGAAAGGGGACATCTATCAAGGAGTATAACGTCTGTGAAAGAGGACATCTATCAAGGAGAGGCACAGAGAGTGAAATGGACGGCACAGGTTTAGTATTCATCCAATTTGGCATCCGGATAGTTCAATAAGTAATGACAATCTACTAGAAGTGAAATATTGCCTAGAGTATCAATATAACCAGCAGAAGCTAGCTTGGTCGATTCGCTCTGAATATAATAATATATGCTATCAACTTCAAAAAAAAGATATAGTATGAAGAACGGTATAGAAGACTAGGACAAAATACGGATAGAAGAATGGGATAGAAGACTGGGATAGAAGAATGGGATAGAAGACTGGGATAGAAGAATGGGATAGAAGAATGGGATAGAAGACTGGGATAGAAGACTGGGATAGAAGACTGAGATAGAAGAATGGGATAGAAGACTGGGATAGAAGACTGGGATAGAAGAATGGGATAGAAGACTGGGATAGAAGACTGGTATAGAAGACTGGGATAGAAGACTGGGATAGAAGAATGGGATAGAAGACTGGTATAGAAGACTGGGATAGAAGACTGGGATAGAAGAATGGGATAGAAGACTGGGATAGAAGACTCGGATAGAAGACTGGGATAGAAGACTGGGATAGAAGACTGGGATAGAAGACTGGGATAGAAGACTGAGATAGAAGACTGGTGTAGAAGACTGGGATAGAAGACTGGGATAGAAGACTGGGATAGAAGACTCGGATAGAAGAC
The DNA here is from genome assembly GCA_034231615.1 of Meghimatium bilineatum. Classification (NCBI taxonomy): domain Eukaryota; kingdom Metazoa; phylum Mollusca; class Gastropoda; order Stylommatophora; family Philomycidae; genus Meghimatium; species Meghimatium bilineatum. The sequence continues at coordinate 24,847,795 of CM067313.1, read as the reverse complement.
TGGGATAGAAGACTGAGATAGAAGACTGGTGTAGAAGAATGGGATAGAAGACTGGGATAGAAGACTGGGATAGAAGACTGAGATAGAAGACTGGTGTAGAAGAATGGGATAGAAGACTGAGATAGAAGACTGGTATAGAAGACTGGGATAGAAGACTGGGATAGAAGACTCGGATAGAAGACTGGGATAGAAGACTGGGATAGAAGACTGGGATAGAAGACTGGGATAGAAGACTGGGATAGAAGACTGGGATAGAAGACTGGGATATAAGATTGGGATAGAAGACTGGGATAGAAGACTGGGATAGAAAACTAGCATAGAAGACTGGGATAGAAGACTGGGATAGAAGACTGGGATAGAAGACTGGGATAGAAAACTAGCATAGAAGACTGGGATAGAAGACTGGGATAGAAGACTGGGATAGAAAACTAGCATAGAAGACTGGGATAGAAGACTGGGATAGAAAACTAGCATAGAAGACTGGGATAGAAGACTGGGATAGAAAACTAGCATAGAAGACTGGGATAGAAGACTGGCATAGAAAACTAGCATAGAAGACTGGGATAGAAGACTGGGATAGAAAACTAGCATAGAAGACTGGGATAGAAGACTGGGATAGAAAACTGGGATAGAAGACTGGGATAGAAGACTGGGATAGAAGACTGGGATAGAAGACTGGGATAGAAGACTGGGATAGAAGACTGGGATAGAAGACTGGGATAATAAACTAGCATAGAAGACTGGGATAGAAGACTGGGATAGAAGACTGGGATAGAAGACTGGGATAGAAGACTGGGATAGAAGACTGGGATAGAAGACTGGGATAGAAAACTAGCATAGAAGACTCGGATAGAAGACTGGGATAGAAGACTGGGATAGAAGACTGGGATAGAAGACTGGGATAGAAGACTGGGATAGAAAACTGGGATAGAAGACTGGGATAGAAAACTAGCATAGAAGACTGGGATAGAAGACTGGGATAGAAGACTGGCATAGAAGACTGGGATAGAAGACTGGGATAGAAGACTGGGATATAAGATTGAGATATGACTGAAATAGAAAAAAATGGCATAGAAGACTGGGATAGAAGACTGGGATAGAAGACTGGGTTAGAAGACTGGGATAGAAGACTGGGATAGAAAAAATGGCATAGAAGACTGGGATAGAAGACTGGGATAGAAAAAATGGCATAGAAGACTGGGATAGAAGACTGGGATAGAAAACTGGGATAGAAGACTGGGATAGAAGACTGGGATAGAAGACTGGGATAGAAGACTGTGATAGAAGACTGGGATAGAAGACTGGGATAGAAGACTGGGATAGAAGACTGGGATAGAAGACTGGGATAGAAGACTGGGATAGAAGACTGGGATAATAAACTAGCATAGAAGACTGGGATAGAAGACTGGGATAGAAGACTGGGATAGAAGACTGGGATAGAAGACTGGGATAGAAGACTGGGATAGAAGACTGGGATAGAAGACTGGGATAGAAGACTGGGATAGAAGACTGGGATAGAAGACTGGGATAGAAGACTGGGATAGAAGACTGGGATAGAAGACTGGGATAGAAGACTGGGATAGAAGACTGGGATAGAAGACTGGGATAGAAGACTGGGATAGAAGACTGGGATAGAAGACTGGGATAGAAAACTAGCATAGAAGACTCGGATAGAAGACTGGGATAGAAGACTGGGATAGAAGACTGGGATAGAAGACTGGGATAGAAGACTGGGATAGAAAACTGGGATAGAAGACTGGGATAGAAAACTAGCATAGAAGACTGGGATAGAAGACTGGGATAGAAGACTGGCATAGAAGACTGGGATAGAAGACTGGGATAGAAGACTGGGATATAAGATTGAGATATGACTGAAATAGAAAAAAATGGCATAGAAGACTGGGATAGAAGACTGGGATAGAGAAAATGGCATAGAAGACTGGGATAGAAGACTGGGATAGAAGACTGGGTTAGAAGACTGGGATAGAAGACTGGGATAGAAAAAATGGCATAGAAGACTGGGATAGAAGACTGGGATAGAAAAAATGGCATAGAAGACTGGGATAGAAGACTGAGACAGAAGACTGGGATAGAAGACTGGAATAGATCACACTCAGATCGAAAGGCTGGATAGAGTCCAGAATGCAGCAATGCGTATCATTCTGGGATGCACAAGAGACACATCGACAAGAGCTATGAGATATCTACTTGACTGCCCAACAGCTGAGCATAGATTACAGTATAGCCGTGCACGGGCGTACCTTCAAATACATGCAGATAAGGAACACCCGTTGCATTCCGAAATACAGAAAGTTAAAGGCAGCAGACTCAAGAGAGGAAGGTCGTGGATGGGACGTGCTGAGGATGTAATACAAAGCTTGTGCAGATTACAGGATGTGGCAGCAGGTGCGGAATGGATAGGTCTACCCACAGATTTCGAAACTTGTTTGAGAGTAGTAATATCACTTAGCAGGGAATGCAGAGAATGATGTCCCACAGCTGTGGAGAAAGAAGTGCAGGCTTTAATCAGTGAGAATACCAAAGAGGGGGATGTGATTATATACACTGATGGATCTGTAATTAGGCATGTTCGCAGTGCTTGGACCTTCATAGCTCAGTGCGCAGGTTAAACGATCAAGGAGGAAAGTGGTGCCTTTGCGGTCACTACGAGTAGTATGACCATGGAGACTATGGCGGTGACCAAGGCATTTGAGTGGCAACGCACACAGAAGGTAACGCAGGTCTGCATCTTGAGTGACTATGAGTATGATTAAGAAGGTACAAGTGGGTCTCGTTCGCGAACAGTGGATTGAGGCCATGAGAAATGCGAGCTTGAAAGCGGTTACATTTATTTTCGTGCCGGGACATGTGGGCGTTCGAGGCAATGAAAGAGCGGATCAACTGGCATCGTGTGCGATTGTGGCACAGGGCGATGGGGCAATGGATCGCGCTGACGTTTTAAACTCCTTAAGAGATATAACACGCAAGAGTGAGACTAATGTGAATGATGATTCCTTTTCAATGGCTAGGATTAAAGATCAGGGATTGAAATGCGGTGTTGCTAGAGGTGAACATTTTGGAGGGCGCAGAAGATTGATGGTAAACCAGCATAGGACCGGTACTGTCAGCAGAAGTGTGATGACGGATACACTCAAGGAGAGATCGGAGCAACTATGGATGTGTCCAGTTTGCAGGGATGATGATCCGACGACTAACTAGATAACAAACTAACTAACTGACTGGGATAGAAGAATGAAATAGAAAAAATGTCATAGAAGATTGGGATAGAAAAAATGGCATAGAAGACTGGGATAGAAGACTGGGATAGAAGACTGGGATAGAAGACTGGGATAGAAGACTGGGATAGAAGACTGGAATAGAAGACTGGGATAGAAGACTGGGATAGAAGACTGGGATAGAAGACTGGGATAGAAGACTGGGATAGAAGACTGGGATAGAAGACTGGGATAGAAGACTGGGATAGAAGACTGAGATAGAAGACTGGGATAGAAGACTGGGATAGAAGACTGGGATAGAAGACTGGGATAGAAGACTGGGATAGAAGACTGGGATAGAAGACTGAGATAGAAGACTGGGATAGAAGACTCGGATAGAAGACTGGGATAGAAGACTGAGATAGAAGACTGGTGTAGAAGAATGGGATAGAAGACTGGGATAGAAGACTGGGATAGAAGACTGAGATAGAAGACTGGTGTAGAAGAATGGGATAGAAGACTGAGATAGAAGACTGGTATAGAAGACTGGGATAGAAGACTGGGATAGAAGACTCGGATAGAAGACTGGGATAGAAGACTGGGATAGAAGACTGGGATAGAAGACTGGGATAGAAGACTGGGATAGAAGACTGGGATATAAGATTGGGATAGAAGACTGGGATAGAAGACTGGGATAGAAAACTAGCATAGAAGACTGGCATAGAAGACTGGGATAGAAGACTGGGATAGAAGACTGGGATAGAAGACTGGGATAGAAAACTAGCATAGAAGACTGGGATAGAAGACTGGGATAGAAGACTGGGATAGAAAACTAGCATAGAAGACTGGGATAGAAGACTGGGATAGAAAACTAGCATAGAAGACTGGGATAGAAGACTGGGATAGAAAACTAGCATAGAAGACTGGGATAGAAGACTGGGATAGAAAACTAGCATAGAAGACTGGGATAGAAGACTGGGATAGAAAACTAGCATAGAAGACTGGGATAGAAGACTGGGATAGAAGACTGGGATAGAAAACTAGCATAGAAGACTGGGATAGAAGACTGGGATAGAAAACTAGCATAGAAGACTGGGATAGAAGACTGGGATAGAAAACTAGCATAGAAGACTGGGATAGAAGACTGGGATAGAAAACTGGGATAGAAGACTGGGATAGAAGACTGGGATAGAAGACTGGGATAGAAGACTGGGATAGAAGACTGGGATAGAAGACTGGGATAGAAGACTGGGATAATAAACTAGCATAGAAGACTGGGATAGAAGACTGGGATAGAAGACTGGGATAGAAGACTGGGATAGAAGACTGGGATAGAAGACTGGGATAGAAGACTGGGATAGAAAACTAGCATAGAAGACTCGGATAGAAGACTGGGATAGAAGACTGGGATAGAAGACTGGGATAGAAGACTGGGATAATAAACTAGCATAGAAGACTGGGATAGAAGACTGGGATAGAAGACTGGGATAGAAGACTGGGATAGAAGACTGGGATAGAAGACTGGGATAATAAACTAGCATAGAAGACTGGGATAGAAGACTGGGATAGAAGACTGGGATAGAAGACTGGGATAGAAGACTGGGATAATAAACTAGCATAGAAGACTGGGATAGAAGACTGGGATAGAAGACTGGGATAGAAGACTGGGATAGAAGACTGGGATAGAAGACTGGGATAATAAACTAGCATAGAAGACTGGGATAGAAGACTGGGATAGAAGACTGGGATAGAAGACTGGGATAATAAACTAGCATAGAAGACTGGGATAGAAGACTCGGATAGAAGACTGGGATAGAAGACTGGGATAGAAGACTGGGATAGAAGACTGGGATAATAAACTAGCATAGAAGACTGGGATAGAAGACTGGGATAGAAGACTGGGATAGAAGACTGGGATAGAAGACTGGGATAGAAGACTGGGATAATAAACTAGCATAGAAGACTGGGATAGAAGACTGGGATAGAAGACTGGGATAGAAGACTGGGATAGAAGACTGGGATAGAAGACTGGGATAATAAACTAGCATAGAAGACTGGGATAGAAGACTGGGATAGAAGACTGGGATAGAAGACTGGGATAGAAGACTGGGATAGAAGACTGGGATAGAAGACTGGGATAGAAAACTAGCATAGAAGACTCGGATAGAAGACTGGGATAGAAGACTGGGATAGAAGACTGGGATAGAAGACTGGGATAGAAGACTGGGATAGAAAACTGGGATAGAAGACTGGGATAGAAAACTAGCATAGAAGACTGGGATAGAAGACTGGGATAGAAGACTGGCATAGAAGACTGGGATAGAAGACTGGGATAGAAGACTGGGATATAAGATTGAGATATGACTGAAATAGAAAAAAATGGCATAGAAGACTGGGATAGAAGACTGGGATAGAGAAAATGGCATAGAAGACTGGGATAGAAGACTGGGATAGAAGACTGGGTTAGAAGACTGGGATAGAAGACTGGGATAGAAAAAATGGCATAGAAGACTGGGATAGAAGACTGGGATAGAAAAAATGGCATAGAAGACTGGGATAGAAGACTCAGACAGAAGACTGGGATAGAAGACTGGAATAGATCACACTCAGATCGAAAGGCTGGATAGAGTCCAGAATGCAGCAATGCGTATCATTCTGGGATGCACAAGAGACACATCGACAAGAGCTATGAGATATCTACTTGACTGCCCAACAGCTGAGCATAGATTACAGTATAGCCGTGCACGGGCGTACCTTCAAATACATGCAGATAAGGAACACCCGTTGCATTCCGAAATACAGAAAGTTAAAGGCAGCAGACTCAAGAGAGGAAGGTCGTGGATGGGACGTGCTGAGGATGTAATACAAAGCTTGTGCAGATTACAGGATGTGGCAGCAGGTGCGGAATGGATAGGTCTACCCACAGATTTCGAAACTTGTTTGAGAGTAGTAATATCACTTAGCAGGGAATGCAGAGAATGATGTCCCACAGCTGTGGAGAAAGAAGTGCAGGCTTTAATCAGTGAGAATACCAAAGAGGGGGATGTGATTATATACACTGATGGATCTGTAATTAGGCATGTTCGCAGTGCTTGGACCTTCATAGCTCAGTGCGCAGGTTAAACGATCAAGGAGGAAAGTGGTGCCTTTGCGGTCACTACGAGTAGTATGACCATGGAGACTATGGCGGTGACCAAGGCATTTGAGTGGCAACGCACACAGAAGGTAACGCAGGTCTGCATCTTGAGTGACTATGAGTATGATTAAGAAGGTACAAGTGGGTCTCGTTCGCGAACAGTGGATTGAGGCCATGAGAAATGCGAGCTTGAAAGCGGTTACATTTATTTTCGTGCCGGGACATGTGGGCGTTCGAGGCAATGAAAGAGCGGATCAACTGGCATCGTGTGCGATTGTGGCACAGGGCGATGGGGCAATGGATCGCGCTGACGTTTTAAACTCCTTAAGAGATATAACACGCAAGAGTGAGACTAATGTGAATGATGATTCCTTTTCAATGGCTAGGATTAAAGATCAGGGATTGAAATGCGGTGTTGCTAGAGGTGAACATTTTGGAGGGCGCAGAAGATTGATGGTAAACCAGCATAGGACCGGTACTGTCAGCAGAAGTGTGATGACGGATACACTCAAGGAGAGATCGGAGCAACTATGGATGTCTCCAGTTTGCAGGGATGATGATCCGACGACTAACTAGATAACAAACTAACTAACTGACTGGGATAGAAGAATGAAATAGAAAAAATGTCATAGAAGATTGGGATAGAAAAAATGGCATAGAAGACTGGGATAGAAGACTGGGATAGAAGACTGGGATAGAAGACTGGGATAGAAGACTGGGATAGAAGACTGGAATAGAAGACTGGGATAGAAGACTGGGATAGAAGACTGGGATAGAAGACTGGGATAGAAGACTGGGATAGAAGACTGGGATAGAAGACTGGGATAGAAGACTGGGATAGAAGACTGAGATAGAAGACTGGGATAGAAGACTGGGATAGAAGACTGGGATAGAAGACTGGGATAGAAGACTGGGATAGAAGACTGGGATAGAAGACTGGGATAGAAGACTGAGATAGAAGACTGGGATAGAAGACTCGGATAGAAGACTGGGATAGAAGACTGAGATAGAAGACTGGTGTAGAAGACTGGGATATAAGATTGGGATAGAAGACTGGGATAGAAGACTGGGATAGAAAACTAGCATAGAAGACTGGGATAGAAGACTGGGATAGAAGACTGGGATAGAAGACTGGGATAGAAGACTGGGATAGAAAACTAGCATAGAAGACTGGGATAGAAGACTGGGATAGAAGACTGGGATAGAAAACTAGCATAGAAGACTGGGATAGAAGACTGGGATAGAAAACTAGCATAGAAGACTGGGATAGAAGACTGGGATAGAAAACTAGCATAGAAGACTGGGATAGAAGACTGGGATAGAAAACTAGCATAGAAGACTGGGATAGAAGACTGGGATAGAAAACTAGCATAGAAGACTGGGATAGAAGACTGGGATAGAAGACTGGGATAGAAAACTAGCATAGAAGACTGGGATAGAAGACTGGGATAGAAAACTAGCATAGAAGACTGGGATAGAAGACTGGGATAGAAAACTAGCATAGAAGACTGGGATAGAAGACTGGGATAGAAAACTGGGATAGAAGACTGGGATAGAAGACTGGGATAGAAGACTGGGATAGAAGACTGGGATAGAAGACTGGGATAGAAGACTGGGATAGAAGACTGGGATAATAAACTAGCATAGAAGACTGGGATAGAAGACTGGGATAGAAGACTGGGATAGAAGACTGGGATAGAAGACTGGGATAGAAGACTGGGATAGAAGACTGGGATAGAAAACTAGCATAGAAGACTCGGATAGAAGACTGGGATAGAAGACTGGGATAGAAGACTGGGATAGAAGACTGGGATAATAAACTAGCATAGAAGACTGGGATAGAAGACTGGGATAGAAGACTGGGATAGAAGACTGGGATAGAAGACTGGGATAGAAGACTGGGATAATAAACTAGCATAGAAGACTGGGATAGAAGACTGGGATAGAAGACTGGGATAGAAGACTGGGATAGAAGACTGGGATAATAAACTAGCATAGAAGACTGGGATAGAAGACTGGGATAGAAGACTGGGATAGAAGACTGGGATAGAAGACTGGGATAGAAGACTGGGATAATAAACTAGCATAGAAGACTGGGATAGAAGACTGGGATAGAAGACTGGGATAGAAGACTGGGATAATAAACTAGCATAGAAGACTGGGATAGAAGACTCGGATAGAAGACTGGGATAGAAGACTGGGATAGAAGACTGGGATAGAAGACTGGGATAATAAACTAGCATAGAAGACTGGGATAGAAGACTGGGATAGAAGACTGGGATAGAAGACTGGGATAGAAGACTTGGATAGAAGACTGGGATAATAAACTAGCATAGAAGACTGGGATAGAAGACTGGGATAGAAGACTGGGATAGAAGACTGGGATAGAAGACTGGGATAGAAGACTGGGATAATAAACTAGCATAGAAGACTGGGATAGAAGACTGGGATAGAAGACTGGGATAGAAGACTGGGATAGAAGACTGGGATAGAAGACTGGGATAGAAGACTGGGATAGAAAACTAGCATAGAAGACTCGGATAGAAGACTGGGATAGAAGACTGGGATAGAAGACTGGGATAGAAGACTGGGATAGAAGACTGGGATAGAAAACTGGGATAGAAGACTGGGATAGAAAACTAGCATAGAAGACTGGGATAGAAGACTGGGATAGAAGACTGGCATAGAAGACTGGGATAGAAGACTGGGATAGAAGACTGGGATATAAGATTGAGATATGACTGAAATAGAAAAAAATGGCATAGAAGACTGGGATAGAAGACTGGGATAGAGAAAATGGCATAGAAGACTGGGATAGAAGACTGGGATAGAAGACTGGGTTAGAAGACTGGGATAGAAGACTGGGATAGAAAAAATGGCATAGAAGACTGGGATAGAAGACTGGGATAGAAAAAATGGCATAGAAGACTGGGATAGAAGACTCAGACAGAAGACTGGGATAGAAGACTGGAATAGATCACACTCAGATCGAAAGGCTGGATAGAGTCCAGAATGCAGCAATGCGTATCATTCTGGGATGCACAAGAGACACATCGACAAGAGCTATGAGATATCTACTTGACTGCCCAACAGCTGAGCATAGATTACAGTATAGCCGTGCACGGGCGTACCTTCAAATACATGCAGATAAGGAACACCCGTTGCATTCCGAAATACAGAAAGTTAAAGGCAGCAGACTCAAGAGAGGAAGGTCGTGGATGGGACGTGCTGAGGATGTAATACAAAGCTTGTGCAGATTACAGGATGTGGCAGCAGGTGCGGAATGGATAGGTCTACCCACAGATTTCGAAACTTGTTTGAGAGTAGTAATATCACTTAGCAGGGAATGCAGAGAATGATGTCCCACAGCTGTGGAGAAAGAAGTGCAGGCTTTAATCAGTGAGAATACCAAAGAGGGGGATGTGATTATATACACTGATGGATCTGTAATTAGGCATGTTCGCAGTGCTTGGACCTTCATAGCTCAGTGCGCAGGTTAAACGATCAAGGAGGAAAGTGGTGCCTTTGCGGTCACTACGAGTAGTATGACCATGGAGACTATGGCGGTGACCAAGGCATTTGAGTGGCAACGCACACAGAAGGTAACGCAGGTCTGCATCTTGAGTGACTATGAGTATGATTAAGAAGGTACAAGTGGGTCTCGTTCGCGAACAGTGGATTGAGGCCATGAGAAATGCGAGCTTGAAAGCGGTTACATTTATTTTCGTGCCGGGACATGTGGGCGTTCGAGGCAATGAAAGAGCGGATCAACTGGCATCGTGTGCGATTGTGGCACAGGGCGATGGGGCAATGGATCGCGCTGACGTTTTAAACTCCTTAAGAGATATAACACGCAAGAGTGAGACTAATGTGAATGATGATTCCTTTTCAATGGCTAGGATTAAAGATCAGGGATTGAAATGCGGTGTTGCTAGAGGTGAACATTTTGGAGGGCGCAGAAGATTGATGGTAAACCAGCATAGGACCGGTACTGTCAGCAGAAGTGTGATGACGGATACACTCAAGGAGAGATCGGAGCAACTATGGATGTGTCCAGTTTGCAGGGATGATGATCCGACGACTAACTAGATAACAAACTAACTAACTGACTGGGATAGAAGAATGAAATAGAAAAAATGTCATAGAAGATTGGGATAGAAAAAATGGCATAGAAGACTGGGATAGAAGACTGGGATAGAAGACTGGGATAGAAGACTGGGATAGAAGACTGGGATAGAAGACTGGAATAGAAGACTGGGATAGAAGACTGGGATAGAAGACTGGGATAGAAGACTGGGATAGAAGACTGGGATAGAAGACTGGGATAGAAGACTGGGATAGAAGACTGGGATAGAAGACTGGGATAGAAGACTGAGATAGAAGACTGGGATAGAAGACTGGGATAGAAGACTGGGATAGAAGACTGGGATAGAAGACTGGGATAGAAGACTGGGATAGAAGACTGGGATAGAAGACTGAGATAGAAGACTGGGATAGAAGACTCGGATAGAAGACTGGGATAGAAGACTGAGATAGAAGACTGGTGTAGAAGAATGGGATAGAAGACTGGGATAGAAGACTGGGATAGAAGACTGAGATAGAAGACTGGTGTAGAAGAATGGGATAGAAGACTGAGATAGAAGACTGGTATAGAAGACTGGGATAGAAGACTGGGATAGAAGACTCGGATAGAAGACTGGGATAGAAGACTGGGATAGAAGACTGGGATAGAAGACTGGGATAGAAGACTGGGATAGAAGACTGGGATAGAAGACTGGGATATAAGATTGGGATAGAAGACTGGGATAGAAGACTGGGATAGAAAACTAGCATAGAAGACTGGGATAGAAGACTGGGATAGAAGACTGGGATAGAAGACTGGGATAGAAAACTAGCATAGAAGACTGGGATAGAAGACTGGGATAGAAGACTGGGATAGAAAACTAGCATAGAAGACTGGGATAGAAGACTGGGATAGAAAACTAGCATAGAAGACTGGGATAGAAGACTGGGATAGAAAACTAGCATAGAAGACTGGGATAGAAGACTGGGATAGAAAACTAGCATAGAAGACTGGGATAGAAGACTGGGATAGAAAACTAGCATAGAAGACTGGGATAGAAGACTGGGATAGAAGACTGGGATAGAAAACTAGCATAGAAGACTGGGATAGAAGACTGGGATAGAAAACTAGCATAGAAGACTGGGATAGAAGACTGGGATAGAAAACTAGCATAGAAGACTGGGATAGAAGACTGGGATAGAAAACTGGGATAGAAGACTGGGATAGAAGACTGGGATAGAAGACTGGGATAGAAGACTGGGATAGAAGACTGGGATAGAAGACTGGGATAGAAGACTGGGATAATAAACTAGCATAGAAGACTGGGATAGAAGACTGGGATAGAAGACTGGGATAGAAGACTGGGATAGAAGACTGGGATAGAAGACTGGGATAGAAGACTGGGATAGAAAACTAGCATAGAAGACTCGGATAGAAGACTGGGATAGAAGACTGGGATAGAAGACTGGGATAGAAGACTGGGATAATAAACTAGCATAGAAGACTGGGATAGAAGACTGGGATAGAAGACTGGGATAGAAGACTGGGATAGAAGACTGGGATAGAAGACTGGGATAATAAACTAGCATAGAAGACTGGGATAGAAGACTGGGATAGAAGACTGGGATAGAAGACTGGGATAGAAGACTGGGATAATAAACTAGCATAGAAGACTGGGATAGAAGACTGGGATAGAAGACTGGGATAGAAGACTGGGATAGAAGACTGGGATAGAAGACTGGGATAATAAACTAGCATAGAAGACTGGGATAGAAGACTGGGATAGAAGACTGGGATAGAAGACTGGGATAATAAACTAGCATAGAAGACTGGGATAGAAGACTCGGATAGAAGACTGGGATAGAAGACTGGGATAGAAGACTGGGATAGAAGACTGGGATAATAAACTAGCATAGAAGACTGGGATAGAAGACTGGGATAGAAGACTGGGATAGAAGACTGGGATAGAAGACTGGGATAGAAGACTGGGATAATAAACTAGCATAGAAGACTGGGATAGAAGACTGGGATAGAAGACTGGGATAGAAGACTGGGATAGAAGACTGGGATAGAAGACTGGGATAATAAACTAGCATAGAAGACTGGGATAGAAGACTGGGATAGAAGACTGGGATAGAAGACTGGGATAGAAGACTGGGATAGAAGACTGGGATAGAAGACTGGGATAGAAAACTAGCATAGAAGACTCGGATAGAAGACTGGGATAGAAGACTGGGATAGAAGACTGGGATAGAAGACTGGGATAGAAGACTGGGATAGAAAACTGGGATAGAAGACTGGGATAGAAAACTAGCATAGAAGACTGGGATAGAAGACTGGGATAGAAGACTGGCATAGAAGACTGGGATAGAAGACTGGGATAGAAGACTGGGATATAAGATTGAGATATGACTGAAATAGAAAAAAATGGCATAGAAGACTGGGATAGAAGACTGGGATAGAGAAAATGGCATAGAAGACTGGGATAGAAGACTGGGATAGAAGACTGGGTTAGAAGACTGGGATAGAAGACTGGGATAGAAAAAATGGCATAGAAGACTGGGATAGAAGACTGGGATAGAAAAAATGGCATAGAAGACTGGGATAGAAGACTCAGACAGAAGACTGGGATAGAAGACTGGAATAGATCACACTCAGATCGAAAGGCTGGATAGAGTCCAGAATGCAGCAATGCGTATCATTCTGGGATGCACAAGAGACACATCGACAAGAGCTATGAGATATCTACTTGACTGCCCAACAGCTGAGCATAGATTACAGTATAGCCGTGCACGGGCGTACCTTCAAATACATGCAGATAAGGAACACCCGTTGCATTCCGAAATACAGAAAGTTAAAGGCAGCAGACTCAAGAGAGGAAGGTCGTGGATGGGACGTGCTGAGGATGTAATACAAAGCTTGTGCAGATTACAGGATGTGGCAGCAGGTGCGGAATGGATAGGTCTACCCACAGATTTCGAAACTTGTTTGAGAGTAGTAATATCACTTAGCAGGGAATGCAGAGAATGATGTCCCACAGCTGTGGAGAAAGAAGTGCAGGCTTTAATCAGTGAGAATACCAAAGAGGGGGATGTGATTATATACACTGATGGATCTGTAATTAGGCATGTTCGCAGTGCTTGGACCTTCATAGCTCAGTGCGCAGGTTAAACGATCAAGGAGGAAAGTGGTGCCTTTGCGGTCACTACGAGTAGTATGACCATGGAGACTATGGCGGTGACCAAGGCATTTGAGTGGCAACGCACACAGAAGGTAACGCAGGTCTGCATCTTGAGTGACTATGAGTATGATTAAGAAGGTACAAGTGGGTCTCGTTCGCGAACAGTGGATTGAGGCCATGAGAAATGCGAGCTTGAAAGCGGTTACATTTATTTTCGTGCCGGGACATGTGGGCGTTCGAGGCAATGAAAGAGCGGATCAACTGGCATCGTGTGCGATTGTGGCACAGGGCGATGGGGCAATGGATCGCGCTGACGTTTTAAACTCCTTAAGAGATATAACACGCAAGAGTGAGACTAATGTGAATGATGATTCCTTTTCAATGGCTAGGATTAAAGATCAGGGATTGAAATGCGGTGTTGCTAGAGGTGAACATTTTGGAGGGCGCAGAAGATTGATGGTAAACCAGCATAGGACCGGTACTGTCAGCAGAAGTGTGATGACGGATACACTCAAGGAGAGATCGGAGCAACTATGGATGTGTCCAGTTTGCAGGGATGATGATCCGACGACTAACTAGATAACAAACTAACTAACTGACTGGGATAGAAGAATGAAATAGAAAAAATGTCATAGAAGATTGGGATAGAAAAAATGGCATAGAAGACTGGGATAGAAGACTGGGATAGAAGACTGGGATAGAAGACTGGGATAGAAGACTGGGATAGAAGACTGGAATAGAAGACTGGGATAGAAGACTGGGATAGAAGACTGGGATAGAAGACTGGGATAGAAGACTGGGATAGAAGACTGGGATAGAAGACTGGGATAGAAGACTGAGATAGAAGACTGGGATAGAAGACTGGGATAGAAGACTGGGATAGAAGACTGGGATAGAAGACTGAGATAGAAGACTGGGATAGAAGACTGGGATAGAAGACTGGGATAGAAGACTGGGATAGAAGACTGGGATAGAAGACTGGGATAGAAGGGAGCACTGCTAGGTAGCGGTATTTAACAATCACAATGAGTCAAATGAGTTGTCGGGAAGCCCCTTCAAACCCCCTCCAATCAAAGACACCAGTATGCAACTGTAAGTAAAACTTCACACCTTGGTAGTGTGAACAAAAGTGACAAACTCGTACTCTTCTTTCCGAGTTCTGTCACTGTCGTCACCATCATCATCATCATCATGCTGGTTTATAAGTAACATTAATTCGCAACTTACACATCTTCACAACTTATTAAAAAACAATTAGTTATTATATTTTATTATTGCTACTAACACATTTAAGTCTTTATTGTTGTGTTAGTGTTGGTTGTCAACCGACGTCGTTGCACTCCGAGCAAACTCATTGTTGTTCAGTCTCTCCTAGAATAAAACAGAAGTATATTCATACTGATGGTTAGTTTGGCTAGCTTGTTGAACACATTCCATATTTTGTCCATCAGAAATGTTCAGCCGTATTCGTGCTACACTTGAAGCCAAATGATTCAAATCGCATTCTTTATCTTTCGTTGTGTACAAAGTAAGAAATAAAGAATGCTATTTGTTACTTTCTTGTTTGTCAGCTTCTATCACATATATTTTGATGTATTTTTGGTCTAGTTTGTTGTTCCAGTCTGCATTGGTTGTTTCCAGCCTACATCTCTTGATGAAGACCTATTTAGTCGAAACATCGATCCCGTGTTTGTTCTGCGTATGTTATTCAGCCTTTTTTTCTAGTTTATAAGCATATTTATTAACAATACAGTTGGAGCAAGATAAGCTACATGCGCTGCCTGATCAGCAGAGTTGTGATCTGTCTGTCCCTTTATTTAGACTATCCACCGAGATCATCTATTAATCAGGTCTAATGTCTTGGTATGTATTGCCGCGCCATGTTGTATGGTGCATTTCCCGTCATAGGGCACGGCTTGTATTCTCCCACATGTAATCCTCTAACCGAATACCATTTATATTAGTGCACAATTTATAATAGTGCACAATTTATAATAGTGCACAATTTATAATCGTTTATAATTTACATTAGCTTCACAATGTGCATCAGCTCACAGGTTTCAAACTTACAATTCTTGTGAGCAGTTACTAGGCCTGTCCATTCGGTAGCCATTGGAGAGAACATAATAGAGGTCAGCAAGTGCCACGTTTGGATAAGGGGATGCACCTGTAACAACAAATCCATTGCATTATAATATATTCATCATAAGTACAGAATAGTAAGTTGCAGGTAACGCAGCACGCGATAATCGTTTAAGGTTGCAACTACCATAGTAATAACAACTCAAATATGAAATATCGAGGTTGCAGTGGTGTCTATGGGTTGTTGTCATCTACAGTAATGACATGAAGGCGCTTGATAAATAGTTAACATTATTCCATAACTACATCGAGCATGAGATAGAGTTACTGACGGCCGCACTCATTTGGCTAGCGATTCAACTGATGCCACGCACACGCACGTACGCTGACACGCATGCACGCGCACATATACACACACAGAATGACTTTGGAGACTCACAATGAGTACTACTACTACTACTACTATTGCTACTGCTACTACTACTACTACTACTACTACTACTACTACTACTACTACTACTACTGCTTCGTGCTACTACTACTGCTACTACTGCTGCTACTGCTACTACTACTACTACTACTACTACTACTACTACTACTACTACTACTACTGCTTCGTGCTACTACTACTGCTACTACTGCTGCTACTGCTACTACTACTACTACTACTACTACTACTACTACTACTACTACTACTACTACTACTGCTTCGTGCTACTACTACTGCTACTACTGCTGCTACTGCTACTACTACTACTACTACTACTACTACTACTACTGCTACTACTGCTGCTGCTACTACTACTACTACTACTACTACTACTACTACTACTACTACTACTGCTGCTGCTGTTGCTGCTGCTGTTGCTAATACTACTGATACTGCTACTGCTGCTGCTACTACTACTACTACTACTACTACTACTACTACTACTACTACTGCTACTGCTGCTGCTACTACTACTGCTTCGTGCTGCTACTACTGCTGCTACTACTACTACTACTACTGTTGCGTGCTGCTGCAACTACTACTACTACTGCTGCTACTACTGTTGCTACTGCTACTACTACTACTGCTACTACTACTACTACTACTACTACTATTACTACTATTACTACTATTGCTACTACTACTACTGCTACTACTACTACTACTACTACTACTACTACTACTGCTACTACTACTACTACTGCTATAACTACTATTCTATTACAACTGTGTCATAAAAGAAACACAAAATAAAATATATAACAGCACAGAAATGGAAACAATAAAGACGAATGAACAACTTAACAACGAACTGAATGAACTGCTTTTGTCTGACGACCAAAGCATCATATACGACGACGAAGAAAGGCGTCAAACCCACATGTACTCACTATCAAGAATATGCAATAAATATAACATGCGGATTAACAAACAGAAGACAGAAAATATTCAAATAACGAGATCAACAGATCACTTAAACATCCAGATAGAAAACACAAAATAAAACAAGTTAAAGAGCTAAAGTACCTAGGAAGAATCTTCACAGGAAATGAACAACTCGATATAGAGATAGACACAAGATGTCAAAAGGCAATGCTGTGACATACCTTCTGTGATCTTAGATATTGCACCGAAAAATCA
This sequence comes from Meghimatium bilineatum, assembly GCA_034231615.1. Taxonomy (NCBI): domain Eukaryota; kingdom Metazoa; phylum Mollusca; class Gastropoda; order Stylommatophora; family Philomycidae; genus Meghimatium; species Meghimatium bilineatum. The sequence goes on along the minus strand of CM067313.1, from coordinate 24,830,488 downwards.
ATATGGAAGTAAAGAAACAATTGATTAAGAGCACCTGTATACCAACACTAGCATGCTACCTATGCCAGACGTGGCAACAAACATCACACGTAATAGAGAGATCGAGGCTTGCGAAATGAAATGTTTAAGGAAGGCTATTGGAGTTACTAGACTTGACAAAATGCACAATGAGAATATTAGAAAGATAATATGTATAACATCATGCATCGAATATGTAGAAAAACAACATATAGTTTTTTTGAACATCTTATGAGGGTGAACTATTAACCTTCCATAAGTTTATAACAAGATTGAATCAGGATACAGAGCCAAGGGCAGACCTAGGAAAATGTGGATAGACAACATCAAGACCATCCTGCATAAACATGACTACACCTCAACCAGAGCAGCATACCTGGCTCTGGATCATAGGCTGCATCTCCTTCACAAACCACTACGCTCAATGGCAAGTATGGAAGCTACAACAACACCACCACATGGGGATAGACAATAGACTACTACGTTTCATGCTATTCTGATTATGTCAATCTCTACTATTTTTCTTCTTCATTTTCAGTGATCTTCAGTGTCTATATAGATGGGTCAGCAGAGAATACAGTGGAAAATTGAGAAAGAATATATATAGAGTTCTCAAACAATATTAGGGATACAATTAAAGTACCAACGGGAAAATTCTGCTGTAGTTACGAGGAGTTAGAAATTCAGGCAATCAATGATGCAACTAAAAACTTCTAGCCATTCTTGAATCACAGTCTGTAGTATTCCTGACAGATGCAAGATCAGTACTCCAAGCCCACCAGTCCAGAAAACTACCAGACCTGCAAATACTATTGACCGAACTAAGCAATCAGCGTAAAGTAGTTATGCAGTGGATACCATCACATTGTGGAATACCTGGAAACGAAAAAGCAGATCGCATGTCTAAGAAGGGAGCTTGTGACGATCAACCAGATGTGCCAACGACGTCCCATCAAAAGAAACAGGATCATGGTAATCAGAAAGCGAAGATTGCTGCCAAACTATGAACAGACCAAGTTAAATTTCTGCGCCTCAGAACAGGACACTGCTGACTCTGCAGCCACATGTATACACATTTCAAGATTGGTAAGACGGCCATGCTGACAGGCACCTCAGGCAGCAGAACATATTCTTCAGGAATGCCAGGAATTTGAAATGTTGAGGCAAAATACACTGGCCTAGAGTAACAACAGTGAAAGAAAAATTGTATGGACCTCGGTAGGAGTTACAGAACACAGTCAAGTTTATAGAAGAAACACAACTTCAAATATAGGTATGTTCCTGTCGAACTAAAGAAGAAGAAGTAATCTCATTTCTTTACATAGTGGAACATATTTTTTATTATAATTAATTTGAAACTTACCCATAGTTACAATCTCCCACAAGAGAATTCCGAATGACCACACATCTGACTGTGTAGTGAACATTCGGTCACGTAAAGATTCGATGGCCATCCATTTCAAAGGCAGCTTCCCATTCGTCAGTTTCTTGTAATGATTATCGTTGAAGATGTCTCTAGATAAGCCAAAGTCACACACCTTTACAACTTTATTGTAATCAATGAGGACGTTTCGTGCGGCGAGGTCTCGGTGTACGTATTTCTTCTCTGTTAAGTATTCCTTGAAAAAGAAATAAAAAATATAAGCTACAGATAGTCAATAATAGAGGAAGACCTAGACATATATTGATTATTATATAGATATATGTGTGTGTGGTCTGTGAGTGATCTACACTGGATTCGCATATGAGTGGTTCTGGGTTCACTTCCCAGTTGTGACGGAAATGTTTTTCAGATGGCAACGGCTCCCGGGTCAACCCAGACGTAATTGGGTACATGATTAATCCGGGAAGTAAAGACTGCGAGGGAGAGACAATGGCTACCGCTCTCATAAAGCAGAGCTACTGAAATATGAGATCGCTAACATATCACACCGTACGACATTAATTAATGCTATGGGTTAAGTTTACTTTAACTTTTATGAATTGTGCCCATGTTGAATGCTGTCCTGCCTGCCAGTCTGTAAGCATTCGACACGAACAATTAATTTAATATCATCAAGAAATAGAATTTGAACAAAGACAGTAAACATCATCAATAATACGTGAGAGTAACTATTTACCATAGATAAAAATTTAAAAAAGAAGTAAGGCAAGGATACATTTTATCACCCAACCTATTTAACATCTACACAGACAAAAATTTAAACAGCAAGGAGGAATACTAGGGTGTTCAAAATCCAAGAAAAAATAATAAACAATCTTCTGTATTTGATACACAGTATTCTTTGTAGAGAGTGAACACGAGTTACAAATACTAATAGATGAAATAGACAAATCAAGTAGAAAATATGGGTTGGATATTAACATCCACACAACAAAACTATAATAATTAATACAATCGAGGAGCACTAAATGATAAATGTACAAAATACATGGAGAGATACTACAACAAATAAACCATTTATATACCTTGGACATAATAACATCTGATGGTAGATGTGACACAGAAAAAGAGAATAGGCTAACGTACTTTGAATGACATGAAGAATCTATTAACATCTAAACAAAGCACAAATAAACAACGAATGAGAATTGTAAAGTGCTACATCAATAATATATTACGAGTGCAGCAAAGCTGTAATGTGACAGGCAGATATTAAAAACACAAGGTAATAAAGTTTTGTTAGTTACTGAAGACACACAGGAAAGCACATCGAAACCAGAGATGAACACATTTTATTAGTTACTGGAGACACACAGGAAACACAGAGTGATTACATTTTACTAATTACTGGAATCACACAGGAAAAGACATACAAAAAGGTATTTCATTAAAAACCCTTGTTTTTGACAACACAACATACTCAAAAGGCATAGAGAATGAACTTCATTATACTAGTTCAATCCCATAGGTATTCCGTTCTATTCAACGAATAGGTACGACCCCTGGCAAGAGTACCACTCAAAGTAAATAACTCCGGTACTTCAAACGATCTTCAGGCATTTCGAAACATGCACTTTATAGACAAAATTTCTCGAAAGGGATTCGAATCCACAACCTCTTGAGTACGAAGCAACCCGATTAAGCACTGCATATCACACGAGGTGTAAAGGACAGCACTGTCAACGCCTACATCACACAGTTAAAGTACGTTCAATAACTTGACACTTAATGATGGTTTGAAAGTTGCACCGAAAATGTTTGATTCTTAATTTTTTATTTGGAAAGAGCGTCAGCACTGGGGACTAACATATGTTCTGCTTGCCGTTCCATCAGACATCTAAAAATGTATAAGCTCCGTGCCCCAGTCAATTGCTGATTGCACGTTCTTCTGATCTTTTTGGAGAGGGTGCACTTTCTCCCGTCACCTATAGTCTCATGTGCTCTGCGAATGTTTTTTTTTTCCAGTCATATTAGAGATATTTAATTGTGTACATCTCTTCTCTCCTCCTTCCGATGGTATCTTCCGGTATGATTCCCACTTCCCACATGAAGTAACCGCAAGTAGCTGTTAGCTAGAATGCAGTAATGATGATTCTAACACACAACCAAGCAACAACACCAAAAAAAAAACAAAAAAACAATCTAACCAAAAAAGAGAAACATGAATCTCCTGCTGATATATGAGACCTAACAATAATATAAATGATGTGAATAGCAGAAGTTGACATGCTGGCTGTGATAACTGATAACAGAGGTTGGCATTGTTGATAACACAGGAAGTTGGGATACATGATATAATACGTTAGACAATATCATTGGTCTTAAGAAAAAAAAAAGATTAAATTTAGGCACGGATAAATAATAAATTGAATATTCAAAACAGATGGTCGTAGCGATAGCTTTAAATAGAACTCCGGAACATTGAGCTACTTCTTCACCTGAACCAGAATCATCTACGTTACAAGACCTATTGAGAAATGGGAAATCAAGATTTTTTAATGATTCATTTGGATATTCCCAGGAATTTTATTAATCATTATGATTATATTTTGTGTGATCGCCAATGAAAATCAAGGGGGCATCAATTTACTCATTTTAGAAAGCTGGATTTCCATTTGTCATTTGGTCTTATATTGTAGATGGCCAAGGCTGTAGTAGGTGGTTTTGAAGCAAATATTATACGATAGACGATCAAGGAGATCACCAGGAAATATAACTTGATAGAACCTGCAGGTAATGAGTAATGTCTCGATCTGGACAATAATGTAACATCAGGAAATAATGTATCGAGCTGGACGACAATGTAACAGGAAGTAATGTTTCGAGCTGGTCGACGGTCTTCTATTTTTGAAGGGACTTTGACATTCATGTAATTTTCAGGCATAATGCAAATAATGAGATTCGATTCCCTGCTGTATGTTCTGCCATAGATCTTCAGTAGGCACAATCACAATGGAGATCATGTAGTGAAACCCACACGATCCTCCATAATTACATCTTACAACATCACAACCTCCATAATTACATCTTACAACATCACAACCTCCATAATAACATCTTGCAACATCACAACCTCCATAATAACATTGTAATTCCTCAGATCCTCAATAATAACATATTACAACATTTGAACCTCCATATTAACATCTTACAACCTCAGAATCTTCAGTATCACTGAACCTTTCTCTGACAGACCCGGAGACACATTCCCGAATACAGTTTTAAAGAACACAAAGATATACTCAGTTGACGTTTCGACAAAAGCTTTTTATCAAACGAACACCGCACGATACACAAATTTCATCTATGTGACATGTCCTTTGCAGAGCGTTGTCTTCGCTGCCAATCTGTAAGCCTCCTGGTACTGTGAAAGCTGTTCAGTCTCTTCCAGTGTCATGTACAGAAGGTCTTCAATATTCTGTGTACATCACAGATTCTGTTTGTCTCTTGTTCTCTTTCCTTTAACATTTTCTTCCATGATTAATTTTTCTGTGTCTTTTTAATGTCAAAATATGCCAGCTTGTGTTTATAATAATAATTTTTATTGAGGTGCTATTTTTCTTCTATCTTCCGGTCTTTGCACACTTCTCCGTTGGCTCGTCTTGCCCATGATATGAGGAAGCCCTATCTATAACAATTCATTTCAAATGCCGATATTTTTTCCATTGTGGATGTTCGTGTCCAACCATATATTGCCACTGGAAAAAATATAGCTTCTTAATAGTTGTAACTTTTACCATTGCCGTAAAGTTTTTACAAGTGATGTTTCTTGTAGAGCCATGGCTAATAACTTTAGATATTCGCGGAACAATCTCCTATGGTTTTAATGGTTGATCCGAGATATTCAGAGTTGCTGACATTTCTAGTTGGTCTTTGTCAATGAGTGTTGTATGTATGAGTTTATTACTGCTGATATGCATTATTCTTGTCTTCTTTTAAAACGAGGAAACTTTTTAATACCTCGCTATGATGTTTGTCTGATATACTCATATGTTCCAGACCTGTGATGGCTTCTTGATATTAGGATGGTGTCATACCGACACAGACAATGGATGATAAACACTTTGTTTCCTCCATTGTTTATGGTATTATTATCTGATCATGCAATGTTAGTTATAACGTCAGATCACTGTTTTGTGTGATTTTGAAACTATATTACCTCATTTGTTATTTCTTTTTAATGACGATACATGTTTAATGTGGTAAAGAACTGAAAAGTGCACTAAAACATTGTGTTACGGAGAGAATTGTTTTTAGAACCTGCCAATACATACCTCCAATTTCTTGAATGGATACCTACATGCAAAAGAGCCAGGAGTAGACCAAAAGAAACACTCAGAAGAACAATACTTAAAGAAGGTAAAACAATCAATATCCATATTATTCAAGAACTGCAAAGAATAGCTTTGAACAGACAGAATTGGAGAGATCTTACCTCTGCCCTATACGCTAACGTCATCGCAAAAGGAAAGTGAATGAATGAATGAATGAATGAATGAATGAATGAATACATACACATTTATTAAGATACCTGAAAGCTGTATTCAATCAAGAATTGTTAAACACATTAAAATATGGAAGCTGGTTGACTCTTGAACATTCGAATAAGAAAGCTGAAGTTTTTACGGAGACAAACAGCATGGAAAAAATAATAATGAAAGACATTGTTGCTAGTAACATGGCCGACCGAGATAACGATGGATGAGATACGTAATTGTGTTATAACATATGCTAGGATACAGTAGGCTAGCGTGAACAGAATCATGATTTATTCATAGAAGACAGCGTTCTGAATACAAATGTATTATCTGAATACAAGTTGTATTCATGTTTCCATATCTTTAATTAAAATTATATGTATATTTATAACAGCACATTAGCATTGTTGTTTGCGGTTAGAACTAGAAATATCATCAGGTAGAATATCATCAGGTAGAATATCATCAGGTAGAATATCATCAGGTAGAATATCATCAGGTAGAATATCATCAGGTAGAATATCATCAGGTAGAATATCCTGAACAGCAGGATATAGCAGTCATCACAGCCTAAAATACCGTATTTCTGTCTATCTCGAGCCAGTCTTCCTGCTTCTATTATTGCCATGTTCAGGTGGTCTTTGATGTCTAATGCCCATCTTCTTCTTGGTCTGCCTCTTGTTCGTCTTTCTGGGATTATCTTCTCCATTATGGTCTAATTTAGGCTGTCATGGCGTTTGATATAACCAAAATATTGTAATTTTCTGGAATGAACCATGCTGTTTAGCGAGTTTTCTTCTATATTTATTTCTCTCAGGATGGTTACATTGGTAATTTTTTGGTCTATTATATTCTGAAGATTTTTCTGCAAAATTTTGTTTCAAATGCTACTATTTTATTTTTCACTTTATTGGTGATTATCCAGTATTCACACTTATATATTGCCACTGGGAATATGCAAGCTTTTAGGAATGTTACTGTTGTTTTGCAGCAGCTCAGCCATACGGTTTTCATTTGTATCAGCTTCTTTGATGCGAAAGCCAACCTCGTTCTGACTTCTTCATAGCAATCGCCATTATTGTTGATAAGAGAACCAAGGTATTTAAAACTCGTGAATAATTCGCTGTTGTTGAACTGATTGAGAACTTGCTATTGGTTTACTTGATATATACTTTTCAACACACAAAAAAAAGAAACGCAACAATATTTCATACGTGTACCAACATTTTATTTTACGGAATTAATGTTTACAATCTTGGCATGAAGAAACTTTGAAACTTTAACTAAACCAATCCTGTCTCCAGTCAATCCCAAAGGCTTATTGACGATGCTAGTTCGCCCAATGCAGTCGGTTCTGGCGATGCCGGTCTGTAAGAACAAAACCTCTTTAGGATCTTCTTGCCCAAAGACCAGAGTCGTGCAGCCGGATTCTAACCGTTTGATCTGAAATTCGACGAGCTGCTGGCATTAATTGGACTATGGGGGACACATATGCAAATCGATTCCTCAGGTGGCGCAGCCGTATGATGCTGTCTTCGGCAAGAGTTGTAACTCTGGGTCTAACCACTAAGTGGCTGGTCTACCCCTTAGTCATTTGTTGAAATCGCAACCCACATGATGTGACTAATTTTTTTTTTTTACTTTACCACATTAAATTGTCTGGTCACTACACTTTGGTGATTGTCCAGTCTGTAAGTGTCCAATGATGATCTGTCGTTGTTCTGTAGTGAGATAAGACATACTTGCGCATTGAATTTTCAACTGAATTTATTCGAAGACTGTTAATCTTTTATAGGCATTCAATAATATGGTTAGATAGTTCTGTGTTCAGGAAGTTTCAGGGGATTCTCATGAAACTGTCAAGAGTTATTGCCAACAATGTTGTTTTGATCTTGACTTCATTTATGATCTCATGAATCATGAGGTGAGTACAATTGAGGTAACCACGAGAAGTTAATGACCAGATGACCACAGTCGATAGGTTGAATGATGTCCAATCAGCAAATATCTTTTATAAAATTAACTCCAAAAAGGTCGTTTTTTAAAAAACAGTATATGCTTCATAAGCTGTTCTGTTAATAGATATATATAAGTATAGGTAGAATTTACAGTGACTAAATAACGTTAGTACTGATTTGTACAGTTGAACTAGTAATATATGAATCATCAACATATTTTTGTGTGTGTAAAAAAGCGTGCTCCTAGTCTCTCAGTGCCAAGAGCCAAGTTTGCCAGGTGAGCGTACAGAAATTGCTGATTTGAACACGCAGTTGTTTTGTTTATTCGCTGCCATTCGTTGGAGGGTTATCGAATATCTTGACATGAAAATAATCGTTACGTCTGGGAGAATACGTCCGGCTATTTGATGTCAATATTTTGCAATTTTACTTTGAGAAATTGTAAATATCACAATCATTATTGAAACATATTCGGCATCTATTGTTCCTCATCTGTATATACATCACACACTCAGAACATAATCATAAACATACACATCTGCATGTGTGTAGCATACAATATCTTAAGAACTACAGGCACAGTATATAACTAACCTTTTTTCCGGTTAAGTTTATAATAGGCTCAACATACAACTCGGATTGTATCATCAGAATATAAAAAATGTTTGAAATGTCGAGTGAGTCTATTGTTTTATATATATATATATATATATATGCATACTGTAATTTAAAAAAAATTCAATAATGTCATGAATGGGGTCAAACGTAATCTAGCGAACAGGCCTTCTAATGTAGCCCGGTCATGGCTCAACCTACGTTTGTCTCACATATGACTGGGGATTCTGTTGTGCCGGAATTTAGTTGTACAACTATATCTACACAATGATCAAATCAATTGTATAAGTATAAACTGTAACCATAGTCAGCGATGGATGATTCTTACTGTATTCGATAATGTCTCACCAGTACTATTAGCAAATCTAGAGCGGAAAGAAAAATTGCTATAGAAAACAAGAGGTGAACAAGGGATGCTGACCATCACCATTCAGAAACCATTCGGTCACCATTAGCATCTTCATCATCATTATCAATATTAATATGTAGACTGCATTTAATGGTGCATGACTGCTTATGAACGCAGTATAACCAATAAATAAGTGCAAAATGTCTGACAGATGCACGCTGGAGCAAGGATACAAATACTGAATGTCCATTAACTTACCATTGCCATAGACACTTGTCTTGCAAAAGACAATATATTTGCAGGGGTGACAACTCCACTTTCAATACATCCACTTTCCTGTACCGCAGTGTAGGTGATTTCTGAAGGACCATCTGCTTTCTTTCTGATATCTCCATCCAATCGACACTTTCTGAGAATGAATGAACATTGATATAATACCCAGTAGTGAAATAACATCCAGCCATGAATGAAAGTGGCATGTATACCATATATATGACAATGAATGAAAGTGGCATGTATACCATATATATGACAATGAATGAAAGGAAACATAGATACTAGAAACAGAAAAAAAACGGAAATAAATAAAAGAAATATTTAGAAAGTGTGGAGTAAAAGTACATGTTCACGGTACAGCAAAATGAACCAGTACAATTTCAATTAAAAAATTAAATAACCAGAATATCAGATATGGTTAATGTATTTCTTAACTTTCATTAGTTGAGTTTGATAACACACAGCTACAAAATCCCTCTCTGCAACACCTTAACGGAAAAATGCAGTATTGACAGTTAATGATAACACATATTTATGACTAACATATTACTTACCATTACTTGATTTTCATAGCACATGTTTGTGACTCACATATTACTTACCATTACTTGATTTTAATAACACATGTTTGTGACTCACATATTTACTTACCATTACTTGATTTTCATAGCACATCTGAATCAGATATTACCTATATGAGTTGACTTTCAGAAAAGAGCTGACAACATTATTTATATTAGTTGACTGTTACAATACAGAGCTGGCTCACATATTACTTACAGTAGTTTATTGTCAAACACAGAGCTGGTTCACACATTACTTACAGTAGTTTATTGTCAAACACAGAGCTGGTTCACACATTACTTACAGTAGTTTATTGTCAAACACAGAGCTGGTTCACACATTACTTACAGTAGTTATTGTCAAACACAGAGCTGGTTCACACATCACTTACAGTAGTTTATTGTCAAACACAGAGCTGGTTCACACATTACTTACAGTAGTTATTGTCAAACACAGAGCTGGTTCACACATCACTTACAGTAGTTTATTGTCAAACACAGAGCTGGTTCACACATTACTTACAGTAGTTTATTGTCAAACAGAGAGCTGGTTCACACATTACTTACAGTAGTTATTGTCAAACACAGAGCTGGTTCACACATTACTTACAGTAGTTATTGTCAAACACAGAGCTGGTTCACACATTACTTACAGTAGTTTACTGTCAAACACAGAGCTGGTTCACACATTACTTACAGTAGTTTACTGTCAAACACAGAGCTGGTTCACACATTACTTACAGTAGTTTACTGTCAAACACAGAGCTGGTTCACACATTACTTACAGTAGTTTACTGTCAAACACAGAGCTAATTCTTACGTTACTTATATTTTCTTCGATTAACTGCGAAATATAGTTGCTTTGCATGAGGTTATTTTTATGAAAATTGAGCTCAAATGAGTAACATTAATCATGAAACTAACTATAGTTCTTACATTACGTATATTAGTTGACTGTAATAACACAGAGCTAATTCTTACGTTACTTTTGACGGTCAAAACAGAGCTAGTTTTAACGTTACTTATATTAGTGATTTTCATAATACAGAGCTAGTTGTTACGTTACTTATATTATTTTAATGTCATGGGTAGAATTTTAGTACTATTAAGTGGTTCTATATGTATGTGTCAAAGGGAAAAAATATCAAGAAAACCTACTGGTCCCGTAAGGTAAATACATCAATATGCGCGTTTGTCACATAGTGAAGTTGAGAAAGTATTTTTTGGTGAGACTCACTCATTTCAACAATAAACAACGTCTATATCGAGAATAGCACGTAGTGTAATCATAGACCAAAGTTAGGGCGTTGAAAGTAAGAACAAGGTCTACAACAGTTGTATTTGAATCATTAAGTATTTCTTAAAATTTATGCACTGATCTCCCTTGGTAGGAAAATAACTCTGGTTAAGTAAAAATGAACCTTTTATGATGAGATATGTTATCTGGTTAAGTAAAGTGTACCTTTTATGGTTAAGCATGTTCCCTGGTTAAGTAAAAATGTACCTCTTAAGGTGAAGTATGTTCTCTGGTTAAGTAAAATGTACCTATTATTGTGAGGTATGTTCCATGGTTAAGTACATATGTACATCTTAAGGTGAAGTATGTTCCATGATTTAGTAAAAATGTACCTCTTAAGGTGAAGTATGTTCCCTGGTTAGTAAAAAAGTATCTCTTATATTGAGGAATGTTTCCTTTAATCGCAGACTTTAGTCCACTTTAGATATATCAGAGCGTTTAACAAAGAAAAATTAGTGGAGGCAGCAGTTCTGGTACCATGATCAACGGAAGAAAAAGTAATGTAAGAAAATGTCAGCCCCTTATTGAATGTATAATGGACAGAGCGTTCTGAATTCTTATCTCAAATTCCACTTTATCCACATGGTCGTCGAGTGTCATTTGTTACAATGTTAATGATCTTAGTAAACAAATGTGGTCCTCGAGTGTCATATGTCAAAATGTTAATGACCTTAGTAAATAAATATGGTCGTCAAATTGTATTATGTCAAAATGTTAATGATCTTTGAATAAAATATAGAAAAACATATGTTGTCTTAATGCTTGTACAATATACGTGATTTGACTAACTAGACACGAACAAAACGAATCGAAATAACATGTATTGAGTTTACATATAATAGACTAGTCATATAACACTATCTAATCCAATCATTATCATTACGTTTACACAGATTAAAACTGCCAACGAAAATCAGAAAAAAGGTCATTTAAACGTGGCGCTATTTGACTTTTTCAGAGTTTAGTTTGACAATTTGTGCATACTTTACTTGATATGATGCTTACTTATCTTGGAAGCATCATATCATCAAATGGAAATAAACACAAAATAAATTCAACACAGATGCAATACAGTATATCAGTTCTTAGGACAGATGTTTTCTATGTTGTATTTAAAAAAAGTATGTGAACATAAATACTAAAACTACACTATATAAAACGATCATTACATCATCACTGTGCTATCAATTTCAAACGTGGACACTAAAAACAAAAGACAAAAGAAAACTTATTACAATAGAAATGACATCTCTACGTAGAATTCTTGGAGTAACAATAAGAGACAGAATCAGAAATTTAAACATCAGACGAGTAACAAACACAATGCCAATCCTAGATTACATAAGAATACAGCTGATTAAGTGGTTTTCCCATGTTTCCAGACATGTTTCAGATATTGCCCCTCAAAAATCATTACTATATAGACACGATGGATACAAAGCCAGGAGCAGACTTTGCAAAAGATGGATTACAGAAATAAAAGAAACAAATAAAACTAATATATATATATATGTCACACAAAAAGGCCATCTCCATTGAACTCGTCTAACCCTGATGCTAAAAGGCATAAAGGGGTATAAAGCGAAAAGAAAAAAAAAGAAATATTTTGTGCATACGTTGTATAGACAGCCTATGAAAATAATGGAATTAGTCAAATAGTGTCACTTTAGAAGGATGACTTCTGAGACAACGTGAGAGAATATTAGACAGTTTAACGGGGTGAAAAGGGAACGCATTGCTCTAGTCGGACCCAGGGTTAGCAGATAACCACGATCCCAAATGTACCTCCTCGCGGTGCACCCTGGTAACAGATAAAAGCAGCTCGAGCTGATTCTGGCCAAATCATTTGGGGATCGTGTCCGAGAATGTGGTGGAAGCAGATGGAAAGAGATTTGACTGCAAAAGAGACAGACAATATCTACGACACCATTTGCATCACCACATACTGCGACACTGTCGACATACAGTGACGCCTGTTAGTCCAGTCAGAACAGTGGAGGGGCGGCCAATGTAAAAGACACGTAAAGGTGGATGCATGGCGAAAGACAGAAAGATTTAATACTGAGTACAATGAAAACAGTGAAAGGGCAGAACAGCGCTTGAGGGCAGCGCCAACTGCAAATAGAAAGTGAAAACGATTAAGGAAATGGGAACTATAAGCACTGTTAGCTCGAAACAAGCTTCTAGTTACCTGTTTTCTTTATAGGCAGAGACCCATACCCAATAATGGGCGTCTAGCAAAGCAAAAAGACCTGGCCTAACTCTATTGTCGAGTCTTCCTATACCGGAAACATGCTCGCGAAGAGAAAGGTTTGCTGTACCAGATAGGCTCAGGCAAAAAGGGACAAAGATGGCACTCCTGGCCCAACTATACTGTCAAGCTTTCCTATACTGGAAGTACACTTGCAGAGAGAACGGTTTCCGTACCCGATGGGATCAGGCACAAAAGGGATAACGATTTAGCCCTGACCAAACTCTACTGTCAGGTGTTCCTATACCGGAAACACACCTGCAGAGAGAAAGGGCTCAGTACCTTATGGGTTCAGGTGCTATTGTGACAAGGTCGCTCAACTCGAGAACGCCTTGCTCTCAAACGCGTGGTATGAGACTCGAACTTGGGCGAGGGGTTCACAATGTCGGTAAGAAGGCGAAAGAGCCAGGGCCCAACTCTTCTGGAGAGTCTTCCTCCTAAGGAACCAGGCTCACGAATGAGAAACCCGATGGGCACAGGCACAGTACGTCTAATTACACGAGGCAAGTTCACAGAAAGTGGAACACCTCGTGCGAGACAGACGTGAGCAAAAATCATCTGGGCGAAGAGTCACCCCACACACGTGTGACTGGCGACAGATAGGGAGGCTGTCACAGGCTAGGGTAGCCAACCCGAATTGTCAAGGCATGCCGAAATCGGATCTGCTAGGCCTACAAGGTGCATAACGGTAGCATAACGTAAACACGCTCCCTGTGGAACCCGCATGGATATCCATGCTGGTTACAATGGAGCGAACGCAAAACAAACAACAAACATAGACAGTTTAACGACCTTGCACAGCAGGGAAACAACAACGATCCTGATACATAATGCTGTAGATAGAGTGATTTGGACAGCCATGATCGCCTACGTCATCCGGCATGGCACCTGATGATGATGAGCTTTGTATTCAATAGAAAGATTATTACACCTTTCCACGTTAATCACTGAATGATTAATGATTCCATAAGGTTAGCAGGTATCTTTGGTGATTAATCATCCTCTCCTAATGTGTTGAACGACAAATACGTTGATGGATTGTTTATTCAATATATTTCAATCTGTGCTGTAATTAATTGTAATGTTAGTTTCATGACCACTGCATGTATTTATGTGTTTGGGCCATATACAGAGAACTTGTTATATGTAGTTATATCGCATATTTATGTGTTTACGACATACAGAGAACTTGTTATATGTAGTTATATCGCATATTTATGTGTTTACGACATGTAGGGAACTTCTTATATGTAGTTATATCGCATATTTATGTGTTTACGACATACAGAGAACTTGTTATATGTAGTTATATCGCATATTTATGTGTTTACGACATGTAGGGAACTTCTTATATGTAGTTATATCGCATATTTATGTGTTTACGACATGTAGGGAACTTCTTATATGTAGTTATATCGCATATTTATGTGTTTACGACATACAGAGAACTTGTTATATGTAGTTATATCGCATATTTATGTGTTTACGACATACAGAGAACTTGTTATATGTAGTTATATCGCATATTTATGTGTTTACGACATGCAGGGAACTTCTTATATGTAGTTATATTTTTTTGTTATCCCTGATGAATTAAGAGAAATAGATGATTTGAATTCCTGTGTACAATGGGGTTATTTCTCCATATGTTTAATTCATATCCAGAAGATTGGAACTCTCAGCCATGTCCAAGACTGAGAACAGAAGATTGGAACTCTCAGTAATGTCCAAGACTGAGAACAGAATATTGGAACTCTCAGTGATGTCCAAGACTGAGAACAAAAGATTGGAACTCTCAGTGATATCCAAGACTGAGAACAGAAGATTGGAACTCTCAGTGATGTCCAAGACTGAGAACAGAAGATTGGAACTCCCAGTGATGTCTAAGACTGAGGAGATTGGAACTCTCAGTGATGTCCAAGACTGAGAACAGAAGATTGGAACTTTCAGCGATGTCCAAGACTGAGAACAGAAGATTGGAACTTTCAGCGATGTCCAAGACTGAGAACAGAAGATTGGAACTCTCAGCGATGTCGAAGACATAGAACAAAAGATTGGAGCTCTTAGCGTATTCCATAAACTAATTACAGATAGCTTCCTGCCGAATTAAGAAGGACGTCTCCAAGTGGTTATTTGCAATTCAATGTTTCTTGTTCGGTGCTTGTGTTTTTCTTGAGAAAGGTCCCAGTTGGACGGAATGTGTAAAAAAAAGTCCGTGTTCTTTCATTTATTGCTAGGTATTTATTTATGTTTAACATTGATAGTTAGGCTTTAATAGAAACCGTTGTACTTTATGTAATATTTATCACTTATTTTGTTACTACGGTACTCTCCATTTTCTCGGACATCCTGTGACATGTTGATTATTTACATTTATTGTTATAAGAATGTGATCTTCATTTTGGATAGTCTGGAGACTCGGCATGAAGTATCACACGAACGCTAGGCATGTTCCCGTGAAGTATGACATGAACGCTATGTCTGTTCCTTAGTGTCTCTGAAGAATGACATGAACGCAATGTCTGTTCCTTAGTGTCTCTGAAGTATGACATGAACGCTATGTCTGTTCCTTAGTGCCTCTGAAGAATGACATGAACGCAATGTCTGTTCCTTAGTGTCTCTGAAGTATGACATGAACGCTATGTCTGTTCCTTAGTGCCTCTGAAGAATGACATGAACGCAATGTCTGTTCCTTAGTGTCTCTGAAGTATGACATGAACGCTATGTCTGTTCCTTAGTGCCTCTGAAGAATGACATGAACGCAATGTCTGTTCCTTAGTGTCTCTGAAGTATGACACGATTGCTCGCTATGTCTGTTCCTTAGTGTCTCTGAAGTATGCCATGAACGCTATGTCTGTTCCATAGTGTCTCTGAAGTATGCCATGAACGCTATGTCTGTCCCATAGTGTCTCTGAAGTATGCCATGAACGCTATGTCTGTTCCATAGTGTCTCTGAAGTATGCCATGAACGCTATGTCTGTTCCTTAGTGTCTCTGAAGTATGACACGATCGCTATGTCTGTTCCTTAGTGTCTCTGATGTATGACATGAACGCTATGTCTGTTCCTTAGTGTCTCTGAAGTATGACACGATCGCTATGTCTGTTCCTTAGTGTCTCTGAAGTATGACATGAACGCTATGTCTGTTCCTTAGTGTCTCAAAAGTATGACATGAACGCTATGTCTGTTCCATAGTGTCTCTAAAGTATGACATGAACGCTATGTCTGTTCCTTAGTGTCTCAAAAGTATGACATGAACGCAATGTATGTTCCATAGTGTCTCTGAAGTATGACATGAACGCAATGTCTGTTCCATAGTGTCTCTAAAGTATGACATGAACGCAATGTATGTTCCATAGTGTCTCTGAAGTATGACATGAACGCTATGTCTGTTCCATAGTGTCTCTAAAGTATGACATGAACGCAATGTATGTTCCATAGTGTCTCTGAAGTATGACATGAACGCTATGTATGTTCCATAGTGTCTCTGAAGTATGACATGAACGCTATGTCTGTTCCTTAATGTCTTTGAAGTATGACATGAACGCTATGTCTGTTCCTTAATGTCTCTGAAGTATGACATGAACGCAATGTATGTTCCATAGTGTCTCTGAAGTTTGACATGAACGCTATGTATGTTCCATAGTGTCTCTGAAGTATGACATGAACGCTATGTCTGTTCCTTAATGTCTCTGAAGTATGACATGAACGCAATGTATGTTCCATAGTGTCTCTAAAGTATGACATGAACGCTATGTCTGTTCCTTAATGTCTCTGATGTATGACACGATCGCTATGTCTGTTCCTTAGTGTCTCTGAAGTATGACATGATTGCTCGCTATATCTGTTCTTTTATGTCTCTGAAGAGTCAGACACTATATTTGTTTCTTTGTTTCTGTAAAGTATCACACGAACACTATTGATTGTTCCAGTGCGTCTCTGAAGTATGGTATGAAAACTATGCCTGTTCCTCTGAGTATTCATTCTGCTAGTGCCCAAGTGACCACTAGGATTCTCTGAAGCTATCTCCAGTGAGTTGTTGATAGTTTTTTTTTACACGTAGGAATTATTGAGACGGGTATCGGAGCATCTTTGGACTTGTCTGGTATGCGCTGATAGAACCTGCACTCATAACTTAGTGATGATCGTTTTTGAGAAGAGATGTGAACAAAGTTCTATGTCTGTAAACGCAAACAGCACATGAGCACAGACACATAAAATAAGAAGTCACATTGGCTTCATGTCTATACAATGAGTTGTCAGAAGCAGGAATAAAGTTACCGGAATTAAGATACATACGCCACAAATCTCGAAAATGGAACTCGAAAAAAAACCAACAAATTGCCGCTGGGAAACTATCAATTTTTATACTAAACAACGCATTTCAATTGTCATATTACACACACGCGATATATATATATATATATATATATATATATATATATATATATATATATATATTCGTTCGAATTCCGTCGCCTGCCATCTGGCTCACCGTATGGAAATAAAAGCGAGTACGACCTCATAGAGTCCATAACCAATTCATCGAATACAATCTATTACCAATATTTTATGAATGAATAAATGCGAAAGTCGTGGTGAAAGGGTTTCTCTCCATCTTCGTTGACGAAAACCATTGCAACGTCGTTAGAAGTTGGTTCATTATAATGACGTTCATCAGATTGACGATCGCGCTTGGAGACCATGTTTACTATTCGAATTTCTCTTCCAGTTTGAGCAGCATTCTGAAACTCTTGTTTGGATATCATGTATTAGCAGATACGATTGTGCTAGTCTATTGTGTTAAAGGAATCTATTGATTTTATCAAGAATTTTACTTTCTCATGTAGCATTTGCTGCGTGTGCTTGTCGAACGTCTGTTGCTTGAGTACTGTCCAAAACATACAAGGTAGCGAACTGTGGAACTGTGTTGTAAAGCGGTTGTATATGAGAACTTCGATGATAAGTTTGTCCATGAACTTTTAAAACATGGACCTCGAACGTGACAATCCGTAATGTTTTCTCCCAATGAAATAAAGAAAGAGCTCTATTATAAAAGCGAATATTCTCGTGAAAATGTGTGTATTTAGTGTGTGTATTAACAGAGAGCATCAAACGGAGGAACTCAGGATACTCCAGCTTATTACTATGGATGTCTTCGGCTATGGGAGTATGATCTGTCTTTTTCGGCAACAACTTACATACTTGCTACTGTTAAGAAGTTCGTCAAAAGAATGTTTAGTACCACAAAATTGATATATAATATCGAAATTTTCACAGTTACATGCGGCAACACAATCATCAGCAAACATTTTGCTTCATTTGAAATTGCTTGACTTCGGCGCATTTATGACTGAGTGAGCCTTGGCATATGAAGCTCGACGTCTCTGCGTTTGTTCAACAGCTTTATGTTGTCTGTGACGACGTTGGTATTCTCTATTCATAGCTTGTCGTTTTTCTCTTTGCGGGGGTGATTCTTGGTTCGACTCCGAACATGCACTATGTTCTTGCCGATGCACATGAACATCCTTAGCAAGTTGTATTTGTCTTTGTTGTTCGATTTCTTGATCAATTCTTTGCATCTCTCTTTCAATTCTATGTCTATTCTCTGCAGTACTTGCGGTACGAATCCGAGCAAATGACTCTTGACTCTGGCGACTCAACCATCTAGCTATTCGCTCTTTAGTGTTTTGAAACTTTCTTGCAATTGGATCATCTTTATCCATTATTTAAAGCAAATTATATGTATATTTTAAATATAATGTATTTTATATAACTTTATCCACAAGCCGATACAGAAGTTTACCTGTTAGCGCATCAAATACATTTGCATACTGAAATGTCTGCTTTGAATAACGTCAGTACACTAATCGTTTTCATTGGAAGTGCACGAAACTCCATAACGTAAATGCGCTGTTTATAGAGCGTTCCGGAAATTCTGACAGAACACGGCCATTATATATATATACATATATATACATATATATACATACATATATATTCATTTATATATATACATATACATACATATACACACATATACATACATATAGAACAACTTACTTGAGGAAGTTCTGCAAGTTTCCATATGGTACGTATTCCATTACAAGAGCGATCGGTTCCGACATAGTGCATGCTCCAATCAAACAAACAATGTTAGGATGACTACCAAGACGCTTCATTAAGTTGATTTCAGCCACCAGATCCTCTTTATACGACATCGGAGCACCTTCTGTTGAAAAAGGGAATAGTTACTGACAGAGGGGGAAAAATCTAATTAGAAAGGACAGATACTCGTACACATAATAACTAGCTATTGCACAGACTTCATTTAACTCGTGGAAAAGTTTAGAATTGCTTGATACCCTAAACAAATATTCTGTTCAAAGATAAACAAATAGAACAGAATGTCGTTACAGTCTCAGAACTGGAGTACTAGCGGCGGAAGGGACCATGCAAGATACTGCAAGATACTACCTCTTACGACATGCTTGGCAGGTACCAGGGTCGCTATTCTGTGAGCTCGCTTCGAGTTCCTGCAACACACGGCAGGACGGTGATTTCTGTTCGTGCAGGGATCATGAACTAAAACGTGTTTCATAAGGGAACCATGTACAAAACAGGGTTGAGAATCGATGTCAATGGATGAGAGTACTGTCCACATTTAGAGACCAATGGCACATATTGCTGGTACAAAACTGTTTCGTCTACAAATAATTCAACACATATCACTAATGTCAAGATAACAATATGAAGACATGCAAAAAATGATTGACCAAACTGTTCTTTAATTATGGAGAAAATAATATATTTCTTTCGACATTTATTCATGGACACACAATAGTTCTCATTTCTCATTCAGTAAATACCTGCTTTCACGGTATGTCAGATTGTACCACCAGGGTAGGAGACCAGGGTAGGAGACCAGGGTAGGAGACCAGGGTAGGAGACCAGGGTAGGAGACCAGGGTAGGAGACCAGGGTAGGGGATGATGTTGAAGATCCACTTAATGTGAAGACGAAATTGAATCAGATCCTAATATATAGGGACCTAAATTTGTGATGAATTTAAAATATACTAAGAACAACAAAGAAAATGAATGAGCAGTGAACTTCTCATTAACAGTAATGAAGGGGAAATTGTATTGTGACTAATGACAAGTGCTGAGGAAGTCAGGCAATAGAGAATGAACAGTGGAATACGTCTAGTTTTATTTTAACACAACTATTTGAAATAAATCTTTTAACATAACTATTTCAAATAAACCACAGTACAATGGATGATGCTATGCAATCGTAGCTGCATAGCCATCTGCAATATAAAAAGGCGCAACAACTTTTAAAACAACGAGACATGTAGAATCTCAACAGCGGAGACTGACTAGAAAGACAATAGCAGAGCAAACATCATCTAAAGTGATTATCCTATTTCCAATATATCCAATTACCATTGGACCAGAGCTTGTACAAACGCATAAACAGGGATATACGTATACGGCATTTTAAAAAGTGGATGTAAGAAATTATCACCATCACTTGTGATGGACGGAAAAAAGGACATTTTGCTTATGATTTCGTCATAATTTCTTTGAACGGTCTTGTTTTTCCGCCGTGCCGTCTGAAAGATGAGCAAATAACGGGCCTCATTTATTTATACAAAATGCATGCGTCGAGAGGCGACTAAGGAGATTAGAGGTGTGTTAGCTGCCCCATTCCATAGAGAGTCAAAGGGATCCAGAAGCTATGCTGAATTTGAATGTATAAGGCCAGAAGGCACAGTCGTATCCAAGCTGTAAACCATAAACCAACGAATAACGTTCTCTGGAATACATCTTGCTAACATGACGAAGTTTGTGGAGAAATTCTTTGAGGAAAATAAACATTCTAAATATATGCTAGAAAAAGGAAATAAAATGAACATCCGAATATTTGAGCTGACATACTTCAGGTTGCAATCTAGCCTTGCTCCAAGATAGAAACGGAATTTGATTGAGATTAGATTTTAAATCGAGTTACAGATAACACTCTCACCCCGTAGATGTCCTTCCAACCCGGCGGGTACACGTTTCCCTGCTAACATGTACTTTTAAACAACCAGTAAAGAACGCTCTCTTCCGTTAGGGAAAATATGTTGTTATGTCCGGATCTTTCCTTGACCAACGACATAAACGGGAGGATGTGGCCAACATCAGGCTAGAATCTCTTACTTTACAAGAAAAATGATGATGATTTTTTGATTAAAAACTAACATCATAGCGCGTGGGGCACTCCAATAAGTGCTCCGCTCTCCATTCCAGCAGCCATCCCAGTGTATGTAGACTCAAAGTCCCGGTCAGGTGTTGATTGTGTGATCTACGGGACTTTAAAAATAATACTTTTCCTTTCCTCCCATTTCTGACGTTTTTTGTATGTTTAAGTTCTTGTCTCATTAATATCATCTTCATCTTGAAATGAATTTATTACTGCCTTGTTTAAGTCTACTTTATCTCTTCTCAGCATTGTGCGGACTAGTGCCGCGTTGCCTGCCATTAAGTCGGCTGTCTCGTTTCCTCTGAACAAATTCCACCATTCCTTTCTTAGTATGTACTTTTCTATCTTGCGCAGCTTACTTTGAGAATCTGTGAGAATTACTGAGTATGTTAATGTATCAGTTATCAACCAATTAAGTGCTGCTGTAATTCCCTCTATCTCCATCTCATGCTCGATGTGACAGTGAAGTATGATTAAGATTTCTTAACCAACTTCACACCGTTTCTGTAGGCAAGAAAACCCCACCCGCTTGTATTTGTATTGAGCGATCTGTGTATATAATTATGTCTTGTGGTTTCGAGTGTAGCTGAGCGAGTTCATGCACTGTAACCTGGGTCCTGTCCATTTCCGACACGTTTTATCTATTTGTATTATTACTTAAGTCAGTGATTTTTTCTCAATGTATACCTCCACCCCATCAGTGCTCTTTCCTATTTCTTCTAATTCACATACTCTTCCTAGTGTGTTCTCAGCCTCTGCCATCTATGATCTGCCACACTTGATTCGTTTCCCCCTTGACGCATTTAGACGTTGGTGTAATCGATGGTGATTGTATTCTGTTACTTTAAGGTACGACTTAACTTGTGCTACCTGATGTCGCACTCTAATACTGGGGAGATCAAGCAGAAATCTCATTGCAGAGATGAGTGTACCCCTAGTACATCACAGTACTTAACATGTCGACAAGATGGGTGTAACGTGTATTGTATGTTTCTTCTAGATCTATCGCTGCAACTACATATTTCTCTTTATTCTGAAAACCTTCATATTCATATGCAAAAACTGCTGCATGTGTGACTGTGTCTCTTCTTGGTCTGTATGCACCTAGGTTATTTGGGAATTCGCCTTTGATATCTAGTTCCCTGGATATGCGCCTAGCCACAATTCTTTCCAGAATCTTAACGTACACATTCTGCAGTGTGATGATGTGATAACCTTTTATGTCCGCATAATGTTTTTTTCTGGTTTGGCACGGGTGGTATGAGATAGCTATGTAGCCATTCCTCTGGTACCACTCCTGTTTGAGACTCACATTATAATCGTCGTCATTTTAGCTAGCATATTCTCTCCAATGTCCTTGAGCAAGCAGTATCTGATATCCTGATATCCAGGCTTGGTGCGTCATCGGATGTATTCTTAATAGTTGTAATAGATGTATTCTTAATACTCAGCAAGCTAGTCTTCATGGACACTGGTATCTGTGACTGATGTCAGGGCACGCATCATTGCTTTACGTTGATACATGTCAACCTGTTTAGTTTGTTGAAGTTATCTATCAAAGAAGGATGCGCCTTTCATCTCATTTGATGTGTCTGCCATGAGGTGTTCCTCACGCTTGTACTGGGTTTCGTTTCTATTCTCTGCTTCATTGACCTATGTAGCTTCAAGAACTTGTGTAATGCTTTGTTCACCGTGACCTCGTCATGAATTTCTTCCAACACATATTCTTTGCTTCTTCTGTCACTTGTTTAAAAGCCTCCATTGTCTTCTTCATTGCACTCTGTTCCTTCCGTTTATCATTGAGTGTCATTTGTGTGCCTATTTTCTCTTGCTTTGACATTCCTTGATCGCTTGCTTTTTTAGCAACCAGCCTCTGTCTCTTTGGTCCACCATGGCGACTGTTGAATCTTAGACTCACCGACATGCGTTCCCAGGCCTTTTCCATCAAACTACTAATTAACTATTCTTTTGTGCACGCATATCTACAAATATGGTGAATCTTGATAAATCTGTCTTGATGCCCTTTCGAGTTACTTATGGCGTATGGAAATTGGTCACTCTCATGTTTTTAAGAACTGTCCATCTCGCATCTGTCGTTCCATGACTTGACATCAGTGCGAGGTCAATGTTGGAATCTGAGCCTGTATCTTTGGTAGCTAATATAGCCATGCTCTCGCAGTTCATAAAAGTTAGGTTAGTCTCGAGAAGCGCTTGATTTAATGCCAGTCCCTGAGGATTGGTATTTGGGTTTCCCCAAGATACATTGCGTGCATTGAAATCTCCGCAAACTAGTAGCACTTCTCCCGAGAGATTCTCTAGTTCGATAATGTACTCCCAGTCGTCGGGCTTAATGTGAGAGCAATTTCCCATGTAGATGTTAATGATATTTCACATTCTACACATTCACATTTCACTATCAGATTCTAATCAAGAATCAAGACTTTCACATTCTGCCCTGGATTTTTATATGCACTCCCTTCAACTCTCTATTCTCTCTATCCCAGTCTGTTAGGTTAAATAGTGGATGTATAGTGGTAATACGTGCATAACGAGAATGGCTTCGCCGTGGTGTGTTGGGCTTACATGATTGACGTAACATACGAAATCTATGAATTTTAACTGTTCAGCCTGTGTCTCCTGTAGTAGCATGATGCCAAAGTTGTACAGGGGACGTTCCAGAACTGGCCCGCTCTGCTCAGCGCTACTGCATCTCCAATATCCTATGTTAATGTTATGTTAATGTTATGTTAATGTTATGTTAATGTTATGTTAATGTTATGTTAATGTTATGTTAATGTTATGTTAATGTTATGTTAATGTTATGTTAATGTTATGTTAATGTTATGTTAATGTTATGTTATGTTAATGATATGTTAATGTTATGTTTGGAAAATAAATAAATGATGATGAGGATGAAATAATCCCTTTAGTCCTGAGCAGGTAGATCTTGACATCCGGCAGGTTTTGTATTTATGAGAAAAACACATGTTTTTATCAGTTGTGTAACTGATGTGACAACAAGAAATATTGGAAGAATGATGGCTTCATTAAGCCGAGATTTGGTTATCAATTTCTCAGAGATATTATGATTCGGATGAAATTTAATTTCTTTAAAGATAACCTAACCGTTGCTGATAGCCACATTAGAGGAGCAACGCTTCATTGTGATATTTATGAACCGCAAGGTGGTGATACCTATTAATTAAATAATTAGATCGATGAAAGCCCAGTATGTAGAACACATAAATGTCTATGTCAAATAATGTCATTAGTATCTGACATGCAAATAATTTTAAAAATCATATTAAACAAGTATTAATAAGCAAACATGGTGGACACACTATTGTAATAGAAGACACGCGTATGCCTATTCTACTGACATAATCTGTGTCTGAAGTGGTAACGTTTCTTTTTTCGATACACTATGATTAGTATGTCGACAAAGATCAAATGATTTCATTCGTTTATAAAAACTGGACAAGTTGTAAAGTTCTAAGTTATAAAAACTGAACAAGTTATAAAGTTCTAAGTTATAAAAACTGAACAAGTTATAAAGTTCTAAGTTATAAAAACTGGACAAGTTATAAAGTTCTAAGTTATAAAAACTGGACAAGTTGTAAAGTTCTAAGTTATAAAAACTGAACAAGTTATAAAGTTCTAAGTGATAAAAACTGGTTATTTCTTGTAGCAGGAAAATGGTCCAACTAATTTCCAGCAGGATGGAGACGGGAGAATGGAAATACATAGTATTGCCGTTTTTTTTTCGTCAATGGCGCGACACATCAGTCTTCGTCGATAAACAATTCCTTATTATAATGATTTTATTAAACAGGACCAAAATGTGGTTGCGTCTGTGGGTCTTACCAATGGCCCACTAGACATACCATCCATGCAACAGAAAACCTTAGTGGATGACATGTCGTTATATTGAGGTTATCTTCTTATAGAAGCTTCATGGCATGTCATCTATACAGTTATGATTTTGTTTTGTTGTTGAAATGTTTTTCATGTTTGCCTTAATATATATGTATGCACCCTCTGTGGTTGGGAGGGAGCCAGAGATGTACTGTGCAGCATTGAAGAGAAGGAAACTGACATCCCTGCTTTTCCTATGGCTGAGGCCCATCATAGATGCACAGTGACTCAGGACGTGACAATCCTTTTGACTTGAACATTTGGTTACATGCCTGGAGCTATAGAGAAGTTCGGCATAACCAGTAGTCAATTGGTGGCAGGGAATGAGCACAGTGAACCCTATCTTGGCTACAGTGGCTAGGCGCAGTGCATAGGTTGAAACCTACCTTCCTGGAGTTATGATAGTTATTATCTAGCTCTGTCCCGGGGTGGGCAGAAAATCCACAGATTTCCTAGCAATATAATGCCATCTAATGGCATTAGGTCAAAGGGCATGAACCCATGGACCGCTGGATCAGCAACCAACCAACCATTAAACAGGCCCATGTGTTGACGGGGTCTAAATAAGAGCAAAGAATAGCAACACATTGATTTGTTATGCATATCGTAAATGTCGATTAATGAGGTTCTGAATGTGATGTTAGCTATTGAATCTCGTTGGTTAAAGCTACCCAAATGCCGTGCTGAAATCGGATATGTCATGGCGGATGGAGTAGATATTGCTGACAAGCTGTTGACAATGAAAGAACGCATTCTGTTGTCTGAACTACATAATGGTTACTGGCGAGGTTTTAATAACGAACGAAAAAAAGCCACTGGCTTCTGATTAAGAAAAAAGACAAACCACTAGCTTCTGATTAAGAAAAAAGACAAACCACTGGCTTCTGATTAAGAAAAAAGACAACCAACTGGCTTCTGATTAAGAAAAAAGACAACCAACTGGCTTCTGATTAAGAAAAAATACAACCAACTGGCTTCTGATTAAGAAAAAAGACAACCAACTGGCTTCTGATTAAGAAAAAAATAAAAACAGAAGAAAAACAAAAGGGAAAGATTACAACCCAGGAGCTAGTGTTTATAGTTTATTTGTTTGTGCGTGTGTGAGTGTGTGTGTCTGTGTGTGCGATCACAGAAAATATTTATGATTTTTGTGATATCTATATGAGCCCGTCTGTTTTAAGCAACGCTAGTGAATACGTGCTTGTGTGTCGATTACACCATATAGTTCATTCTACGATGGACTCTTGCTGGTTACACATGTAAAGGTACACTGCAGTCTCCTACAGATAACAGCTAGAAGAATCTACACACAGATTCCAATATTACAGCGGTACGGTCGGAATGCAATGATGGTGTAAAATAGATTACTCTACAATCTACAAGAAAGAACGAACGTGATTATTTTTTTATCTTTACAAGATACAGTCAAAAAATATCAGAGATAACAAATATTTAATTTTTGTTTTAGATTGAGTAGATGCATGCAGTTCTTTTCTAAATTCAAGATGTTGTTTATTGTTTTTGTTAGAAGGTAATGGTTTCTACGTCTGCTCTCCGAGAGGTATTGTATTCGTCTATCTTTCAGTTTTCTATGGAGAGCAGGTCTTCAACAGATATCTTCCATATTTTTGTTGCTTTTGTGTTGCTTTTAGCTGTTTCTTTCTTTTAAAAATATGTCTATATCTGTATATTTTTTCTCCTCAATAAACTTCACCTGTCTGGTGCAGCTCATACAGGGGTTTATAGAGCTGTGATTCTAAACTTCCCTTGTCTTGTACAGCTCATATCGGGGTTTATAGAGCTGTGATTCTAAACTTCACCTGCATTGTACAGCTCATACAGGGGTTTATAGAGCTGTGATTCTAAACTTAACCTATCTTGCACAGCTCATATAGTGCTTTATAGAGCTGTGATTCTAAACTTCACTTGTCTTGTACAGCTCATATAGAAGTTTATAGAGCTGTGATTCTAAACTTCACCTGGCTTGTATAGCTCATATAGTGCTTTATAGAGCTGTGATTCTAAACTTCACTTGTCTTGTACAGCTCATATAGTGTTTTATAGAGCTGTGATTCTAAACTTCACTTGTCTTGAACAGCTTCATGTAGGGGTTTATAGAGCTGTGAATCTAAACTTCACCTGTCTTGTGCAGTTCTTATAGGGGTTTATAGAGCTGTTATTCTAAACTTCACCTGTCTTGTACAGCTTCATATAGGGGTTTATAGAGATGTGATTCGAAATTCACCTGTCTTGTACAGCTCACATAGTGTTTTATAGAGCTGTGATTATAAACTTCACCTGTCTTGTACAGCTCATATAGGGGTTTATATAGAGCTGTAAGTCTAGTATAATTTTCATGGCTCTGTATGCCTCTCTCAGCATCTACTGCACACTGTGGTACCTGCGCACATGTCCACAAGAATATATTGCTAATCATGGATTTGGCTATATATGACTGCTGAGTTAGTTATGTTCTGTTATGGTATGACTGCTGAGTTAGTTATGTTCTGTTATGAATAATTGAAATTTGATCTCGTGTGTTCATAATTCGATATTCCTTCAGTATTGGTGTTTACGTCTTTCTAATTGATTTGATCATTTGTTTTGCAACTTTTTAACTTCTTGATTTCTTTTCAAATATTAGTAAGGTACATCGAACTACCACTTTTTAGTGTGACCACGCTGGCAAGTCCGTCCGCTCTTTCATTGTACCAGACACCCACGTGTCCAAATAAAAGCAACCCTTCAGCACAAACTTCGCCATCGAGTCAGCCACTGCCTACCCGACTAAATCTGTGTAAGCATACTCATAGAATCAGTCAGAAAACAGACACCTGTAACAGTCTGTCTAAAGCCATATTATTATCTTGATAATCTTATACTACTAGATGTTCCGTGAAGGTGAAATGGTAGGTACTTATGTGTATATACATTTACAAGATGGCCGCGACAGCTCAGTAATGAGTACACTATATCACGTTTCACTAACTTTGTCTTCAAACAAATGTCATGTAATTATCTGATTAATTTCCTAACGTATTAATGCCATTTTTGCATTGAAAAAAAACCCCAACTAAACTTACGTTACTGCATGGTTTCATGTGAAGGAGTGCAGGAAGGCTTTCCATGGGCTGTGGAAATAAAGGCGGCATCGCCATAGCAGACGCCGCAACATGTACAGGAAAGATTTTGATTGTACCTCCGAAAGAACAAATCCTGTCCCAACCGTGGATATAACCCGGAACCTCAAGTGAAACCGGGGTTCTAACCACACGGATATGTGAACCACTCCATTTTTGCATATGATGTTATATTTGTATATTTGGGTAGACTTCAAAAATATACTTTATATGCGTGCATGATGTCCAGTTTTTATAATTGAATGAATGAATGAAATCTTGTGATCAATGTCGGCATACTAATTGTTGTGTATCGAGATAAAAAAATATGACTTCATACACATTCTGTGAGTTGATTATGCATAGACGTGTCTCTATTAACGTGTCCACAACGTTACGTGGGGTTCCCGAACAACACAGCATCTTATTAATTACTATTGTTGCATTAGTAAATGAACTCAGAAAGACTACACATACTTATACATTAACTGTAACAACATAACTCTCACCTCTGACAAGTTTGATGGCCACCTTCTGGTCATCGTAGTAACCAGTGACCACCTTTCCAAATGCTCCCTGACCAAGGAGTGTGCTAAATTTCAGTTTCATCGGGTCTAACTCCCACTCGTCAGAGAACACGATCAGTTGATTAGAGTAGTCAGACTTGCCTGTAACATTTAGTAACAAACTCCGTGATTACATAATGAGTTTTATACAATTACAAGTCAGTAACAAGTCCAGTAACAAGTAACAAGTCAGTAACATGTCAGACATTGACATATTTATATTAAAAAATAATGTAACAGATGTTACATGTTAATATTAGAAAGAGAGTCCTTATTGTTTTGATCACGTTCTTAAACAGGCAGCATGGAGGACACAGTTAAATGGGTATGATTGAAGGAGGAGAAGACGACAGCGTGAGAAAATATTAGTTTTCAAATAATGGCATCGCAAATAGTCATCAACGATTCCGATACATGATTCTAAAAATAAGGTGCTGTGAACATCCTTCATCGCATTCATTCACCCGTAGCGGCACTCTGATGGCAGGGGTGGAAATAATTTTGATCCCAGATGTAAAAGAAAATATCAACAAATGTTACAATTTTTATATTCAGTATTTTCAGATCGGATTTTACACTATAAACCCCATAGAAGTCTGATCATTCTCTATGTTATTTACTTTGACTAGTTGCTGTGTGTTATTTCTTGGTCTGTAAACCTATAGTCAGTTCTTAATTATTTAAAATGATGTCTTCAAAGTATTTTTATGCTTCATCTGGAGCTCATGTTACAAATAAAAGAAGTGGGGTACGAAGACAATCAGCACTGATTCCGTTCTTTGCCTGCCAGCGAAAATCGATCGATATGTGTCTTCGGTAATCTTGTGGTATCATAAAAATAAGAGAAACTGTTATTTTGTAGTCAGCACATATTGCCATCAATAATATGTATCTGATGCCGGTTAGCACACGGATCACCGTAACTTATAGTCGGCAGGTTTGATTTTTAGTCCTACTGTTCAATTGCGTCAATTCTGCTAGAAGATCTCTGTGACGCACTTGTCAGCTATCTATCCTTTGCTAAAATGGTCCTGGTTCTAATTCGAGCAGTAACGTCTTGTGTATAAGTGAATTTGTTGAGAAGTCTCTGTAGATATCTAATTAGTTAGTGTCTGTTTTCAAATCATCCTCATGACCCTCCGGACAAGTCCATTAATACTCCGATATCATATTCAGTATGTCCTACAGCAGTATGTTGTAATTTACTGTTCACAGATGGCATAAAAATACGGAGAAAAACTACAATAAGTAGAGCATTATCAATATGTCGGACACACAATCACAAATGATGTCAGCTGTGAAACAGAAGTTAAAAGGAGAATATGAATGGCTAAAAGTACGTTCAATGACATGAGAAAAATATTAGCATCTTAACAAATTAAATACAAGCTAAAAATAAGAAATATAAAATTCTAAAGTTATTCTATATTAAAATATGGCTCAGAAACATGGACAATAAACAAACAATTAGAAAACATAATTAATGCCTTTCAGATGTGGATATAGGCCCCTATAGAAGAATAGGGAGAACATCATGGAAAAAGAATAAATCAAAGAAAGAGGTTCCAACAAGACTTAATATTAAGAAATAGTTATTAAAGAAAATACAGATCAAGCAAATAAGATATTTTTGACACATTAAAAAACATTACACCTTGATGAAGACCTTACTTGAGGGTAACGTCGAAGGGAAGCGAGCAAGTGGTAGGGAGAGATACAAGTGGAAGAGTAACATCACAAGATGGGCAGGTTACAGTCTAGCAGAGTGAACCACCAAAACAAGATACAGGGGATGTTGGAGGTATGTTGTAGCCAACCTTCGTTGCGGAGACGACACGTGATAATGATGATTTTTCAATATTATGATACAGTGGATCGCGGTAGCCTAGTAGTTAATGAGCTTGATTGCTATCACCGGGTTACAGGGCGCTCAGTTCGAACTTTGGGTTGTGATTTCTCATTTGACATGACCACTCCTCCAGTCTACTCAGCTGTAAATGAATATCTGTCGCATGAGTTAGTGGATGTAAAGACCCCTATGAAAGGAACCGGGCACCCCATTTAATAGTTGCTACAGCTTAGTACGTGAAGAGTTGTCTTCATCCACGACGGCAGGTTGCTGCCATAGGACCTACCTTTACCTTTAGTGGATGGTTGTTTGCACGGATGAGCAGGTATGAATGAGCACGGTAAACCACCGCTCTTTACATTACAGTAGGTTTATGATAGAGATGCTGGAGTAAAACAAGAAATTATAACAAAATTAGAAGCATACAATCAAGAGTTTTATGTCATGTGATAAGAAAGTAAAACTTGAACATTTAGTAACCACCGGAAACATCAAGGGGAAAGAAGACAGAGGAAGACAAAAAGAGAAATGTATGGATGGGTTGTCACTGTGGGACAAAAAGAAGCCATCAACTGAAAGTATTAACAACCCAAGAGACAGAGGCGTGGAGTTGAATGATTGCCTACGCCACTCGGTATGGCACTTGATTGAGTGAATCCACTATGCATGGTTGTTACTCTTGCTTGCCTAAAAGGAAGTAAGTTCAGTATTTCAGTCCTTTATAAATGATGGTATATGTGATTTCTTTTCTGAATATCATAGATTATAACACAGTTTAACTATTCGGAGACCCTGAATATCATAGATTATAACACAGTTTAACCATTCGGAGACCCTGAAACGACATTGTTACTGGTCTAGCATACTGACAGTGTAGAACTAAATCGCTTGTAGGAAACAAGGAGAGTTCTGAGAAGACGACAATCGTCCCCAGAGAACTCTTCTATCGCTGAGGCTGCACTAGGGAACTTTGTAAGAAACAGGAGACTTTTTAACAAGTTTTGCTTGTTGGATTACACTGTTGCTGGAGTGTTTACCTATTATCCAGTATCCATTATCCACTATATCTTCTCGCCACTGTTTCTGTATCTCTGAGGCATCCAAGAATGACACACATAACGTTAATTGTATCTTATCCTTGAAGTTACGGAGTTACGTGCTATAAGTGGTACTCTTGGCCGGCCGCGTTCTGCTCTGTTGACAAGGTTGAGTTCATATGGGAAAGCCTAAATACAGTGAAGTCAATCCACTACTTTTTCGTTTTCCATACAACTTCACCACACTATTAAGATTAATTTCTATCCATCTTCCTCTGCCTAAATAACGCAAAGAAATATATAATATAACATCAAGTCTATCTATAGGCCCTATATTTTCTTTTCTGCAATGCTGAAAAACGTCACAGGATTGAAAGATCGGTTTTCCGGCTATGAAACGTTTCATTGAAAATTGTGACATTTTAAAATGTTGGGAGTTCCCTCACTCTCTTCTTGGTCTTCCACTGCCTCGTGGTGTTTCCATTCTCATGTTGTATGCTCTTGTTGCTTGCCAGAATGGGGCCATTCTCATTAAGTCATCGAACCATTTCAGGTTTTGTTTTATAATATTTGATCACAGACATTTTTCCAATTCATGAAATCGCTTCATTCCTCATATGATCTCTTCACAATCTGTGTGCTGCTTTTCTTAGACATCTCATTTCACACGTAGTCAACTGTCTCTCTGGTTCTTTAAAACAAAAAAAGGGATACACGATAAAACAAAAAGGGATAAACGATAAAACAAAAAGTGATAAACGATAAAACAAAAAACGGATAAACGATGAACAAAAAGAGACAAATGATAAAATATAGTGATAAATAAATTATAATAAAAGAGTAGTAACATGAGATTGGCACACCTCCAACGTTGGACTTGTAACTGTTACTCTTAGCAACTGTTGCCTTGGTGACGATAATATCTTTGAAACTGTCCCGTTTCTTATACAGGATGGTAGCCAGAACAACCAGAATAAGGCTAATCATGAAACACGTGACTCCGATAATGATCCCGTCAACTTGGTCCATCTCATCTGAAATTAAAAGATACACGCTCCTGTTTAAATATATTTATCTAATCACTGTAGACAAACCACTAACACATGAATACTTTGTGGAAAACAGATCGGAAGGAAAAATATAAATATATATATACAAATAAAATATTGGTCACATCGATTATTTTGAGCCAATAAGAAGATATGTTAATACTTTGAAAATCATACTAACATTAAAGAGTGGAGGAACGGGGTCAGAGACAGACAATGGAAGAACATTTTGCAAGATGGATCAATAGGTGTGTACAATGTACTGTTTTGAATGGGGGAAAACATGAATTATACAATAGATTTGACAGTCAATATGATTGCGCCTTAATTGAGGGAAAAGTCGAAGGGAGGCAAGCAAGAGGTAGGCAGAGATACAAGTAGGAGAGTAGCATAACAAAATGGACAGGTTACAGTCTAGCAGAATGCACCACCAAAACAAGAGACAGGGGGATGTTGGAGATATGTTGCCGCCATCCTTCGTTACCGAGAAATCACCTAGTGATCACGCTGGAATAGTAATCAGCGTGTGAAAAGATTTGACAGTCGATGTCAAAAATATACCTGATCAGATTTGATTGGAAAATTTTACGGAATATTAGTGAAAAATTTACCTGATCAGATTTGATTGGAAAATTTGACGGAATAATCGCCCACGTGTGTGCTCGAGGCCCGAAAGGGGAGCAAAGAATAGCAACACTGTTTACCGTCCACGCATATCGTAAAAGGCAACTAAGGAGGTTATGGGATGGAGTTGGCTGTCCCATCCCATATAGGGTCAGTGATCCAAAACCATGCTGAAGTCGGATGTATCAGGGCGAAAGGCGCAGATATCGCAGCAATGTTGTAAACCATGACACAATGCATTCCGTTCTCCGGACTACATCCTGCTAATCTGCAGGAGTTTGACAACGAACGCAGAAGAAGAAGAAACTCTCAGAGCCATCACTCTCAGAGCTGAAAGGCATTTGCTGGTCTTTGCGACAGCATGATCAACGTGTTTTTGAAAACACAGACTACGATCAAGTCGCACGCCCAGGTAGTGTAAGGATGAAGTCCTGATTACAACGTACACTCTGATCTCCACAGTCGGTGTCGTAGATTTTACGATGTGATTGTTAAGAGAGAACCATGTCACGGCAACCTTCTCTTGGTTGATCAGTGCTCATTAATCTCACCAGGAGGTGATACGGTCCAGCTGATTCTGCAGTTGTTCGACAGTTTCTGTTCTATCCATTCCCTTTCTGTATATCAGGACGTCATCCACAAAAGACATTGTTCTACCTCGTCCGTCGAGGTGCTGCTGTGTGATTGTCACGGTGTAGACATTGAATAATACGGGTGAGAGTGGAGATCACTGTGGAAGACATGGGCGAATTGTTATGAGTTTAGATGTCCAACAACCGCACCTGGGAGCCACCTTCCTCTCGAGCAACACCGCTGATTTCCATCTGACGACGAATGGGCCAACATTAAAGAGCAAGAGCATATTGATAAGGTACTAGAACGACGCTCTATTATACGCGTCCTCCAAGTAAATCGCGACAGCACACGTTTACAGACCTGCATGGAAGCCCTCGAATACGTCGTAGGCGAAAACAGCGACATTGCGCCATGTTTCTTTCTGACGTCTGTAGCCTCCGAGCGTGCTTGGAAAAATGCGACTCTATTCCAGGTCTCGATCGAGGTGCTGTGCTATAATCTTCTCAATAAGTTTTCCCGTGGTGTTCTGCATCGTTATGATTAGATGATTCGTTAAGGTTCTCATTAAGAAACCATAGGCATAACTGGATTCTGAACTGTGAATACTGAACTCTGGATACTGAACTCTGGATACTGAACTCTGGATACTGAACTCTGGATACTGAACTCTGGATACTGAACTCTGGATACTGAACTCTGGATACTTTTTGAAATGTTGTAATGATGAGTGTTATTACTGCAGATATAGTACAAAGATAAGAGGAATATTTTCATGGTACGTATTGTCAAGATTATCACTGATAATGGGGTTCATGATAAGTGTTATCAGAGTTATCTCTGATGGTGGAGTTCATGATAAGCATTGTCAGGGTTATCACTGATGATGGGGTTCATGATAAACATTGTCAGGGTTATCAGTGATGATGGGGTTCATGGTACATTGTGTCAGGGTTAGCACTGATAATGCGATACAGAGATAATATGAAATCAGCACATCTCCTACAGAGAGCATAAGACCACTGTTTATGTAAGAAATAAAATATAGATGTAAAATGGTCTACAATAATCCATTATAAAGTTATAGCGATTAAAGCTTCCATGGTGTAAGCATGCAAACAGGCATGACTCTGTGCCAAAAACGATATTATAGGGGATTGTCGAAGTTTTAAGAAGCCGAGGTAGACCAAGAATAACGTGGGCATTCGCCATAAAATGCAAAATTTGCTCACAAAAATTGTGAAAATTCTCAAAAACAGCTCGTATTGAAATTCTGGTTGTGTCCGTGGATGTGAATACTGTAGATGGAATTAAAAGTGCCAGCGAAGAGACAAGCAATATCTTCAGACTTTTACGACAACACACCCAGCAGCACTATTGGCACACAGTAACGTAAGACATATGTGCATTTCGTCTCTGTCAGCCAAGAATGGAGAAACATTGAAGGGGCGGCCAACGTCGTTGTCTCGATATGGTTAGATCCCCCTAAGAGATGGTGATCCTATGAGCACACATTAATTCCGGAAAAAGGCAACACGCGCTAGAGGGCATCGTTGTTTATGTGAATCGATATAGTGGCTAGAAGCAACAATTATCCATCAGGAGAACGACTGGCGGAAGAGCTGTTCATGTTCGAAAACACACAAAAACACAAATGTTCTACCACAATTGATCCCATTCAAAGTAGGAGTCATGACTCAGGTATTAGATAACCCAACTTAAACATGCACTCCTGGATATGGAAAAACGCTTTGACTACATCTCCCCATTGCACACAGAACAAGCACTGAACAAATGTCGGGGAACACATTGTTAAAATTTCTGACCTAAGTAGTGTTGAGACCCGGATTCTAGAAGCATGTGCAGCGTAGAGGGAGAAGAAAGTCATTAAAGACACAGTAAACCTACACCAACTAGATTGTCACAGATGCCCAACACGGCTCATACAGAGAGAATTGGGCTCAGTACCCAAAGGCCCACTGCGAAGCTTCTGATGTGAGATAGTCACAATGTACTAACTTTTTTAGCTTATATGCGCAATGACGAATAGTTATTTTTTAATAAGACGATTAACATTGAACTATATCATTAATATGAACAATGAACTATGAAATTATGGAAAAATAACTAGAGGTAGAGTATTTTTTTCTAGAATAGCGTTATAACGAGAATGTCGTGGACAGAAGAAAACATGCCGATATACAGTGAACATCAGATGGTAAAAGATTGTTGGTCAAAACCTTTAGAATTCGACTTGCAATTTATGAAATATGTTAACAGAAGAAGTAGAGAAATTAGTCTGAATATGCTGAAGAGTAAACGTTGGGAAAAGAAGAGTATCTTCGTGAAAACAAACACATAAAGAACAAACACATGACATACAGAAACCTCTGTCAACATAAATACGAGTAATTGAATACCTTTCATCGATGGCTTATGTTTTCTTTAAAGCAGTTCTTTTGAATTATGACAATAATACTGTCATGGCTTCTTCAGAACAGAAAAACATTAGGTTATGACTTTGTGTGAAAAAATAATGATGTTATGAGTTAGCAGTAAAACCACAGACCTAATTTGTACTTAAAAAGCAAAATGGTACTTAATTACAAAGAGAACAAAAATCCTGACGAAGTATAAAACTGGTTGCTGGTAATGGAGGGTAAGTGCCGCCCACGACGACGATGGATAAGACACATCCAAGATTGTTTAAACTTAATCTTGGTTGCGATAGGTGAACATGACCAGAATCGTGAGGAGTTTAGAAGACCCATAAAGATGACTATGGAAAGATTGTCACTTGAAGAGAGGAATAACATCTTCAAGTGTCCTATTTTGCAGTCTGCATATTTCACCGCCCCATACATTGGAGAATTATTGTGATATATTCAAGGTTAATTGCTTGTACATAAAGTAACCCGGATGGAGCGGGTTTTAATATTTACTGATGATTCCTCACGTCTTCATATTGTGTCCTCTACTTTTTCCAGGCATTTAAGCCTTTACTGATTCGTTTGTCATTTTTTTTTACAAAAATCACACATTAATACATACGGAAATCATATGCAGAGATTAAAAGATTGTCCCTGAAAAATGTTATTAATCTTTTCTCCTGAGGGATTAATCTTTGCTGATGAAAGCTGGTATTAGTCTTTGCTGATGAAATATGTTATTAATCTTTGTTTCTGAGAGGTAGAATTAATCTTTGATATCTTTGCTGCTGAAAGGTGGCATTAATCTTTGCTGATGAAATATGTTATTAATCTTTGTTTCTGAGAGGTAGCATTAATCTTTGATATCTTTGCTGCTGAAAGGTGGCATTAATCTTTGCTGATGAAATATGTTATTAATCTTTGTTTCTGAGAGGTAGCATTAATCTTTGATACCTTTGCTGCTGAAAGGTGGCATTAATCTTTGCTGATGAAAAGTGACATTAATATTTACGTTTGAAAGATATTCATGTATTGCATCGTCACTGATTCATTTATATATGTTTTACCAGTCCTTCTATTGAAACATTTATATCATGTTTTACCGGTACTTTTATTGAAGCATTTATATCATGTTTTATCAGTACTTTTACAATAACAATTCCTATCTCTTATGGTGAGAAAATATATGGTCAGCCATGAACTTGATTACACCTTTATTATATCAGAGGGTCAACCACGAATTTGATTACATTTTGATTATATCAAAGGTTCAACCACGAACTAGATTACAATTTGCTGATATCAGAGAGAATAACTATCAAAATAATGGAGGTTCAGGTAATCCTGCCACACATTTCGGAGACCAACTTTAAAAAATCCATCACTCTAAATGCGATACACACGGTGTCTATTTATAATTTTAAGTTGTCAAGTATTTTCAAGTACTTACCATTTCTGAGTCTAAATGCCTGGGGTCCCTGAAACACTGACAAGTTCACGTCAGATGTATTGAACTGTATCTCGTCAAACAGTTGCATGGAGACGGTATCGTCTAATGATTTTGTGACTGCTTCAACCTAGAGTTTTGAAGAAAAGGATATCATGTGTTATCAAGAGGTATAAATAACCACGCCCAACAGTTTCCATTAATCCGAGTCTTCTACTGAGAATTCTACTAAAATTCTCATACTTTTGTCGAGATTACCGATTCAAATTCTGGGAATATCAAGTTGGGTAAAAAATCCGAATGGTTGCTGCTATGTTTATTTCTTTCGATACCCGGTGATTATGAACAAAAGTGTGGGGTCTTCCTGACACAGTCTGTCTTGTGCTGAAAGTTGTTTGTTCGATCTAGAGCTGATGTATTGTTTACAAGTGAATTATTTCGTGACGCTAAGAATGTACGTGTTATAAGTGATACTCATATCAGGGTGGCGTGTGGCGTCCATAGCAGGTGGTGTGTGGCTTTAAAAACAAGTGATGTGTGGCGTCCATACTAGGCGCCATCTGGCTTTCATAACACGTGACGTGTGGCTTCCATGCAGGTGACGTGTGGCTTTCATAACACGTGACGTGTGGCTTTCATAGCAGGTGACGTGTGGTTTTCATAGCAGGTGACGTGTGGTTTTCATAGCAGGTGGCATGTGGCTTTCATAGCAGGCAAAGTGTGGCTTTCATAGCAGATGACGTGTAGTTTCAGTAACGGACAAACAACTGGTATTGAAAGTGTAAGTATGGTCACTCAAATATTGTATATCTGCGAGATTTGTTTGCCTCCTTGACATTGTTTTTTAATGATAATTTATTTTTTCGAATGCCATATGATTCTTTGACTCAAAGTCGCTTGTAAAAGTGCAAGGTGACCATCTGAATAGTCTAAAGTACAATATGACCATCTGTACCGTCTAAAGTGCAGTGTGGCTATATAGACGGTCTAATGTGTAATGTGATAATTTGGTCTTTCTTCTGCTTTGGACGTAACTGTTATTTATTGTAGAAAGGATAGGTACATGGCTTTTTTTTAGCAATCTGCACATCATCTTAGTAACACCCACATATGACATCGAGGTGCTGGCGAATTCTTTCATAAATCACAGTAGTATTACATTGCAACATCACTGATTTAAGTGATTCTGTTGTAAATTTGTAAATGTACTTGAAGATATACTAGTTTTCACTGAGTGCCACGATTCCTCTTCAATGTAACAATATAAATTCTTCATAAAATCTTTGAAATGAAGAAGAAAGCGATTGTCAGTGTTGACATTTTGAATCTCAAAAGGAACGTCTCTAAGACATCTATTCAACGGATAGTCAATTGACACTAATGATCGGCTGATGTGTAAATTACATAGAAAACTTTCTTTGTTCATTACGAGTTGTCTACACAAGGTGTATTTCTATTCAAATAGACATAATGACTGTGAATCGTTGTTTGAATTAGAATTTGAAAATCTTCTTTGCGTAACAGACATTTGAGCACAAAACATATCGATCGAAATTTTCTGCTATTAATTGTCATTTCATCATCTCCACTACTCATATGTTCCGAAAACAAACGGAATGTTTTCTTTAAATGCTTTCCAGGAAAGTTTGAAGTTTAACGCTGAGAGTTCTTAATACTGAATCTGTCTTTTGCTGTACCACTTCTTGCGTATCTTTATTTTCCCCATCATTTCTCTGTGTTGTACCATTCCTCACAACATTAGTACGTTAGTGTATTCTCTAACACTGAGAATTTATCCTTTCCTACTAAATCTGTTCTAAGATTTACATACTTTTAAATAATTGTTAGATACTAAGAAAAGGATACTTTTCTGGCTGTAAGTTATGATTATCTGGCCAGTATGAAATACATTCATGATTATTTAGCCGTCGATTGTATTCTCCGCTGTAGCTGAAGATTTTGTTGTTGTGAAAACGTTATTTAGTAGTATTGCGTGATATGATGGTTGCTGGTGCGCCTCTAGGTCTGGTATCTCCGGCTTCAGCACCAGCGATTGCCTGGGCAAGACTGTGGGCCTGCACGATGTCAGAGATGGCCTGACCAATCTTAGATTCCAGCCTCTGTTGGCTGGACTAGACCCGTCTCGATTTCAAGGAGTTGGCGTCGATTAGGGCTGAAGATTAAGTAGGTTCTGTTATAAGTTAGCGACGCCCACACAATTTATCAATATATATGCCATACATATGAAACATGTTTTAGCGCAAGCACATCGCATGTTGTCTATTTGTTTTAGTACTTACTACCAGATATCTGAGCGCAAAGTCTGGCACCCATTTATACAAAACTTTTAATTTCCGTCGCAAGTAGTTCTTAATCCAGATCATTCAGGAAAATATGGCAACACAATCAGCGTAAATATTGCCTAGAAAAAATTATATTTCTGGAAAAATGG
Source organism: Meghimatium bilineatum (assembly GCA_034231615.1). NCBI lineage: Eukaryota > Metazoa > Mollusca > Gastropoda > Stylommatophora > Philomycidae > Meghimatium > Meghimatium bilineatum. The sequence goes on along the minus strand of CM067313.1, from coordinate 24,789,932 downwards.
CGCGGGATGGCAGTTGTATTATTACATTTTTAAAGATAGGTTTGAAGAGGAGATGGGCACCAGCAAATGAAATTATGTTCACTGATTTTCCACGTAGTTTAACCTGAATGCTACCAAAAGCAGCGAAGCTCAACCTTCATGCGAGCAAGAACAGTGCACTTCAATGTGTAAGCCAATATGAAGTATTGTTGAACTTGTAAGCCACAATGAAGTATTGCTCAACTTGTAAGCCAAAATGAAGTATTGTTCAACTTGTAAGCCACATTGAAGTATTTCTCAACTTGTACGCCACAATGAAGTATTGCTCAACTTGTAAGCCACAATGAAGTATTGTTCAACTTGTAAGCCATAATAAAGTATTGCTCACTTTGGATGCCACGATGTTGAATATTTCTGCTTTATACAAATGATCTATTATTATTTTACTAGAACGTTTGTTCTAGTACACTGAGAGGACACCAGACGAGTATTAGACCCAACTCGCATTGATCCTGGGAATACCCACTCTACCCGAATTACGTGGTACCTTACATATCTCTGAAGTCATCACACTCCACAGACGCTGCATGGACAACTTCGCTTCTATCACAGAATGGATTGTGCTGCACACGGTAGAGGTATACTAGATTTTTAGTAAAATGACCAGTCATTGCTAACTGGAAAACCTTTCTTGCACACATCCCTCAACAAACAGACCAGAAAAACAAAGGCGTGAGAAGTTGTACTAAAGATGTATGTTATCTGATCAATGCAAGACCATCGAATGTAGTAATGACAGGAATGCGTCACAGCTGAAGATATTCGCACAGTACGTAAAAAATCAAGAAACACTGCTCCAGGAATTGATGGTGTTAGCTTATAGTGCACCATTTATCTGATGTTTACATTGGGAATATGGCTAAAGAATTCCATGTAAGTCTACAAAGTGACGCTCATGGAGAAGTGACTCATCAGTATTATACTACTTCTGAAGAAACCCAACAAAATTCATGTCACATCAGTGGATTCCGAGTAACTACGATCCAGAACACAATTGACACACTACTGGAAAAAATCGTGTCATGTAGGCTTGCTTTCGGTTTGGAGAGTCGTCATGTGTTTCCATCCACACTTAGCACACTCAGTGGTTACAAATATTATACAGAAATGTGGTGCAGTATAACTGCGCTTGCATACGACATTTATTTTCAGGCTAATCTGATGACAGTTACTGCTGTGAGTGATCCTGAGAATACATATAAATAGGGTTCCATGTGCATATCTTATGAATTTGTGCATGCTACCAGAGGCGAATCCTTTTATCGATTGATTTATATCATCCAAACTCTACGAAAGAGAGGTGATATTAAGGTGTGATATTTGGTCATCTGTGCCTATTTCAATTTATTCAGGACTTTTACATCGTTCACATCCTTTCATAGTACTGTTCAATGTCTACACAGTATTAACAACCAAACAGCAACTAACTGGTATTTGCATAACAGTATCCCTAGCCAATGATACTCTGCTATATATACAGGGGGAAAATCGCCATGCGATTACAAAAGAAATACAAACCTAAAGGCTTGCAATCCTTTCGTTCGGAGTCTGGCACGGTGATCCACCAGAAGATGGTGGCTATACTCACTGGGTTATCGCTAAACATTCGTAAACCAAGCAACTAGCACAGTGTTCTTTGGTACATCCCAGGATGTTGCGAAATACAAGCAGTGAAATGTAATAAGATTGATATTTCACGATTGCCTTCATTGTGTTATCTGAGAGTGACGTTTGATAGTAGTCTTTGCTTCAAAGAATAGGTTGACGGTGTCATAACCACAGCTTGCAAAGGCCTATCGTCATAGAGAGTGATAGTGTCTTATGGCATTCCGCAACATCTACTCACACTGCTATATCAGGAACTTGTTATTTCTAGTGTATAATATGATTGTACAATATTCACAACTTCCAGACTGGACAAGATTTAGAATAAGGTCATTTGCAACAAGTTGGGATATACAACGGAACACCTGGTGTGGCGATGAGATTTCTCCTTGACTTCCCGACGGTAGCCAACAGAATTAAAATATGGCGAACTCTGGCACATCTTATAAGCAGTGCCGATATATCAGACCAGTATGTGTCTCTATTTGCATTGATCCTGGGAAGTAGTGAATACCCACTCTACCTGTATTATATTGTACCTACTCTGTAGTCATCACGCTCGATAGACGTTGCAGGGACAAAAATCTGGTGGTTTTCTATGCAGAAGTCAGGAGGTTGATTAACGATATCTCTACAAAAGATGATGTAATAATCTACACTGATGAATCAGCCCTTCGTCATTAACACTGTGTTTTGGCTGTTTCAGTCCAGAGAAAACAACTGTCAAATAATCCAGTGGTGCTCCTACTACAACCATGAGCAGTCTTACGATAGGGATAAAGGCTGTGACGAAGGTATTGTCATGGCTGATGTCACAGAACTATTCTAATGTATGAATACTCAGTTGAAGCGGGAGTCGCCTGCCGTCAATGGATACTGGCACAATCTATGATCTATGACCAGAAAACATACCTTTTATATTCGTTATCGCCACTATGGCAATAAGTACATCATCGAATTGATCTGATATAGTTAATGCGTTAAGGGACCCAGTTCGCTCAGATTTTCAAAAATATGAATTGTGGTGGCTATCAAGACAACGCAGGATTGGTGTACTCTATACGTAGAGACGGATTATACTGTTCAGTAAACAGCCGAACAGTTCAGAAAACAAAAAAAATCTACTAAACGTAAATATTGCCCAGATAATCACTAACTAAGCGTATGCTATATAGATTAATTACTATATAGGTTAATATAGGTTAATAATGAATATGCTATGTAGCTAACTTCTTCGTGTCCTAGATAGTGATTCTGTTGTGCGAGTTGACTTTTATTTTTAGATATTCGTTTCTCTCTGCACTAAATGTTTGTATTTAATGTTTATCAGTTTTTCTTTGGCAGTATTTTTGTTACTGAGTGGTATCTTTCGACAGCGCAAATGTTGTGGCAAAAACAATAGTTGCTACTGCCAGTTGTTCTGTAACGTCAAAATGAGTACGTAAGACAATGCTTCACAGTTTGAGAAGATAAAAAACATAATCAAGAAAGGTGAAGTGAGGACATTCATTAATCATTGTTGTGTGTAAGCTAACGAAAGTGCAAGAACGTATTTTATGCTAGTAGAAAGATACAACAACAAAAAAAAAGAAAACACGAGCGTAGAAAGGAAAAGGCAGTATGCCGTTGAGATTTTCTCGGATACATACAAATTAAACTACTTTATTCTTCATCCCATTCAAGTATAACTACATTGTTCTTGATCACATGCAAGTTTAACTACACTGTTGTTTAACTGCATTGTTCTTCATGACATTCAAGTATAACTACATTGTTCTTGATCCCATTCAAGTTTAACTACATTGTTTTGGATCATATTCATGTTTAACTACATTGTTTTTGATCATATTCAAGTTTAACTACATTGTTCTTGATCCCATTCAGGTTTAACTACATTGTTCTTGATCCCATTCAAGTTTAACTACATTGTTCTTGATCCCATTCAAGTTTAACTACATTGTTTTTGATCATATTCAAGTTTAACTACATTGTTTTCGATCATATTCAAGTTAGACTACACTGTTTCTCATCACATTCAAGCTGAGCTACATTGTATTAACTGTCTGACATATTTGTGAAAGGACTACAGTGGTCTCCCAAAATTATTTTCTCTTTTTATCCAGGCATGCCATTTTGAATATTCTGTTCACCCTCTATTAAACCATTTAGGACTTCTCCATATTTCAAGTGAGTACGATTCAGGTATGCATAAAATCTAAAGCAAGAAATAAATAGTTGTATGTTAATGTTTCTTATGGTATGGTACCCATTTCTATACAGTGTGTGGTTTGAACGAAAAATAGTTCGTTTTACCAAAAACTGAATACATAATAAACTAAAATGTTGTAGCTATTAAATATTTTATTTTAGGAAACTGAAGTGAAACAAATAATAAAAGTATACATTTAAAAATGCACACACACTATTTATTTACATAATTTGTTGACAGAAATAATGTGTTACAATTTACATACGTGTAAAATATCATACAAATACAGTCTCATCTTGAAAAATTCAGGGATCCATCAAAAACATCTGGGTTTACAGATATGCACAGTCTGAACACATAAATAACAAAGAAATATGGGTCACATTTGGTTTGTTGTAATTAAAAAAAACTGCACTGTGTAATGGAGGGTAATGCCTTATGTTTGGATTTCGCTTTAGACAGTTTTCGTATGATCCAAGGACATTTTGAACATGTTGTTCAGTCACACACAAAAAAAATCAAAAATCATCGGTACCGGAAAATATTTCCATTTAAGACAAATGTTCGGTTAATAGAAGATTAGATGAAGGCTCAAGATCAATGGGAAAATAATAAACAACCTTAGATATGCAGATGACACTGTTCTTTTAGCAGAAAGTGAACATGAACTACAAAGACTAATAGATCAAGTCAATAAATCAAGTAATGAATATGGACTGGATATAAACATTCAAAAAACAAAAACCATGATAATCAGCAAAGACACAGAAGAACAGGAGATAAACATAAACATACAGGGAGAGAAACTACAACAAGTAAAACAGTATCAATATCTTGGACACATAGTCACAAATGATGGTAGATGTGAAACAGAAGTTAAAAGGAGAATAGGAATGGCTAAAAGTACCTTCAATGGCATGAGGAAATTATTAATATCAAACAAATTACAAACAAGTTAAAAATGAGAATTATAAAATGCTACATCTATTCCATATTAATGTATGGCTCAGAAACATGGACACTAAATAAACAATTAGAAGACATAACTGATGCCTTTGACATGTGGGTATATAGAAGAATAGGGAGAACATCATGGAAAGAGAAGAAAACAAATAAAGAGGTGCTAAAGACACTTAATATGAAGAAAGAACTACTAAGAGAAATAAAGATCAGGCAAATAAAATACTTTGGACACATTAAAAGACATGACACCCTATTGAAGACCTTACTTGAGGGTAAAGTCAAAGGGAAGCGAGCAACAGGTAGGCAGAGTTACAAGTGGGAGAGTAACATTACACGACGGACAGGTTACAGTCTAGCAGAGTGCACCACCAAGACAAGAGACAGGATATGTTGGAGATACGTTGCAGCCAACCTTTGTTGCGGAGACGGCACTTAATGATGATGATGATGCGATGAAGGCATGTTTTACTGTATTAAGTGTAGGATGTAAATCAACAGAGAGATGCAAACAGAACAATCTCATAAAGAAAAAAAGCAATAACGGTATAACATAAAAGTAACATCGTTATATGAAACAAGTCTTTGTCAATGGGAGTTAGATAAAGGAGAATAGCTTCTTTAATAATTGATCTGGTCACAGGTAGGGAATTGCGGACAATTAGTGAACACACAAGATTGACATTGTAAGTTAGAAAGCTGTGGGTGTATAGAAGAATAGACATAATGGTGAGTTCTGTAGCAAAGACTGATACGGTGTTGTGGATGGGGGAAGTGAATAAATACATAATCTATACAACGTATAACCTGTCAGGGTCGTATTCAAGTTCATGGTCGCATACTAGTTGGTAGTTGCATGTACGTTGAAGGTCGTATACACGTTGACGGTCACATGCACGTTGATGGTCACATGCACGTTGAAGGTCGCATGCACGTTGAATGTCGCATACATGTTGATGGTCGCATACATGTTGATGATCAAATACCCTTATCAGTACACACAATACGCTCTAACGATGTATATCTTCAGCTATGCAGATTAAAGTAGAACCATTGTGACAGATTACTACTTTCAAGTTGTCTGTTCATGATTCTCATATTTTTTTTACTTCTCCTACCTTTGACTATTCCACGCATAACCTTTTTTATATATTGAATTATATTCTCTTACTTGTCCAAAACATGCAAGTTAAAGTCATTTTACTGTTGAATGTGGTAATTGTTGTGGACCTGTATACATTTCTATTTAATTTCGCGTGTATATATCTGTTTTATTTTCTGTGAATGAGCATAGCCATAATAGTACTAGTAGGCATATTTATCTCTTTTCAGAGTATAGTATTATTTTTGTGCTATAAGAAATCTAGTCTACAGTCTATGTCAAAGATGGAGTGGAACACGGCCAATCTGAGCTGTCTCACAGGATCAATCTGAGCTGTCTCACATGATCAATCTGAGCTGTCTCACAGGATCAATCTGAGCTGTCTCACATGATCAATCTGAGCTGTCTCACAGGATCAATCTGAGCTGTCTCACAGGATCAATCTGAGCTGTCTCACAGGATCAATCTGAGCTGTCTCACATGATCAATCTGAGCTGTCTCACATGATCAATCTGAGCTGTCTCACATGATCAATCTGAGCTGTCTCACATGATCAATCTGAGCTGTCTCACATGATCAATCTGAGCTGTCTCACATGATCAATCTGAGCTGTCTCACATGATCAATCTGAGCTGTCTCACATGATCAATCTGAGCTGTCTCACAGGATCAATCTGAGCTGTCTCACAGGATCAATCTGAGCTGTCTCACATGATCAATCTGAGCTGTCTCACATGATCAATCTGAGCTGTCTCACAGGATCAATCTGAGCTGTCTCACATGATCAATCTGAGCTGTCTCACATGATCAATCTGAGCTGTCTCACATGATCAATCTGAGCTGTCTCACAGGATCAATCTGAGCTGTCTCACATGATCAATCTGAGCTGTCTCACATGATCAATCTGAGCTGTCTCACATGATCAATCTGAGCTGTCTCACATGATCAATCTGAGCTGTCTCACATGATCAATCTGAGCTGTCTCACATGATCAATCTGAGCTGTCTCACATGATCAATCTGAGCTGTCTCACATGATCAATCTGAGCTGTCTCACATGATCAATCTGAGCTGTCTCACATGATCAATCTGAGCTGTCTCACATGATCAATCTGAGCTGTCTCACATGATCAATCTGAGCTGTCTCACATGATCAATCTGAGCTGTCTCACATGATCAATCTGAGCTGTCTCACATGATCAATCTGAGCTGTCTCACATGATCAATCTGAGCTGTCTCACAGGATCAATCTGAGCTGTCTCACAGGATCAATCTGAGCTGTCTCACAGGATCAATCTGAGCTGTCTCACATGATCAATCTGAGCTGTCTCACATGATCAATCTGAGCTGTCTCACAGGATCAATCTGAGCTGTCTCACATGATCAATCTGAGCTGTCTCACATGATCAATCTGAGCTGTCTCACATGATCAATCTGAGCTGTCTCACATGATCAATCTGAGCTGTCTCACATGATCAATCTGAGCTGTCTCACAGGATCAATCTGAGCTGTCTCAGAGGATCAATCTGAGCTGTCTCACAGGATCAATCTGAGCCACAAAGTGTCTTACACAGTATGCACAATAAATCACATGCCCGCTTTTACCCTCATGTACTGCTGTGTGTCTTTTTAGACGTGCGGCTCTTGAACTATCTGCTAGAACCTTCTCATTTGTCTTTATACCATTTTTGGTCTTTCCCGTCCATGCACCACTACCCATGGTACACGTTCCCATTATTCCGTATCCGTAACAATGCCTGTATCACATGTATCACGTTTGCATACCTCTGTGTACCGAGAATTTAGGTCGACCGTAAGATTTTTTCCCAGACTATAATTTTCCATGAAGTGGATTTTTGGTATTTTGTCATATTCCATCCTCCTAGTGTGCACCATGCATCGGAGTCTGCGTGGACTGAGGATAGAGAATGCTGTGGCATTGTTCTTTCCAATACATCAGTATTAGTGACTGTATCCTGCCACCTGACTCAAGAATTCTACGTAGGTACCGCATGTGGAAGTTGTGTAATCGTATCTCTTGTTGCGTTTAGGTTGTCGATGTTTCACAGCCGTAGAGAAGAGTACTGAGGACACAAGTCTGGCAAACCAGGAGTTAATTTTTCAAAGTTTTCTGTTTCCCCAGACCATTTTTTTTGGTCAGTCTGTTAAATTGTGTAGATGTCTTGTTAATCGTGATGTTTATGTCTTGAACCAGGGATAATTTATGGTTGATTAATGCTTATAGATATGTAAAGTAATCAGCAACTTCTAACTTATTTGCTGTACAAAGTCTAATGAAGTAAGTTTTGCATGTCCGGCTCTGTGGCTGAGACAGAATGTATCGGGAGGCCAAGATAAGTGGTTCAATATCTGCAACAGGAAGTTCAGCATAAAGATTACTTGCAAAGCAATGACAATCTGCTGATCATAAATATTGCGTAGAAAATCACTAGTCAAAACATGGTGGGTTTATTGGTGCGTCTTAAACAAGGTTCCCAAACTTATTCCAACAAAGTGTTGCTTTCTAGACATATTTTAACATTCCATTATTTTAATAAGAAAGTGAAATTAGTTTTAAATTTAGAAAAAACAACAACAAAGGAGGCGAAAAGAAAGAAGTTGTCATCATCAAAACCATGACTCTTGAAATCCCACCCCACCTCGTTGTTCTCAGTAGATTGTGTAAGTGTGGATAATCTTCATCCTATCCAGTCTTCAATATTATCAATCCATACTTTCCGTCCCTTCTCTTCTTTTTCGACTGTTCCCCGTGCGATAATTTTGGAAATGGAATCGTTTCTCATCACGTGGCCAAACCAGAGAAGTTTGCGACGCATCACCACTGCCATGGCATGTTCTTGTTGTCCTGCAAGAGAATTTATTTTGTTTCTCACATATATTTTGGTTTCATTGTCTGTGTATTGGATACGCAATATTCTTCTGCAACATTTGTTATCAAAGTCATGTGTTCTCCTCACCGTTTCTGCTGTAATAACTCTCGCATCCGTACACAAGAATAGGCATTATTCGAGATGTGTAAAGGTATATCTTTACTGCTGTACTTTTTCTGCTCGTCCGTACAGTATTTGAAAGTAAGGACTATGCTACATTTTTTTAAACATTGTAGCCGAGGCTATTTCAGACCTAATCTTTATTTCTTTGTTAGTACTTCTACCGAGGCTATATCAAACACAGTTTTTATTTCTTCGTTAGTACTTCTACCATGGCTATATAAAACAGTCTTTATTTCTTCGTTAGTACTTCTACCGAAGCTATTTCAGACCTAGTCTTTATTTCTTCGTTAGTACTTCTACCGAGGCTATTTCATACCTAGTCTGTATTTCTTCGTTAGTACTTCTACCGAGGCTATATCAAACAGTCTTTATTTCTTCGTTAGTACTTCTACCGAGGCTATTTCAGACCTAGTCTTTATTTCTTCGTTAGTACTTCTACCGAGGCTATTTCAAACAGACTTTATTTCTTCGTTAGTACTTCTACCGAGGCTATATCAAACACAGTCTTTATTTCTTCGTTAGTACTTCTACCGAGGCTATTTCAGACCTAGTCTGTATTTCTTCGTTAGTACTTCTACCGAGGCTATATCAAACAGTCTTTATTTCTTCGTTAGTACTTCTACCGAGGCTATTTCAAACCTAGTCTTTATTTCTTCGTTAGTACTTCTACCGAGGCTATTTCAAACAGTCTTTATTTCTTCGTTAGTACTTCTACCGAGGCTATTTCAAACACAGTCTTTAATTCTTCGTTAGTACTTCTACCGAGGCTATTTCAGACCTAGTCTTTATTTCTTCGTTAGTACTTCTACCGAGGCTATTTCAGACCTAGTCTTTATTTCTTCGTTAGTACTTCTACCGAGGCTATTTCAGACCTAGTCTTTATTTCTTCGTTAGTACTTCTACCGAGGCTATTTCAGACCTAGTCTTTATTTCTTCGTTAGTACTTCTACTAAGGCTATTTCAAACATAGTCTTTATTTCTTCGTTAGTACTTCTACCGAGGCTATTTCAGACCTAGTCTATATTTCTTCGTTAGTACTTCTACCGAGGCTATTTCAGACCTAGTCTTTATTTCTTCGTTAGTACTTCTACCGAGGCTATTTCAGACCTAATCTTTATTTCTTCGTTAGTACTTCTACCGAGGCTATTTCAAACACAGTCTTTATTTCTTCGTTAGTACTTCTAACGCTGCTCGTGTAAGATCCCAAGTATTTAAAAGTATCAACTTCTAGTTTCTGTCTTTCACTCAAATGTTATCGTGATTCGTGTTGTGATCTCTGTCATAATTTTGCTTTTTTCAATGTTTATCTCGATATTATAAAAAAAATGTGTGTACTCACTGCTCAAACGTAAACTGTTAATTTTTGTTTAGAGGAAACTGTGTTTGCATTTCTTCTAGGATAGTCAGAATCGTTGTTAGTGCCGTTCATTACGGGGACATATGTTCTCTGTGGTATTTTGTCACTATAATATGTTCGTCGGAGCGAAAAATGAGTTATTCTCCATCTACGTTATTAAAAAATAGAGGTAAGTATGGACGTTTGATGTTGACGTGTTGTTTACAAAGTAAATACGTGTAGAGAACTAATATTTCCATGTAAGCTCAAATAAGGAAACATGAAGAGGAGATAGGCACCACCAATCAAACCCTTTTCCCAACAGAAATGTCATAGAAACAGTGACTGCACGCGGCGACAAATGCAGATAGTGAAAAGGAAATACGGCTTATGAATTATTTCACACCACGAGGTGCAGCACAACAGTAAGTGTAGTTAGCAGTATCGGGTGGAGAGTAGCTGTTAGGAAAATCATCCACAAACATCTCGATATAAGCAGTGTCTAACTACGGAGTTTCACGTCACAGTAGAAGGTGGTTGTAAGAAAAAACATTGCCGGGATTCCTTTGTAGTACTGTTAATTTTCTATACGTTCTTAAATGTTATTGAACATGTACGGACTCTAATATACTGTATAGAAAATCCAGAAATAATTGTTTATAATCGCCTTCTATTGTGACGTGTCAACTCCTGTAGTCAGTCATTGCTGTTATCTAGATGACTGTGATATTCAGAATCAGTTATTGATAAGGTACAGCTGAATTCTACGAGTCTCCTATAGAAAGCATAAGACAAATGTATGCGTAAGAAATAAAATAGAGATGTATGCAGTTCTACATGAACCATTGCTTTCAGTGGTGAAAGGTTCATGTGGTGAAAAGACGAAAACTAGCATGGTTTGGACGTACATACAGAAACAATCCTTTGTCAAAATCAATACTGCTAGGAACAATCAAAGATGGAAGAAGCAGAGGAGGCCATATAAAAACATGGACAGATAATATCGGAGTGGACGGGACACATTATTTCCTCAATCATCCGCATCGTTGAAGATAGAAATTTCAGAAGAACGTTTTTGTGATGAAGCATCCAATGTGGTACATATACAACCCTGACAGATTAAAGGGTTTATATAGAGATTATAGAGATACATTGATAAGATAGAGGATGCAATATCCAGAAGCTGTTATTGACAAGATAGAGGTTGTGATATCCAGAAGCTGTTATTGACAAGATAGAGGTTGTGATATCCAGAAGATGTTATTGACAAGATAGAGGATGTGATATCCAGAAGATGTTATTGACAAGATAGAGGTTGTGATATCCAGAAGCTGTTATTGACAAGATAGAGGTTTTGATATCCAGAAGATGTTATTGACAAGATAGAGGATGTGATATCCAGAAGATGTTATTGACAAGATAGAGGTTGTGATATCCAGAAGCTGTTATTGACAAGATAGAGGTTTTGATATCCAGAAGATGTTATTGACAAGATAGAGGATGTGATATCCAGAAGATGTTATTGACAAGATAGAGGTTGTGATATCCAGAAGCTGTTATTGACAAGATAGAGGTTTTGATATCCAGAAGATGTTATTGACAAGATAGAGGTTGTGATATCCAGAAGATGTTATTGACAAGATAGAGGTTGTGATATCCAGAAGATGTTATTGTCAAGATAGAGGTTGTGATATCCAGAAGATGTTATTGACAAGATAGAGGTTGTGATATCCAGAAGATGTTGTTGATAAAATAGAGGCTGTGCCAATTCCACAGTCTGGAGAAATGTGGAGAACAGGTATGCAACGGTGATCAGAAATAAATATAGAAATAGAAGTTGTGGAGAGACATACAAACTGGAAGCTGTGATGAAACATAAAGTTTTGAAAATCATATTTGATTAAGAAACATAACAAAAAAAGAAATGTGATTTCTGAGGCAGATTGAAATTGATGTCAACATATGCAGGGAGAGAAATGTACATGTAGATAGGTACATGTAGGGGGAAAGAAACGAAGACAAACATCATCATGCTCCGTGCCGTATGTCCTAAGTGATCATTGATCTTCAAAATATTATTTCTGTTCTACAGCTGACATTTTACCATGCTACCATGTCAAACTATCCTGTATCTTTTCTCTTTAGCATCTTTTGTCTATTTTTCTCACAATTTGGCTTGCTATTATGTTATACTCCAAACCTCTTCGTCTTATAATGCCGCAAATACATGTGGGATGCTTCTTTCTGATACTAAATAACTTTCTTGTGGTATAAATCTTCCTCAGTACATGTTCGTTTCTTTCTCTAGCTGTCCATGTGATTCTCAGCATTCCTTTGAACAACTATTTCTATTTGGCCTCTAATTTCCCACAATTTTGTTATTATTCTCCATGATTCATTACCATATGAAAGAAGTGACCTTATGTAACAATGAAGGACTTGTTTCCTTGCTTCTAAGAGACCTGTTACACGGGATGCTTTTCATTTTTTTGAAAGTTTTACTTGTATTTATTTTTCTATTAGGGTTTTGTGATGTACTTTTTGCATGTTTTATCTGTAAATTTTTGTGATGTAATGTCTACATGTTCTATTCTATTAGGTGTTTGTGATGGACTTTTTCCATCTAGAGTTCTAAAGTATTTAAATTGATGAACCTATTTTATTGTTAGGCATTCACTTTGATGTTGCATGCATAGTCGCCTTCTATTGTGACGTGTCAACTCCTGTAGTCAGTCATTGCTGTTATCTAGATGACTGTGATATTCAGAATTAGTTATTGATAAGTTACAGCTGAATTCTACGAGTCTCCTATAGAAAGCATAAGACAAATGTATGCGTAAGAAATAAAATAGAGATGTATGCAGTTCAATGTAGTTCAGTAAAATCTATGACTTTTGTCTGCTTCTTTGAAATTACCATACCTTCTTTTTTAAATTTGTATATTAGGCTGATTTTTACTTTTACTTTCTGTTACCACTGTGTTTATCATGTGTTACAAATTCTCTTCGCTTTCTGAAATCAGGACGGTGCCTGCCTTCAACGTATCTCAGGGTATATATGTTATACACACAGTTATTCCAGGAATATTGTTTATTGATCTCATTGTCATTTCCCTATATAGGGAAAAAAAGATCAGGTGATAGTAAGCAACCATGTCTGACTCCTTGTTTGACTTATACTCCTACTTGATTACCCAATGATGCTGCTCTATGTTGCTAATACATGTATTTATAGAATTATTCGATGATAAAGCCCACAAGTCAAATACCATTGAGAGCTTATAACAAACGATCATCTGGATACAGAGACAAGAGTAGAGAAAGAAGGAGATGGATAGAAAACATCATGGCATCCTTCCACAAACATGCTCAGCACGACTGAAGCGTTACATCTGGCGTTGAACATAAACTTAAAGCTCCCACCCATACACTTAATGGCAATTGTAGAAGCTATCAACCATCTTTCATCCGGGGAAAGACAATGGACAATGGAGCCCACAACTGAGGTCTTAAGAACAAACTAGACGGAGAATGAAAGAAGATAATGCAGGTCAAAGAGAAATAAGGACAGATGAAGGATAAAGAAAAATACATTATTCTATAGTACAACACAGAAAACAGAACAACAATACAACTGTTGGTTAATGTTCACAAACGAGTAAGCGACGACAAGTGATACGGTAAATAATGTGTTAAAAGAAGTCTCATAACCCCTGACCTCTATTCCTTCCCACAATTCTTATAGTATTCAATCTCTTAGTCTCTACTTTCTTCACAGTTCACCAAGGCTGTCTTTATCTATAACATTACTTCATGTAAATACTGTTATCTGTAACTTATCTTCCGCGCAGTAAAACATTTCCGACTGGAAACGTGCTAGCTTCTAACGATACTGTAATTTCATACAGAGCTTTACAAATGGGATATTATCAGTATCTATGCAGCACGCACAGAACACCACGTGTTCGAACCTACACCGTGGGGTGCAAAAGGAGTCTGAGAGTTCGCGATGCGTTATTTTAATGAATGGATGTTTAACGAATTTCAATCAAACACGTCTTGTGGCATGTTTCAATGGTGTCGTATTGATGATTTTCCTATGTATTGTGCCCTGAATTCAAAGAACAACGCATGTACCGAACTACGAATATATCAATGTAGAACTACGAACACATAAGTATAGAATCACGAACACATCAATGTAGAACTATGAACACGTCCATGTAGAACCACGAACACATGAGTGTAGAACCACGAACAACATCAGTGTACAACCACAAACACGTCAGTGTAAAACTACGAACACATCGGTGTAGAACCACGAACACATCAGTGTAGAACTATGAAAACATCAATGTAGACTACAAACAAATCAGTGTAGAACCACGAACACATCGGTGTAGAACCACGAACACATCAGTGTAGAACTATGAAAACATCAATGTAGACTACAAACAAATCAGTGTAGAACCACGAACACATCAGTGTAGAACTATGAAAACATCAATGTAGACTACAAACAAATCAGTGTAGAACCACGAACACATCAGTGTAGAACCACGAACACATCAGTGTAGAACTATGAAAACATCAATGTAGACTACAAACAAATCAGTGTAGAACCACGAACACATCGGTGTAGAACCACGAACACATCAGTGTAGAACTATGAAAACATCAATGTAGACTACAAACAAATCAGTGTAGAACCACGAACACATCAGTGTAGAACTATGAAAACATCAATGTAGACTACAAACAAATCAGTGTAGAACCACGAACACATCAGTGTAGAACCACGAACACATCAGTGTAGAACTATGAAAACATCAATGTAGACTACAAACAAATCAGTGTAGAACCACGAACACATCAGTGTAGAACTATGAAAACATCAATGTAGACTACAAACAAATCAGTGTAGAACCACGAACACATCAGTGTAGAACCACGAACACATCAGTGTAGAACTATGAAAACATCAATGTAGACTACAAACAAATCAGTGTAGAACCACGAACACATCGGTGTAGAACCACGAACACATCAGTGTAGAACTATGAAAACATCAATGTAGACTACAAACAAATCAGTGTAGAACCACGAACACATCAGTGTAGAACTATGAAAACATCAATGTAGACTACAAACAAATCAGTGTAGAACCACGAACACATCAGTGTAGAACCACGAACACATCAGTGTAGAACTATGAAAACATCAATGTAGACTACAAACAAATCAGTGTAGAACCACGAACACATCAGTGTAGAACTATGAAAACATCAATGTAGACTACAAACAAATCAGTGTAGAACCACGAACACATCGGTGTAGAACCACGAACACATCAGTGTAGAACTATGAAAACATCAATGTAGACTACAAACAAATCAGTGTAGACTAATATAATAATGTCTACATTCAAGGAATTGTCACTGATCAGAGCCTGAGCATCTGCTAAATCCATATGCGCTGAAATGTCATGTTCACGTTATCTAGAAGGTATGATGTCCACCTCAATGTAAGTTGTAAACTTGATAGACTTACCCACTCTTCTTCATATTCTGTATATGAGGAAATACAATGGTAGTTTATATACAACCACTCTTAGTATAACGATGGACATGATGGCGGTGACTAGGGCAATGAGATGGCTGGAGGCTCAGAGTGCTACAGATGTCTGTTTTCGTACTGATTCTATGTGTATGCTTCGACAGATTCTGTCGGGATATGTACGCCGTCATTGTTTGTAGTCACAGACGACGTCTGTACTGAAGAGTCACCTTCATTTTTGTATATGGACACGTGGATGTTAGGGGAACAGAAAGAACAGACAGACTTGTCAGCGTGACAATAATGATTAGTGGTAGCTCAATGGACTGTGCTGATATTTAGATTAAAATCAAGGAGTTAGACCAGTTAGATGATTTAGCGAGTATTACCTTTTCCATGTTTATGTCTAGAAAACAGAACCTGGGAGAGTGAATCGTTGTGTTGTAAGAAACGAGCGGAATATAGGAATCAATATACAAATTATCAACTAATACAAAATATAAATATTCAGTTACCACACGCTGAAGGACATACTGGCTATGAGATCTGATCACCTATGACTTATCCGGAGTGCCATGTTGATAATCTGACGACTAAGTGATTATGTGTTGCGATGAAAATAGCAGAACTCCTTATATTCCCATGTATTACTAGCGATTAAGCTCTTATTTTTTTCTGTGCAGATTTTCATAGAAGAAGGGAAATGTTTCAATTATATTTGATACACAGAATACTTCAGCTATTTGTAGATTATAGCGTTTTAAGTCAGAAATGTTTTACAATCGGAGTTTCTACAGACACTCTTAACAGTCACTAACTTACTGTATGGGTCACTAAGTCAAATTCAGAAGACATGTATTTTTTAAGAGTGACACTGTGCTGGTAAGGGTAGCATTAGCCTTAGTAGCAGTAGCAAGAGCAGCAACAGCAACAACACAATTAGAGCTAACTCTAATTTTTAAGAAAATCTGTCTCTATTAAAACAACATGTTACTTTAATGCAGAGAATAAGTGGCAACTTTGACGTGAGCAAGATTTCAACACATTGATGGAAATCGAACACGTCAGGATATTTCGACAGAGAATGGGAGTGTCAACTAAAAGCACTCTTAAACCGAATCGGCAAAAGTTACTCTGTGGCCGGAATCCATGACTTTGTCAGCTTCTCCTCACAGAACAACAGCACAAACACCAGAGCATATTGTAGACGGGATTATGAGATGTGACGGGATTATGGGATGTAAGGGAGAGGACTACATTGTACCTAATTTATGTTAGGAAGAGGGATACCCTTACCCTTCAGTAACGGTTGACAGGGGCAAAGTTGGTTAAGTACTGTGCTTAGGCACGAGATAGTTTGAGCAAGTTGATTATACTTAGAGGACAATTGAGGAGATATGCTACCGTACGGGAAACTGAATTTAACAGTGCACGGAATATTTAATATTTGGCTGCTAAGTTGGAGCAAATAGGATGGATATTGATTAACTTTGAGTTGAAGATGGATATAGGTTGACTTTTGATAGAACTTGGGGTGAAAAAAATGAAAGACGGTATTCATATAAAAAAAATGTTAGACCGATTGAGAGAACTCATGATTTCTCTACAGAGATGAATTCCGAAGTTGGAAGAACAAAATATATCAATCAAATCAGTAAACCCATAACCCTTCAGGGTGGTAGGGGTACCACATTGGATGCTTCAGCACACAGAGTCCTCCAGCGAATTCTATCCTCAGCGATGCGGATGAGTGTGGAAATATCTTGCCCTGTCCATTCCTTGATGTTGTCTGTCCATGTCTTTATTTGTCCTCCTCTGTTTCTTCCACCCTCGACAGTTCCCTGCAGTATTGTTTTTGACAAGGAATCGTGCCTACATACATGCCCGAACCATGCTAGTTTTCATCGTTTCACTATTGAAAGCAATGGCTCCTGAACACTTGCACACATCTCTACTTTATTTCTTACGTACACATTGGTCTTATGTTCCCTATAGGAAATTCGTAGAATTCTTCTGTAGCATTTGTACTCGAAAGCCTGTAATCTTCTCTCCATGTCCGCAGTGAGTGTCCAACTCTCACAATCATACAACACAACAGAAAGCACCAGCGA
This sequence comes from Meghimatium bilineatum, assembly GCA_034231615.1. NCBI lineage: Eukaryota > Metazoa > Mollusca > Gastropoda > Stylommatophora > Philomycidae > Meghimatium > Meghimatium bilineatum. Next base: position 24,772,003 of record CM067313.1, on the reverse strand, counting down.
CTTATACAGTTTGATTTTCACTCCAACACTGATGTTGCTTTTCCAAATCATAGTTAGCCTTAACAAGGACGCTAAAGCCCTCTCCAGCCTTATTTTTAGTTCTGCTTTGCATTTACCATCGCTGCATATACTGGATCCGAGGTATTTGAAGGTATTCACCTCCTCAAGCTTGTGTCCATTCATCATGATATTAGTATGGTTTTCTGTGTCTTTGATGTTTACCAAGATTTTGCTCTTATCTGTATTGATTTCCATTCCGTACTTGCTGGTAACTTTTTCTAACTTTGATGTTAATTCTTGCAATGATTGTTCTGACCCAGCTATAAGATCAATATCATCAGCGAAACGCAAGATGTAAATAGGGCGACCTCCGATCGATATAGACGTGTTGTAATCATGTAATGTCTCTTGTATGATGTGCTCTAAGTATATGTTAAAAAGTACTGGGTCATTATGCATCCCTGTCGAACTCCCACATTTGTTTTTTTAGAACTCTCCAATTGTATTATTTGACAAGACAGCACTATTTGCATTTTTGTACAGAGCTTCAATAATGTCTATAACTGTGGTGTCAAAATTATATTTCCTCAGTATGTGCCACAGACCATCATGCCAAATACGATCAAAGGCCTTTGTAAAGTCAATGAAGTTGTGGTATAGATCACGTTGGTGCTGAATATGTTTTTCGATTAGTGTTCGGATGTTAAATATTTGTTCAACAGTGCTTCTGTTTGCTCTGAAGCCAGCTTGTTCTTCTGCAATTATTTCTTCCGACTTGTGTTTTATTCTATTAAGTAGTATTTTGAGCATCACTTTACTGGGGTGTGTTATAAGGCTAATTGTTCTGTAATTTGTACACACTTTCAAATTTCCTTTCTTGGGAATTGGTATTATTAGTGATTGTGTCCAATCAGTGGGCCATTGTTTTATATTCCTTATATTTTGGCATATTTTGGTCATAATATTTACCACATTAATGCCCCCGTATTTCAATTTGTTTTAAAAATATTTAAAATATTAAAATATTAAATATTTAAAATATTAAAAATATTAAAAATATTAAAAATATTAAAATATTAAAAATATTAAATATAATATTAAAATATTGTAATATTAAAAATATTAAAAATATTAAAAATATAAAATATTAAAAATATTAAAAATATTAAAATATTAAAAATATTAAAAATAATATTAAAATATTGTAATATTAAAATTATAAAAAATATAAAAAATTAAAAATATTAAAATATTAAAAATATTATCTTGTTCCCCCCGTATTTTAAAAATGTAGAATAGTGTAACCTATGTAGGGTGTGTCCGAATGATTAGTGTACATATTGTAGTTGGATCATTGAAAAAGTATTCATTGTGTGTTATAATTTCTAATTTCGATTTTAGAGTATTAAAAGTACTTGTGTTAATTTTGCCAATTAGTTGATGCAAATCCTGTAGATAGATTGAAAATTTGGACTTAGGAAAATAATCCTTGTAATTAGGACTGTCATATTTTGACGGACGCAATGATGTAGAAGTTGTGAGTCTGAGTTTGAAAAGGAGAGGCTTCAATATTTAAGAGGTTTTTACTTGTATTTTTAAAATTTTAAATCACCTGGAGTGTGGCTACATATAAAGCCATTATTTATACAACGTCCATACAAGAAGACATTACAAGAAGAAATTAGAAATTCGGATATTTTTTCCCTATCCTTTTGTTTTGGTCAATATTTAAAATGAATGTCGAGGAAGCACTATCATCAGTTGCCAGCTACAATTCTGTAAGTTACTACTTGTACTTCAAGTTAACCGTGTATCCGACAAGGTTGCCAATCATATTGTTATTTACCTTTATGAAGGAATAAGCGTGACAACTACAGGTCTACAAGTTACTATTTGTTGTAAAATTCAGCAATGCCTTCAGTAATATTGTTGCTCACCTTTATGAAGATGTCAGCTGACAACCACCTTTCTATGTTATCTTCTAGGTTGCCAATGATATGCTCTATTTACCTTTATGAAGAAATCAGCAGATACCTACAGTTCCATAGATTATTATGGTTTTTGAGAAGTATTAAAGGGTCCAATTGCATTCCTAAGTTTCTTTTGTAGGTGTAGTCCATTTTAGAATACTTAATCTTATTGATTTAGCTTTGACTCAACCAGTGAGTGAAGTGAAACGGAAATTCTCCTCAGTGCCCATATCTTCCACCAAGAGATCAATTGTCAATGACATATTTCTCTTTGTGTAAGCCATTCCGAATCTACGAACTTATCACACGTCGACTTATCATCTAATCTTATGAAGATTAACAGGAGTCACTCTTGAAGGTTTATTTTCAACCAGCTTGAGAGTGGTAAACTACAGGTTGCAGAGCGGAATGGTTTTGCTCATTGAAGTTTATTGCTGTTCCGGAGTTTACTTTTCAAGACCTAAGCTGATTGACAAGAGCCAACGCTGTCGAAGTTACTGACTGACCTATCAGAGAACTTGACAAGACGGAATTGTTGCTGAACGTTATTTTTGACCTAGTTTGAACCCTTTCTCCTAGGGGTGTTGCAAAGTCCTGGGAGGGATCACTAGTGCTGATTGTAAGGATAAGTCTATTTGTGATGTACTATTTTGATGATAATTTCCTTCATTTTTGTTTTGTATTTTGCTGTACTGTTTTTATGAGTATTTTGCTTCGCTTTGTAGCGAAGAACTAATTGCTAGAACTAATTGCTTTATGTTAGGGATTCTATATTGGATATTAAATGTGAACTTAGTTTCTCATTTTATCAGTTATAATTTATATAGTTTGCAAGTTGTAGATTATTAACTTAGATAGTGTGAATGTTGTAGATTGTTAAATTAGCTAGTGTGAAAGTTGTAGATTGTTAACTTAGACAATGTGAAAGTTGTAGATTGTTAACTTAGATAGTGTGAATGTTGTAGATTGTTAAATTAGCTAGTGTGAAAGTTGTAGATTGTTAACTTAGTGTGAATTTTGTAGATTGTTAACTTAGCTAGTGTGAAAGTTTCAGATTGTTAACTTAGACAGTGTGAAAGTTGTAGATTGTTAACTTAGACAGTGTGAAAGTTGTAGATTGTTAACTTAGATAGTGTGCAAGGTGCAGATTGATAACTTAGAAAGCGTGCAAGTTGTAAATTGTTAACTTAGATAGTGTGCGATTTGTAGATTGTTAATTTAATGTGCAAGTTGTAGATTGTTAACTTAGTGTGCAAGTTGTAGATTGTTAACTTAGATAGTGTACAATTTGCAGATTGTTAACAACCAGAAGTACTCTTCTGTTTATATGATAGTAGTCACGGGCCATAATTGATGTTTGTAAGCACATAGGATAACCAACTTCCTTACCCTACTCCACCGACATTGGCTTGGGCACATCATGAGGTTGAACTGTGTTAGAACTAAGGAGTATGTCCTAGTAACAGATTCTGCCATTGTGTAATGCATAAGAGGGGTAAATCGGTTACAATATTTTACAGGATTGTCTCAGCCTCTGCTTACGGAACAACAACATAGACATCAGAACATATACTATAGCACTGTCTCAGCCTGTGTACATAGAGAAATAACACAGAAATCAGAAACATGTACTATACATTCCCTGCAATTCTCGTCTTGCTTGATTCTGGGCTCTCCTAGATAACTAATGTACAGAGTTGCTGTTATCATATCGCATGTGCATAATAATCAAGGACATCACGTATATATGTTGATAGTTGTCCATGGTCAGTGCAGGAGGTTATCTTGTTCCCTCGGCGAAAATCGCTATTTAGTTCTCTGAATATTGAACAAAGAGAAATGTGATTGTACAGATGAGGTGTTGTCTAGTTTCCATAAGATGAAAGCTTCTCCACATTGGCATGTCATTTACTGACAGGCTACTATAGTGTAATGATTGGTCTGACACGACAATGGTGAGAGCTTCGGAAATTTCTAGTGCTGACATATTTGTATAAACATAAGTAATCATAGAAGTATTTATAAACTTTCATGTTATTTCTTTATCCAAATACTAAAGTAGAATAGCTAATATAAGACAGAAATAAACACTCGGAAAACATAACATGCTTAGTTATTCTACGTCACTTTGACAGTCTTGAGTGTTTCCCTCGTATTCCTGCATTTCTTATTTACCGCTTGCAAAAACGTTGGAACACTATTATAACCATTAGACATTTATAATGTGCTTGAGGCAAAGTTCTCCCACGGCACATGCTGGCGATCCTACCAACGAAAGAGGTTGAAGTGTTGTTCTATCAACAAACAGTTACTGCCTTACCTTGATGTAATATTGAGTGCTCTGTTGAAGTGAAAGAACCATGTAGGAATGTGTTGTCACGTGCCGTGAAACTAACAGATTCTTGCCTTCCATGTAGGTTGTCACGTTGTAAGCATCCATAGAGTGGTTGAGGACTGGAGACCATGTGACATTGACTAAGACGAGATCGGAGTTTGGTTGAAGGATCATTGACGAGATGTTAAGAGACAGCTGCAAAACTGCAGGTTCTGAAGACGAAAATATGAATTTTATGTACATAATGACACATATAAGATACAGATAGCATATGTATATGAGACAGGGAGGACATACATATAGGCCTCAGATACAGAGACGTCATACGTTATATAAATATTTATATGTGTGTGTAACGAAATACCGAAGTTAAAGAAAGAATGAAAATGGCTAAAATTGCTTTCAAAGACACAAATAAAATATGAACATATATCTACGGCCATGCTTATGACATTGTCGGACAGTACTCTTATGACATTGTCGGATAGTACTCTTATGACATTGACGGATAGTGCTCTTATGACACTGACGGAAGGTAATCTTATGACATTGACAGACAGTACTATGAAGACATTGGCGGTCACTCTTATGACACTGAAGGAAATTATTCTGTCTACACTGACGCACATTACTCTTGTGACACTGGTGGACGGTAATCTTACGACATTGCCGGACAGTGCTATAAAGACATTTACGGATATTACTCTTGTGACACTGGCGAACAGTAATCTTATAACATTGACAGACAGTACTATCAAGACATTGACAGACCATTATCAAGACATTGACAAACAGCAATATTAAGATATTTATGGGCAGTATTATTCAAGATATTGACAAGCTGTACTCATATGAAATATATATATATATATATATATTATAATAGATTAAAAGTTAAAATTATATTGAATTATACGCCGTATATAAGCCAACCCAGAAATATATTTTATACTTTTTCTATTACGCTATTAAAAATAAAAAGTATTTGTTAAAAGCTTGGTGATAGCCACGTTTTTCATGTAAAGGGTGTCGCAGTTCGAGAAATGTTGGGGAGATCTGCCCTAGGATGGTCACTAATTTGAATACAGAATATCTAGAGTAGAAAGGCAAATGTTAACATTAAGGAAATGAAAACTATATATTTGACATGTGTTGCTGTAAAAGTTTAAATAATGTTTGTGCGGATGGAATGAAGTAGATTGAAAATAAGAGACAGCTAGACTCACAACAAAACATCTGCTGTTACATCTAAAGAATTCTTACCAGGCACAAGCTGCGCCTTATGAACAACAGGTACATGCGGAAGGTTGTCTTCTTCAATGTTATCTAAACATCGGGTCAACTGTAGTGTGTCAGGCTTCTCGCATGGCTCCGTTTTAAATACAAGTTCTGCCTTGATCCTATAGTCCTCAGTCAGGTAGATGACTAGAAGATAAATGCTGTTGAACCTCAGGTTTTGTATGACGTAACTAACCTGTAGATGATGTAAAATAATATGCAAGAATATAATTAGATGAGGATATCCGCCGAAGACGGATGTGTCGGGCCATTGGCGCAAATAAAACGGCGACACAACGCATTTCCATTCTCTGGACTACATCCTGCTGGAAATCTAATAGGACCATGGTCCTGCTACAAGAGAGATCCAACGGGAGTTTGAGAATGAACGCTGAAGAAGAAGAATATGAGGATATGAGTTCCTTCTTGTTCTTCTTCAGCGTTCATTCTCAAACTCCCGCTGGATCTCCTTTATAGCAGGACCATGGTCCTACTAGATTTCCAGCAGGATGTAGTCCAGAGAATGTAAATGCGTTGTGTCGCCGTTTTATTTGCGCCAATGGCCCGACACATCTGTCTTTGATATATATATATATACATATATACGTCCGGCTCTGTGGCGAAGTGGTACAGGGCGCGTCTGTGACGGCAAAGGTACCGAGTTCGATCCTCACCACAGGCAATTGTGCATCCGGACCGTTCAGAAAGCAATGGCAACCTACTTAACGTATTTATATTGCCTATAAAATCACCACAGCCAACAAATGCTGGGTTGATAGCTACGTACTGGATAGGATATGCTACCAATTTATATGTATGTTTGTGTGTTTCTGATACTCAAGAATTAATAATATGCTAAATTAACCTTTTCTTCACGAACTAATCGGGTAACACAGAATAATGATGTTTTGGTAATCACTAGAAATATATAGGAAAACGCATATAAATCGACGTTAAGACCAAATGATTTTATCATGAATATAACATAGCAACGTTAAATGTTATAATATAACATAGCAACGTTAAATGTATAATATAACATAGCAACGTTAAATGTATAATATAACATAGCAACGTTAAATGTATAATATAACATAGCAACGTTAAATGTTATAATATAACATAGCAACGTTAAATGTTATAATATAACATAGCAACGTTAAATGTATAATATAACATAGCAACGTTAAATGTATAATATAACATAGCAACGTTAAATGTAACGTGGGAAATTGGAAGTAACAGAGATGTGGTTCTACAGAAGAATGCTGAGAATACCAATGTAGAGGTGTTGAAAGAGTCAAATACGAAACTTACCTTAATCAACAATAAAAGAAAAAGGCATTATTCTTTTTTAGCCACTTCATGAGACAGGCAGGTTTAGAGAACATAGTCACAACATGCAAAATTGAAGGCAACAGAGACAGAGGGAGACAACGTGAGAAAATATTAGACAGTTTGACAACCTGGCACGGCAAGGAAACAACAACGACTTTGATACATAATACTGTGGACAGAGAGCTGAGGAGAGCCATGACCGCCTACGCCAGCCGGCATGGCATCTGATGATGATCTGTACGTACGGAGAATGATCCCACAGTTAACAAAGCTTCCAAACAGCCTTGCTTCATACGGTTTCTTGCTTGTTCTTAATTAAGTTCATTTGTGAAAATATTCTCGCTATTGCTACGTTGCTGGATACTGGATAGTAGTGAAAGAAGAGATCGCGAAAAATGTTCCAATTTCATTGATTTCATATGCCCATGTGTTGACGCAGCCAGATATGGGAGCAAATAACATAAACAATGTTTAACTTCCATGCATGTCACAAGTGGCGACCAATGAGGTTTTATGGTGGAGTTGGCTGTCCCGTCCAATTTGTGTGTGTGTTCGTCCATCACACGTGGGGATGACCGTTTGTTCCATCAACTCTTGAAAATTCAGTTAGGATTATGTCCATGTTGAATAATAGTTCGTAGATGGCTAATAAGCCATATTCTAGCTACAAATATCCTTGGACAATTCTGGCATGGAATGACCACTGTAGAGGGGTTTTGCTCTATTCGTAACTTTCTAGCTACTCTCCGCTGTTGAGCTGCTGTACTTTCACAAGATCACGCGCTCTTTTTGCCTGCAGAGCGCCATGTAGATCTATTCTGTGCAAGTTCTTCCTATGTGTCTTGGTATATCTCGAAGGCATTCAGTGATGTCTTTAACGAATCTTTGAAGCATTCTTTTGGTCACCTTGAGATCGTGTACCTCTCTCCCCCTCACCATAGTACTTACGTAGAACACAGTTTTTTTAATTTCACTTGACCACAACAGACGGACTATCATTACGACTAAGGGGTTATGAGGTGTAAGCATGAACAAATACAAATGACAATACATAAGATATTTTCAACATTTCGAACCGTTAGGTATTTCTCAAGAATATAAAAAACAAACAGCGAGAAACATTGAAAACAGTAAGAACAATGTTACCACCACAGATGCACTAGATTCACTATTGACATGTAAACAATAAGAAGTAAAAGGTGTTTGGAACTGCAGCTCACCATAAAGAAGTATCTTTGACAGGAGATTGTCTGGCATACGTACCAAATAACCTGTCCAACAAATCAGCATCAGGAAAATGTCAGTGCTAGGTATACCACATTTGTCAATAAAAATTGTATCTGAAGGATTGTTGTCCCATGCAGGGTCAAAGTGACCCATTAGCCATGATGAAATTGAATGTGTCAGATCGAAAGGTGCATATATTGCAGCAAAACTGTAAACCATGACACAATGCAATTTGGTCTCCGGAATACATCCTGTTAATCTGCAGGAGTTTGAAAACGAATGCAGAAGAAGAATAGACAACGTAGGCTTGTAGCAAACACTCACCCCGCAATTGCTACCTGCCAACTGAACATTTAGTTGCAGATCTGGTCAATATCATAATCCTCCCTCATGTTTATTGAATGCAATGGAAAAAAAACAGTAACTCGCTAGGGTTATAAGGGAACATATTGGATCCTTTAGCACAGAGTTCTCCAGTGATTTCTATCTTCAGCGATGCGGAGGAGCGAGGACAAATCTTGTCCTGCCCATTCCTTGATGTTGTATGTCCATGTCTTTATTTGCTATTTTCTGTTTATTCTTCCTTCGACGGTGCTTTTGACAAGTAATCATGTCTGCATACATGCCCAAACCATTACCAGTTGACGAACTAAACTAGAAGATGGTCAGTTACAACTTAGCACTGGCTACCAGTTGACGAACTAAAATAGAAGATGATTCTTGATGGGAAAACTGGCCTCACAGCACGTGGGGCATTCCCATAAGTGCTCCGCCCTCTGTTCCAGCGGCCATTCAACTCGATGGTGTTTCGAGTCCAATACCGCCGAAACAGACGTCGACATCAGGGCACAACTCTGGCCCTTGCGACAGGTTTCTTTGTTGTTTCGCCCACCCACGCCGTCGCCGTAACTAGTTCAAGCACAACATCGGATTGTCGGAACAACATGGTAACTGTTATCGAAGGTTACATGTTAGTAGTAAACTAGAAGATGGTCAATTACAACTTACCACTGGCTACCAGTTGACGAACAAAACTAGAAGATGGTCAGTTACAACTTACCACTGGCTACCAGTTGGCGAACTAAACTAGAAGATGATCAGTTACAACTTAGCACTGGCTACCAGTTGGCGAACTAAACTAGAAGATGGTCAGTTACAACTTAATAAGAGTTTTACTTGTAACGGCAATGCATAGTTGATTCTTTGATTCTTTCATTGACAATGGTGAATCACTTCATGTAAGTAACGAGACTTGCTTGAATTTTCTATATCTGACGGTTACTTATGTTTACCATTCTTCCATCCGTAAATTGATGGGGAAATTGCCCTAATAAACGTCAACAACATACAGGGCATATTCACTCGATCATCAAGTTTTTTTCAACGTTTGCTTATTTTTTCTGTATAAAAATATATTGCTACAAAAACGAAAGATGTTAATTGACACGAAGATAGTGAAGACAAGTGACAGATTGAAAGGTAGTCGACGTGAGGGAGTTAGAGATAAGAAATGGTGAAAATGTAATGTGTCATGAAAGAAATGTGTTTCTGGCAGTTCTAAACAATCAATTTTCTATTGGTTCTTATAGAAACTGCTGAATAAACATATTATTTTGATCTATTTTGACCATGTAGAAAATGGATGTGTGTCGAAACAAGACAAATGTTGCAGCATCTCTTACAATAAGCTTACAATACTTAGTTACGTTCAAACTGGTAAAAATTACTAGACAACCTAAATTGTAGGTTATTCCTATTGCAATTGTAAATCGTTTCATCCCAGAGGAAAAATTTAATGCAAGTCCAATTCTGTTTTTGAGCGTTTCCTTAATCGAAATTAGTCTTCGAAGTTGATGATTTGGGTAAGATTGGGGGCACTACAGGCGATGGATTGTCTCGGCGTAGAGTCGACACTCAATATCACGTGTCGGATTTAGATCAGCTCACTCAATGGTTAAACATCTACGAGCAGACGCAAATGATCAAAATCCAATTCCAATAAGGAGCATTTCATTAATAGAAGCACCATCCTACAGAAAAATGGGTCCAATATTCTATAGTAATAGAAGGTCATTGCATATCGGTGACACTAAATCATGTCTTGATGACACTGTGGAAGATCGCCACATACTATCAAAGCAAAAGTGAAACAAATACATGAAAATTCTGAAATGATAGCCAGGCACAAATATAGTCATGTTTGCTGCTTTCTAGAGCCCATTGTACTTGAAATCACTTGGCTCAACTAAAATCTAAGTGTTTATTGTAGGGCGAGGGAAGAAGAATTAAATAGAGTGGTGTTGACCCTAAAATTCAATCATACATATACATAAATTATTGCGTGTTTTAGAAGTGAAACATCAAACATGCTGAAATATTTTCAGTAAAAATTAGTAGAGATTGAATAAGAGATGACAAAAATATTAAAATGCTATAAAAATTGATTAAAAGTGGAGAAGATATAAAAGTGGATTTAAATATGATTTAAATTTGTATTTTAAAAGAATCAAAACTCTCGCTATACGTGACATCGTTGAATGGTCGTAGTTTACCATCTGCTTGCTGTTGATGACTATGAATGAAAGATATGGAGGCTACCCTCACCAAAAGTCCCAAAGGAAACAAGCATTACAGCTCGTAATCTGTAAGGATGAAGCAACCATACTAAACATTGCTAGCATTGTTATCATTAATACCAGCATATACGTGCTACTAAGCACCTACTGAACTTCCTTCAATTATTTTTGACAAAGACAAACCGGATAACTGTCTAAAAATGGGGATGCTACTTGATACTCAAAATTATCTTTCTTAAATTTAATATCCTAGAAATTGGTCCTATATTGCGCCTACGTTATAGACTATAACATAACACATTCCATTCTCTGGACTACATCCTACTAATGTGCATGTATAGAAGATAATGAGCTATGAAAATAAGATTAAAATTCGATGAAAATTTCTCAAGATATAACATTTTATTTTACAATAATGATTTCATTTCGGGCATTTACAGACAATTAGGAAGCAGATCAGTTTTATCTGTATGATTGATACATTGCCTAGATACATAGTCACTACTTTTCGCGCAGCTTATTTCATGATTATCTGTTTATCTGTTGTCTTTCGTCCTGTTGAAGGCTATTTAGTAGAAACGTCATCTGTTGCTGTTTCGTTGCTAGTAAGTATTGTTTATATATATATATATATATATATATATATATATATATATATATATATATATATATATATATATATATATATATATATATATATATATATATATATATATATATATATATATATATATATATATTATATATGGGTAACGCTTGTATCTATTTCCGTTAATTTTTACAGTTATAGAGTGTCGTCTCTGTTTTCAATAAACGCATGTAAGTCAGGGGGTTAATAAGTTAGACAGAAGATACAATTAAGAAATTAAGACCAGTCATACAGTGGCAATAATGTTTTCACACATGACACGTTGTCAGCCTATCCCCTAACTTTCCTTAGTCTCCTACAGATGACACGATGTCAGCCTATCCACCAACTTTTCTTAGTCTTCTCTTACGACATAATCGGAAAGAAAACATTGTCCCATATTCTTTACACCCCAGAACAGTTTGCAGGCCCTAGTTGCCACACGGGCAATATTACTATAAAATGTTTCCAAATTATTAGGGAATTTGATTTTGTCTTAGTGACATGATGCACACCCTCCAAATCTCACTGATGACGTGGTACACACACTTGCACTCTCTTTGACACTGTTACGCATCTCTTACAAAAAGCCACATACATACTTGTATTTCATAAGAGATGCATACAGTGCGGCAGTGAGAACAATGTTCTGAAAATGACACGTCACATAAAAAAGAGGAAGCAGAATGTGTTAGAGAGCTAACACAAGAAACAGTACCAACGAGAAGTATACAAATATTGAGAGCTAACACAGGAAACAGTACCAACGAGAAGAATACAAATATTGAGAGCTAACACAGGAAACAGTACCAACGAGAAGTATACAAATATTGAGAGCTAACACAAGAAACAGTACCAACGAGAAGTAATACAAATATTGAGAGCTAACACAAGAAACAGTACCAACGAGAAGTAATACAAATATTGAGAGCTAACACAAGAAACAGTACCAACGAGAAGTAATACAAATATTGAGAGCTAACACAAGAAACAGTACCAACGAGAAGTAATACAAATATTGAGAGCTAACACAAGAAACAGTACCAACGAGAAGTAATACAAATATTGAGAGCTAACACAAGAAACAGTACCAACGAGAGGTAATACAAATATTGAGAGCTAACACAAGAAACAGTACCAACGAGAAGTAATACAAATATTGAGAGCTAACACAAGAAACAGTACCAACGAGAAGTATACAAATATTGATATACAAAGACCATCAACTTTCTCTCATACTCTCATAACAATATCAACTGTAGGCATGTCTTACCTCCTTGTTTCCCTTCCCTGAGATCATTGCTCCATAGTCATCCCTTGGCAAGGAGCATCTTGGCACAAAGGAATAGGCATCTCTACAGTCTATCGAAAACCATCGAAGTGAAAAGAAGTGCTCCGCGGTTTGGTCCAACCAAGCAGGTCCACTTACATCGACATACGCTGTCTGAGTCCAGTACGATCCTGTTGAGTCACTTATCTGGACTTTGTCCAAACTGATATTGGTCATGATATCTTTCAGGGCCTGCACATACCAACCAGGATCATCAGATTCTCTCAACTCCTTCAGGTCTGAACCCGATGGATCGTCAATGTCTGTGATTGTTTTTAAAAATAAAGAGCTTTTATTTTTCATACTACAAATGCATGAATATTGTAATAGACATGAATATAGACCAAGACAAAATGATTGTCGAAAAATAGCTGGTTTTGGGACAAACAAAATGATAGATGAAAAATCGGTCATTCATGGACACACCACATGATTGCAGAAAAATGAGTGATTATTTAACATAATGATAGAAGATAGCTCCTTATGTGATATACATAATAATAGCAGAAAAATGAGTGATTCTGTGATATACATAATGATAGAAGAAAAATAGCTGATTTTGGGACATACATAATAATAGAAAAATTAGGGATTCTGGGACATACATAATGATAGCGGAAAAATAGTTATAAATGAAAAAAAAAAATATTTTAAAAACTGGACAATCAATAACTGAAAAAAAAATCATTTTGACAAAAGTGATTGCAGAAAAAATAGTTATGATTGTAGGATAGACAAAATGAATGCAAAACATAGTTATGATTGTGGGGCAAACAGCATGATTGTGGTACGATTGTTGCTTATCGGACAGACAAAAGGATTGCCAAAGAAAGAGTCACAAAGTATTCGAAATATGCTGAGAAATACAATATTTTGGCTGCCGGCGATATAATTCTCATACAAATTGTTCGCATACATTTACAGCTTCAGCTGAGCACAGTTTTTTTTCCGTACTGTAAATCCAGATGTTCATGACCATTATTTGCCCGTAGGATTATCCAGATGCTCTCAGCCGCTATTTGGCCATAGCGTAGTCCAGTGGTTCTCACCTTGTGTTCTCCATACCTTCCAACAACCTTTCATTCGGCCTAATATGAAATTGACTTTCTCTACTGATCAACAAGACCTTTATCAATATATGGTTTATCAATATATGGTTTATGAATACATGGTTTATCAATATATGGTTTATCAATATATGGTTTTTATCAATAAACGGTTTATAATAACATGGTTTATCAATACAATATATGGTTTATCAATAGTTTATAATAACATGGTTTATCAATATAATCTGTATCAATATATGGTGTTTATAAATACATGGTTTATTAATATATGGTTTATCAATATATAATTTATCAATATATGGTTTTTAACAATATATGTTTATCAATACATGGTTTATTAATATATGGTTTTGATCAATATATGTTTATCAATATATAATTTATCAATATATGGTTTTTAACAATATATGTTTATCAATACATGGTTTATTAATATATGGTTTTGATCAATATATGTTTATCAATATATAGTTTATCAATGTATGGTTTTTAACAATATATGTTTATCAATATATGGTGTTATTTTGTTTATTACTATTAAATAATTACTTTCCTGTGGTCCTCAGAAAGGTATGTGTCAACTACCTCTCCCCCCCCAATATCAAAATGTATCTCCATTGTCCCTTACAGGTATCTAATCTCCATGAGCGATGACATGGTCCATCATGAAAACAACTGGTCTCGTCGACCAGTTATGGGGGAAATAATCATAACAAGGCTATACAAGATTACTGGTTGCAGATTGGTTCAACAAGTCCACACAACGATATCCAATTACTCCTGTTTGAAGACATGTAGAACATGCCCATTGAGTCACTAAGTATGCATATCATACGTGAGAATATTGCACCTTATAACACCAACCAAAGCAATGCATTCGTCATCTCTCTAGAGGTTCTGATATAACTACTGACATTCTAGCTTTGCATCTGGAAGTTCTGATATAACTACTTTAGTTCTAGCTTGCCATTGGGACGTTCTGATATAACTACTGACATTCTAGCTTTGCATCTGGAAGTTCTGATATAACTACTTTAGTTCTAGCTTGCCATTGGGACGTTCTGATATAACTACTGTAATTATAGCTTTCCATCTGGAAGTTCTGATATAACTACTGTAATTATAGCTTGCCATTGGGACGTTCTGAGTTCCGCTGTCAGGGCGACTACTCTGAAGAGTTGTGACTGAAGTCGACAGAATGTACAAATGGGTACCCGGTTTACACAAATTGGGAAAGTAAACACACTTAGGAAGCGCTAGGGATTTCATTCCTGACTTCGTTTTCCTGTTTAAGAGTGTAGCATTAATAAACGCCATTTTCCCAGGAAAGTCACCACGACGTGTACAGATGATATTTTTATTTAACATTAGATAAAACAATTAAAATATGAATCCCACCGGGGTTTGTACTTGTTACCTATTGAATGTTAACATTAAAAGTTCTTCTTGATGATGCGCTCAACCATTGAACCCATTACTGCCATACATAGCAGGTATGTGCATTAAAAATTTTTAGCGTCCCGTAACAACCTAAAATTACGACTCTATGGAGTACTAACGTCTTGACTACAAAGACAACTGAGGCGTAATAATATGAGATGGAACGTTTCTATATTGTGATATAATATGGTACAGTCTTTATAAATGTATCATCCTACTGCTTTTATCAAAGGAAACATAGTACTTTATATAAGATGTAACATATTAAAACGTATTTTAAAATAATGGCTCTACCTAGAGGTGCCAATACTATTACTACCCTTGGATGGATCACTATAACGGAAACTATCTTGCTGTGGCCAACAAGATTGCTACGGCGATCTTACACAAACGATATTTTACGTTCCAACGTAGTCGGTAGATATTTTCTTGCGTACTATATGCATATTGTGCATGCGAAGTTCTGGTGTAGATTTCTCCATACATGATACTGTAAACACTCGCTTAATTGTTGCTACACTAGGAATTATGTTGGAAAAACAAATCGTGGATGTTTATTGCATTATTTTCAAATTACTGGGTGGTCGAATATGTAATGGTCTGGGATCGGCCTGCAGGACGAAAGTGTGAAACTACGAGTACAATCCCTCACATCCTCAAATATTTTGAAGTAGGAAGCGAGAGGATAAATTAAAAATTATTGAGAACAACGGGTATTGAACCAGTCGGTTCTGACAGCACCAAATCGTCTGGAAACTAGAGTAAACGGGTTATTCCGCGCTTGACTAACCGCAGCTCCAAAAAAAGGATGCGATATTGTCAAGACATTGAAACTGCGTACTTAAGTCACAATATTGTACAGTTTATATATGTTATCCATGTTTACAAGAAGACCCTTGGTTCTTGTAGAACTAATACGGATGTTATATGTTTGTTGTAACTGAGGATACTTCAATACTTGTACGGGATGTTCCTTGTTGCTGTAATATTTCTTGTCTCGATTGGTCTGTTCTAAGTGACTTGAGTGCACAGTTGATGGTCTTGACAAAATCGCATATTTTTTGGCACTTGCGGTTAGTCAAGCACGAAAAAACCCGTTTACTCTAGTTGCCAGCCGATTTGATGCCGTCAGAACGGAATGGTTGAATTCCCGTTGGTCTCAAGAATTCTCACATCCTCAAGTGAGGTGTAAGTAATCACTTCGAAATCTGCTTTTACAACACCAACTTGCTTCATAAATTCATTCATTTCACACAGGCACTTGATCGTGTGTGGCACCAAAGTCTGTAGAAGATAACTTAGACATAAACATCATAGATGTAATTGAAGCGTTGTATAAACATGCAAACATTGCTGTTTTAATAAATAATGGCATTGGGGAATATTTCTAGACGCATATAGGAGTAGGTCAGGTTGTATACTTTCCCCAGTACTTTTTAACAAGTATTTTGAATATATAATTTCGCCTTCTTTCGCTCACTTGATACATGTCTGTATCTGTTGAATATATAATGGAGAAGGCATTACAAAATCTCCAGATACAAATAACTATTGGCGGTGGTAACTTGCGTTATGCCGATGTTATCGATCCCTCGGCTAATTCCAAGTCTGAACTCCATGATCAAATGGTGAAAGACTTTGTGGGAAAATATGGCATGGAAATTAGTATTGATAAAAGCAAGATATTGACACCAAACAAGATCCCATGAATATCCGGTTAAATGGTCACACACTTGAAGAAGTTAACACCTTGAAATATCTCGGGTCCCAAATATGTGTCAATGGCAACTATCTCGGGTCCCAAATATGTGTCAATGGCAACTATCTCGGGTCCCAAATATGTGTCAATGACAACTATCTCGGGTCCAAATATGTGTCAATGGCAACTATGTCAGGTCCCAAATATGTGTCAATGGCAACTATCTCGGGTCCCAAAAATGTGTCAATGGCAACTATCTCGGGTCCCAAATATGTGTCAATGGCAACTATGTCGGGTCCCAAATATGTGTCAATGGCAACTATCTCGGGTCCCAAATATGTGTCAATGGCAACTATCTCGGGTCCCAAATATGTGTCAATGGCAACTATGTCGGGTCCCAAATATGTGTCAATGGAAATTATCTCGGGTCCCAAATATGTGCGAGGATAGAGATGTCTGGCTTTTTGTACTGATGTAACGAGACACGACTCATTTTCTAAAATTACTCTGCAATGAGCATCTAGGGTAGAAGAAGAGGAGGCCAGATACAGAATCTGGGATTGATAACATCCACGGAGTTGTCTGGACGCGATTTTCCTACACTCCTGAGAATGGGCGAGGATAGAGATGTCTGGCTTTTTGTACTGATGTTACCAGTGTGACTGATGTTTTTGTACTGATGTTACCAATGTGACTGATGTTTTTGTACTGATGTTACCAATGTGACTGATGTTTTTGTACTGATGTTACTGGTGTGACTGATGTTTTTGTACTGATGTTGCCAAGAAGATCAAAACACTTCCTGTACATGTGGCGGCATCTGCTGTATTTGACAAGTCGGCCTGTATTTCCACAGCTCATAGAAAGCCTCCCTGCACACCCTCACAGGAAAACATGCAGTAACGAAAGTTGCCAGTGTGTGGTAGCCCTACGCCCTTGACGTGTTTTATTATTATTATTATTATTATTATTATTATTATTATTATTATTATTATTAATGCCTGGCCGCTGATGTTGATAAAGAGGAAGAGGTACATGTAAACTACACGACGTTGGGGCATCAGATGACAACATTTGTCAGATATCACGACATAACCAAAGTAAACTCATGCTTCACTACAAATATTCTTTAAGCTCGTAACACCATCACCACTAAACAAGATCATATTTGATCCAGTATTTATTTCGTGTTAATTATGTTTTTTAATCACCAAAAAACCGCCCCACATGTCAGCCGACCTGTAATCTTCAGTCGAAATAAAACACGACTCAAGAATACTCTGCATTGAAAGTAGTGTTTTCATTATTTTAAATAATTTCTAATAGTTTGATCTTGGTATTACTTTCTGTGCTCTTATTGATTAGATTTAAGAAAGAAGTGAAGAATAATGGTCATCAAAGACTGGTGACGCCATCATTAGTTTTCTTTTTCTTATGTTTCAAAAACAATGTAATTTCTACTGGTATAAAAGAATGATCACAAAAATCTATATGCATAAACATTCAATCCGGAAGGGAATGCATAATTAAATCAATAAATGCCCTTGAATATACGTAATGTTATTGTACTGTTGCGTTACTGTTGTTCTCCATCCAGCAGTATGCTTTATGGTTTCTCGTATCTTTCAGGGATTACGTGCCAGTGATTTTTTTTTCCGCCCTGTTTTCGTTCTTGAATGGGGATGCCCATAAATTACGTTAATAATTAAGAGGTGCAGGAGGGTTGGCAGAAAAAGGGTTGACAGATGTTGACAAGGATGTGGTTAGAAAACATTGACATCAACAAAGATTTATTTTATACAACCACCAATACATATACGTCAATTTCAAACATCTTTATAAAATTGAAAAATCTTGTTTATTCATATTATGTGTGCTGAAATTATTTTTTTAGAGTGTGTGGATGGTTAATTTGTTATGACATAATGAAGCAGGGAAGGGGTTGGTGAATGTTTTATATTTGTCAATAAAATTGAGGGAGAGATCACAGCCACACAAAAAAATGTGTAAGTCATTTGTGATTCAAAGGTTTCAAACGTCGTAGAGGATTAACTTCACTGTACTCGGTTTCCCATATGCACTCCGTCACTCGCAACGAAGCGGCGCGCGAGAGTAACACTCAAAGCACGTAACGCCGTCTTTCAAGCGATAATCCACATGAATCTCCGGAAAAAAATCCACATGTAAATAAGACAGCACGAGCCGAATTCGATCACATGATTTTTTGAACACAAAGCGAACAGCTTAACCACTACACTAAGGAGATCTATTTCGTGACATTCATCTTTTAGAGCTAGCTAACTCTTTCTATCCGGATATATACCGATAAACTTGTATTGGACTTTGGTCGATTACATTTATCTCTAACGAGATGTTCTCTGTCTGTGAATTAGTTTCGCGTAAAAAGACATTTCATTGTGCCAGCAGATTCTAATTCTTACTTAGATGAGTTCCCGGTTCCGGTATTGCAGGCATTCTCAACCTGCACGCAGTTAGAATAAAATCTAAGGAGGAAGCGTTTAAAAAAATAAATCAAATGTGAAATGTGAAATGGGAGTTACGTAATAATATCAGATAGAGACAATATTCATTTTGTTGACAGTTATGATTTGACAGTTATGATTTGACAGTTATGATTTGACAGTTATGATTTGACAGTTATGATTTGACAGTTATGATGTGACAGTTATGATTTGACGGCTATGATTTGACAGCTATGATTTGACAGTTATGATTTGACAGTTATGATTTGACAGTTATGATTTGACAGTTATGATTTGACAGTTATGATTTGACAGTTATGATTTGGTGGTTATGATTTGACAGTTATGAGAGGTCTGGAGAACATAACTATAACGGACAGTGAATGCATGAAAGATTGTCGGATATCGTAGTATGACGAAAAGTCAAAAACAATCCTGAAACTAATATTGGAAATAGAGAGCTGTAGATATATATGAGACAGGCAGGTTTAGAGAAAATAGTCACAACATGCAAAATTGAAGGCAACAGAGACAGAGGGCGATAATGTGAGAAAATATTAGACAGTTTGACAGCCTGGCACGGCAAGGAAACAACAATGACCTTGATACATAATACTGTGGGCAGAGAGATGTGGAGAGCCATGACCGCCTACGCCAGCCGGCATGGCATCTGATGATGATGATGAGAGATATACGATCAATTACACCATTCAGCATGGCACCTGATGATGATTATTATTATGTGTAGCAGCAAAGCTACAGACACTGCAAGGAATAAGAAGTTAAGTCATGATATGAAGAAGAAGTATGCAAGAAATTGTTAAATAATAGTTAACTGAAAGATTTGTTAAATCCAAACGAAATTAACAATTTGAGCTGCTTTTAAGTCGAAACATTCTCTTCCTGTTACCAAAGACGAATCTACGACCCTAATTATGCTACATAATATAATGTGCGGGTTTCTTGGGTTTAAACATAATAATCTGGGGTTATTTGTAAAACTTCAATGGCTACATTGGTGGTCACACACACGCACACACGAACGCACGCACGAACGCACGTACACACACACACACACACACACACACTAATACATGTAGGCGGTGTTTGCCGTCTGAAAAGTACAGGAATCCCTGTGGTATGTGAAGTACCAGTCAATAAGTGAACGTCTAGTTCAAGTGCCAGTTTCTATATATCGGCAGCATGAACATCTTATTCACGTGTCAGTTTGTATATACTAGTATCATGAACATCTTAGACAGAGATATGGAAACAAGATATCAGAAAGCAAACACAGTGACTTACCAATTGTAACCACTATTTATCAACTCAAAGATGAAGATGGAAATAAGAAAACATATGATAATGAAACAATCCATGTGATAGGTAGCTCTTGACAGCCCGAAACCTTTCTGATAAAAGCGGAGGTTCTTGTCAGTTGTTAACTGGAGACGGCACGGGGTTCATATTTGGTTTCGAAGGCATGAATATATAAGAAGGATGGTTATAGATGCACTTTTAGTACCCGAAGATAGACATTCCAGTTCTCCAGTATCCCAAGATTACTATGACCTGTCAGGAGCAGACCGCATACTTCTGGGCCAACTAAATTATCATTCTTCTGTCAGATACGTTGTCCCATCCGCAGTGATGGCACGTCCAGCATTCCCCGTCGCCTTGGAGTCTGCCACATCCGCAGTGATGACACATCCAGCATTCCCCATCACCTGGGAGTCTGCCACATCCGTAGTGATGACACATCCAGCATTCCCCGTCACCTGGGAGTCTGCCACATCCGTAGTGATGACACATCCAACATTCCCCGTTACCTGGGAGTCTGCCACATCGGCAGTGATGACACATCCAGCATTCCCCGTCGCCTTGGAGTCTGCCACATCCGCAGTGATGACACATCCAGCATTCCCCGTTACCTGGAAGTCTGCCACATCCGCAGTGATGACACATCCAGCATTCCCCATCACCTGGGAGTCTGCCACATCCACAGTGATGACATATCCAACATTCCCCGTTACCTGGGAGTCTGCCACATCGGCAGTGATGACACATCCAGCATTCCCCGTTACCTGGGAGTCTGCCACATCAGCAGTGATGACACATCTAGCATTCCCCGTCACCTGGGAGTCTGCCACATCCGCAGTGATGACACCTGGGAGTCTGCCACAAACGGACGAATGCCTGCCCGCGTGCATCTCTTCCTTATCAATCGTTACTATTTCTAGAAGACAAAAGTAAGAAAGTCAAACAAGATATGACAATGAGAACTTTTCCATGGGACGGGTTGTCAGCCTATCACTTTCGTTAGTCACGTCCTTCGACTTGCCTGGAAAGAAGGCAGCGACCCTATTCTTAAAAACCCTGAACTACAAGTCCAGGCCAAGGTTGCCACAGTGGCATAAAAGACATACTATCTAAAAAAATGTATATTAACTTTCTGCAACCAATGTCAAAACATAGACTTTAACAGTCTCAAAGCAAAGTAAAATCTTTACATGTGAAATGAAATGTTCAGAAACAGCTGCAATAATACTAAACTAGATACAAATAAGAAGTTACGAATAGAGTACGTAAAATATCATGTATTGAATATATCTAAAGACAGCAAGTAAAATGGCTCGGTCACCTGTGAGAGAGAACCCAAACCAAATATCAATAAGAGCGTATAACAAAAGAATATTCGAATGTAAAGCTAAACGTAAGCAGAGAACGGTGGATATCAAACTTAGAAATAACCTCAAACAAACATAGACTCAACGCAGCCAAGGCGACAAATCTGGTCTTGAAACGACAGCTGATGCACACACTCCTACCCTTAACGGCAGTGTGAATGCGGCCAACCATCGTTCACCAGAAGAAAGACAATAGATAGTCAATTCTCATTCCAATTCCAGATCAATCGTTAACACGTTATTCAGATATTTCGCAAGGGATTTAAAAATTCCTCTTACAAAGGATGCCCTTGTGCTGGAGCAATACTTAAACTTTTGTGTGCATCTTTGAAGTTTTAATTTACCATCTAATGGAAGATGTAAGATGTAATGGAAAATCTCTAGTATGCCCATGATCAGCTAGTGGCCAGCACTGGGAAATGGGCAATCCCGAATAAACTTATTACACAGCCCTTAACCTATGACTGACCTAGCACGTCGACAGGGGATACGCAGAGTGCTCAATAAAAAACTTAAATGGAGAGGAAGGTACAACACACGCAAAAGAGATCAGTGGTAACAACAAAAATAGCAACTATCAAAAGGATAGATATTGTATTAGAGACACACGGAAATATAACAGCGGAAGAGGCAAATAGAAGGACAAAAGACCCTACACTCACTTTCCCCTCAACACCTAAAGGTACATGAGGACAAAAAGAAAAAAGATGAAGAATGGGAGATGATCCTTAATGAGCGTTTATACTGAGTCTATGCCTGTTCGAAGCATGATATTTGTTTAACTAGCGTTTTCTTGGTATGCCTTTGGATATATAAACATAACATATTCTATCTTAGTTCATATCTGAATGATAAAATGTACCTGTAGCCATTTGACTTCATTTATATAGATGTCATGAAATAACAAGATGTAACGTACTGCTTCAATTTATGCAAATATTTCTCAGAGATAAGATATTGTCATAGATAACAAAGACTCACAAATATCGTTTCTGACACCACTCAAATAATATACTTTTATTCGTGAGCTCGACATTGGCTGCAAGAGGACGTTAGACTAACAGGTTTTGAAAATAAATCAGCAGATTATTTGTATCTACTTCATGTTATGTCAAACTGTCAAGCAATTAGGATGAGAAAACTTGAGATAATTGTCCGCTAGTGTTTAATCTGTCCTACTTAAATATACTTAGAAATCTCTAAAAGATTGAAATTTCCTTAAATTTGCTGCTCTGTTAAGTTATACATTCCTAGTGATATTTGTCACACAACTTGCTGCTCTGTTAAGTCACACAACTTGCTGCTCTGTTAAGTTACACACACTTACTGATATTCTTGTCACACAACTTGCTGCTCTGTTAAGTTACACACACTTACTGATATTATTGTCACACAACTTGCTGCTCTGTTAAGTTACACACACTTACTGATACTCTTGTCACACAACTTGCTGCTCTGTTACATGATACACACTTACTGATACTCTTGTCACACAATTTGCTGCTCTGTTACATGATACACACTTACTGATACTCTTGTCACACAACTTGCTGCTCTGTTACATGATACACACTTACTGATACTCTTGTCACACAATTTGCTGCTCTGTTAAGTTACACACACTTACTGATACTCTTGTCACACAACTTGCTGCTCTGTTACATGATACACACTTACTGATACTCTTGTCACACAATTTGCTGCTCTGTTAAGTTACACACACTTACTGATACTCTTGTCACACAACTTGCTGCTCTGTTACATGATACACACTTACTGATACTCTTGTCACACAATTTGCTGCTCTGTTAAGTTACACACACTTACTGATATTCTTGTCACACAACGTTCTGCTCTGTTACATGATACACACTTACTGATACTCCTGTCACACAATTTGCTGTTCTATTAAGAAGGACATTGTACGTTTGGGAAATTCGATTATAATGAAATCAGTTCTAGAAATACATTAGACCATTTTTCCATTTGTCTTAGAAGATTGCATTCAAAGTGTTCCAGCGGAAAGGAGACATGTGTGATATACATGTGTGATACAAATGTGATACATGTGTGATACAAGGGTGATACAAGTGTGATACATGTGTGATACAAGTGTGATAAATGTGTGATACAAGTGTGATACAAGTGTGATAAATGTGTGATACAAGTGTGATACATATATGATACAAGTGTGATACAAGTGTGATACATGTGTGGTACAAGTGTGATAAATGTGTGATACAAGTGTGATAAATATGTGATACAAGTGTGATACAAGTGTGATACATGTGACTGATATAAATGATATGAATATATCAGGTTAGACACTTACCTCCCAAGATCAGCGATTCTGTCTTGAACTCAAACTGTGCAATGAGGCCATTCTCAGTGACTGCTAAAAGCAAGAACTCCGGAGACAGAGGAATCGAATCTATATCTATTCTGACGGCAGTGGACACCATCTAAAATACATCACAAACAGAACTTATATATTTGTATATGTAATAGAAGTATTCAAACAAAAATGTGTCATTTAAACAGATATCTGAGCAAATATGGTATACTATAGAAAACTGGAAATTATGTTTACTAATTGTCTCGTGAAGCTGGGTTGATGGCTACGTCCTGAATAGGATACGTTACCAAATTGTTTCATTCTACTTGAAGCTAAGGGTCACTGAATTATAAATCAACTCCACAGCATACTGTGTTAAAGTTGGGCTGATGATGATGTTCGTCCGTCGTGATCGACGATGACCAAAAACTCAACCATAATAATAATAACAATAAATAATAAAATAATAAAGTTAATAGTGCGTTTTAAAATGACTAGCAAGTCCAATGCGCGCACAAAATGTTCTTTTACAGAATTGACAACAATAGAAGGTATCTGTGTGAGGTTGAGATGTTTTTTCTTTTCTACGTGTCCGCTTCTGTCTTGCAGTTTCTTGTCTGAATTCTTCTGCCGCTAGTGCTCCCGTTCTAATGCTGGCTAGCCATTGGTTGACCAGACACCGTTGATTAGTAGCACCGTCCACACTAAGCCAGCAACGAAGGTGATATATGTTACACATTTCCTGTTGGCGATTTTAATCAATAGAGTTATTATTCAAAGCGTGACAATCAAATTACAAACCTGAGTCACATGATCGGCGGGCAAGAGTCTTAGAAACTACACTGTGTAGTGACTATACACTGTATAGAGCTAAACTACCACGGCTCCAGTACTACTGTTTTTGGAATTGTGAATTACAGTGAGAGTTTCAGTACGTCTTTATGAGCCCTATTGATATTGTTCATATTTGCACCAATCTTTGTATGAAATTTGTATTGTCAGCTTTCAGTAGGTGTTAATCTGTATAGCAAAATATTACCAGCTTCCAAACTGTGTCACTGTTTATAATGTCATATTGACAGGTGCTTAACTTTGCATCTCTGTAAAAGTGTTCTTGTTCTGCTAACATAACTAGAAGTTGCTATCAAAACGAAGAATCAGCTTACGGTGAGGGGTATGTTTAATTGATCTGCCTTCAACCTGATCCCACGGCAACTTACAGGTCTTACTGTTCAACGGACATTGTCATTCTGTGAGGCTGGTGCAAGTATTTGTCTAAAAGGGCAATGTGCACTATTCTCAAACAGCGAACCTGTTATTGACTGATCTGACTTATTCTGTGTATTTTATTAGCTGGAGTAATAAATTATAGGTAAAGTAACTAATGATCAGTCATATGATCAAAATGAATGACACTAAGATAAGTGTGATGACTTATTCTGTAGAAGGACTTGAACATGCCCTGGAGACAGGGAATTTCTGTTGAGTAAGTTAAACCAGTAGGTGACCTTGTACCACGCTTTTATGTAAACCTTAGGTGGGTAAAATATAACCCGTAAGAAAATCCGGCATGCCAAACCATTTTTACTGGCCTGTCAGGCATATTTCGAAGTAAAATATGCATTGATAACTACATTAGTCTGATCTCACCAGGAACAACGTTTTTTTCCACTAAATGTGCCGTGACAAGAGCGTATTGGTCGTCTCTCACTAGGACAAACGATTGTTAACTATACCGTTAACTATACTGCTAGAAACACAACATTATTTCAAACATTTACCAAAATATTTTTTTTACGAAATGAATGTTTCAACTTTGGCATGAAAAATATGTCATACCTAAACTAAATCAAACCTATCTCCAGTCATTCCGAACCGTCCATTGACGATACTGATTCGCCTACTGCAGTCGGTTCTGGCGATGCTGGTCGGTAAGAACAAGACATCTGTAGGGTTCTCTAGCCCAAAAACCAACGTCGTGCAGCCGGTTCTTGATTGTTTGATCTGAAATTCGACGTGTTGTTGGCATTGACTGGACTGTGTAGGACACAGATGCAAATAGATTACTGAGTTGACGCAGCCGCACGAAGCTGTCTTAGGCACAGGTTGTAACACTGGGTCTTCCACTGCGCGGCCGGCCTGCCACTGAGCCAGTTTGTTGAAATCACCTCCAAAGAAGACTAATGATGCTGCGACCCACATTAAATTGTTTGGCCACTACACTTTGTGATTGTCCAGTCTGTAAGCGTCGAATGATAATGTATCGCTGTTCTGTAGTGAGATGAGCCATACTTGCGCACTGAATTTTGAACTGAACTTATTCGAGGACCGTCAATCTTTTATAGGCATACAATAATATGGTCAGAGAGTTTTGTGTTCAGTAAGTTTCACAAGATTCTCACGAACCTCTCAGGAGTTATTGCCACAAATGTTGTTTTGAC
This sequence comes from Meghimatium bilineatum, assembly GCA_034231615.1. NCBI lineage: Eukaryota > Metazoa > Mollusca > Gastropoda > Stylommatophora > Philomycidae > Meghimatium > Meghimatium bilineatum. Next base: position 24,745,166 of record CM067313.1, on the reverse strand, counting down.
CTCTTTCATGACCTCATGAAGTGAGTACAATTCAGATAACCACGACAACTTAATGACCAAGTGGATACAATCGATATGTCGAATATGTCCAATCAGTGAATATCTTTTATTTAAAAAAAGTTGTTAAAAGTTGTGTTTAAAAAAAAAGTATAAATGTGACTTGACAGAAACTTATTAGTCTTATCTCACCAGGAAAAACGAGTGTTTGTGTATGACACAAACTCTAAAGAAACTCTAATTGCACATATTAGATAATTAATTATGACACTCAATGGCGGAGTGGTTAAAATATTTGCTTTGTGTTCAAGAGCTTGCGGGTTCGTTATAGGTTCCTGATGTTTTTTTTCCTGTGCATTTTCTGATGTTCCTAAGTATTCTCTTTTGATGATTACAGACCTACTTGGTGTGAATGGTATTCATGCAAAGTTACTTGAACTGAATGGTATTCATGCAAAGTTACTTGAACTGAGTGATATTCATGCAAAGTTACTTGAACTGAGTGATATTCATGCAAAGTTACTTGAACTGAGTGATATTCATGCAAAGTTACTTGAACTGAATGGTATTCGTGGCAGATAACATGATACTCCCACTAATTTTCTGTGTGTAGTCCAGAAATTCAGATGCGGTGCGCCGCTGTTTGATTTGCGCCAATTCCCGGATATATCCGAGTACAACGCATGCAATAAAGTCAATCCTCTACTAGATTTAAGTCCTGTTGTGTGCTGTAAATTCAAACAAATATAATTAGCACCCGCTGATATTTCTGAACACACGTGGCTTTGTTTTGTTTGAAGCAGCAACACACAACGTCGAAGATTGTTCCAGATAACACACTGTGTCTGTCCATCATCAACGAAAACAAATATGTTCATTCAATAAGACGAATCAGAACGAGGCTACAGACATGCGCACGAGAATGTATGAAGGGTTACACGTCTCGTTCGTGAGAGAACATGGCTGAAAACAATTCAGTATTATGTAAGACATGAAGAAGAAGAATGTAATACTATATAAAACATGGAAGAAATCAATTCTTTACTCTATTTTTAAAAATGGATGAGTCGGCTGAACAATTAAATACACTATAAAGATATGGCTGAGAGCATTTTAACACTAGATTAAACAAGATTACAATATGGAAAGTGTATGAACAGTCATCAGAAAGAAATTAATAATCTAAATTCCATTATAAGGGGTCTGGAAAAAAAATTCGCTTCATAAAGAAACTTTGGCATCAATTTCCGTTTCCTCTACTCAAGTATCGATTGTGTACTGGGGGAAATCATGTCTGAATTACATGCACGGATCGAGATGTTATTCTTGTAAATGATCGTAGTAACCAAACCAGATGTGAATGTCCGATATCCAATACTCGATTCCATGCTTTAGATGAAAATATAGAAGCTGTGGTAGCTCTTATTGTATGTCCCTGTAAAGTGTGCTGAGTGTTTGTTGGTAAACAGTACGGGACGTGGAAATGACGGAAGGGTTTCAGTGTCATGACCCCGCATGGTCATAATGCACAATCGTTGGTCAAAGGTCACACTCAGAACTTATAATTTATATATTTTCAGTTTAAACACATAGTGCTAGATGTGCATCTAGACGATAGTTGGGCCACGTAATATCAAACCGATACCCCCCCCCACCCCTCCTTTTTTCAATTCCCTGTTTGACTGGAAAACATTCTTCTGGGCAGCCTTCAATATTATATCTCCGCACTTTTCTTTGTCCTCTTCATCTTCTTCCGCCACCTTTAACTGTGTATGTATGATGGAAGGCTCCCAACAGATATTCCTTATGGAGTATTAGACTGAAAATCAATAACACCATCTCTTCGTTATTAACATACGTGAAAACGCGATCTGAAAACGTTGACATGGATATAAAAACTTGTAAGGACTTGCTAAAAACAAGTTTAACTAAAGCAAGATTAGACAAGACGATCTAAACATGAAGAAACTATACAGCGACAGATGACTGGCATTAGAAAGAGAAAAAGGAAGGAGAACAAAATGTGCAGTGTCTTTCAAGACTGACGGAATGTCAATCTGATCAATATACAATAATTGGATGTTTCTTGTCCGGAAATATGTTGCAATACACGTACATCATTGATATATATCCTCACATTAGTTGACAGTTCCATGTCTCCAATCACTGTTCGTAATTTTTATTTACTGTCATTTTGCTTCTTTTCCTAATATGCATCTTCTCATTGCACACGATATTGTTGCATATTATAGATTATAAGAGATTAGACAATTACGTCGTTGTTGTTCATTTCGAATTGTCATTCGGCATTGGCTCACAGATATATACATAAGTATTCACCCGCTACACCAGCAATATGAAAAGGTAAGATTAATTCAGAAGCAGCATCATAGCACAATGCTTCTCCATAAGTGCTAACTGGTTGACCAGAGACATCCTGATTACCGCACTTACTCTGTAACGAGACGTCATTTCTTGAACTTCACAGAGTATTAAATATGGTACCATAGTTTCTTGCTCTGTAACGAGACGTCATTTATCGAACTTCACAGAGTATTAGATATGGTAACATAGTTTCTTGCTCTGTAACGAGACGTCATTTATCGAACTTCACAGAGCATGAGATATGGTACCATAGTTTCTTACTCTGTAACGAGACGTCATTATCGAACTTCACAGAGCATGAGATATGGTACCATAGTTTCTTACTCTGTAACGAGACGTCATTTATCGAACTTCACAGAGCATGAGATATGGTAACATAGTTTCTTACTCTGTAACGAGACGTCATTTATCGAACTTCACAGAGCATGAGATATGGTACCATAGTTTCTTACTCTGTAACGAGACGTCATTTATCGAACTTCACAGAGTATTAGATATGGTACCTTAGTTTCTTACTCTGTAACGAGACGTCATTTATCGAACTTCACAGAGCATGAGATATGGTACCATAGTTTCTTACTCTGTAACGAGACGTCATTTATCGAACTTCACAGAGCATGAGATATGGTACCATAGTTTCTTACTCTGTAACGAGACGTCATTTATCGAACTTCACAGAGTATTAGATATGGTACCTTAGTTTCTTACTCTGTAACGAGACGTCATTTATCGAACTTCACAGAGCATGAGATATGGTACCATAGTTTCTTGCTCTGTAACGAGACGTCATTTATCGAACTTCACAGAGCATGAGATATGGTACCATAGTTTCTTACTCTGTAACGAGACGTCATTTATCGAACTTCACAGAGCATGAGATATGGTACCATAGTTTCTTACTCTGTAACGAGACGTCATTTATCGAACTTCACAGAGCATGAGATATGGTAACATAGTTTCTTACTCTGTAACGAGACGTCATTTATCGAACTTCACAGAGCATGAGATATGGTACCATAGTTTCTTACTCTGTAACGAGACGTCATTTATCGAACTTCACAGAGCATGAGATATGGTAACATAGTTTCTTACTGCTGCTTGAACCACCCGAATAATATTTATTTTACGTAACGAATAATGAATTATCTCTAAACCCAGGTTCCCTTATCGGCGGACAAGTGACTTAAACACTACACTTCCTCGGCTCACTCACAAGAATAATATAATATAGACCAATAAAGAAATTCGGGCCACTTTATCATGTCATATCTCCGACATGACAGTAGAATGCCATGTATATCATTTCTCTGATATTGGACTGTCTCGGCTACTGTCGTCGTACTTCCAAGTTTTTTATATTTATTGAAGCTCATGTCATTGTTTTCAAAACGATATTTATTGCAGTTCCAGTTATTGGATAATAAAGTTATATCTTTTACGACTTCAACTATTGGTTAGTAAAATTAGGCTTGTAAACGATGCAGTCATTGGTTGTAAAATATGCTCAATAACAGATCGAATGTTGGTGATTAAATTACTATCTCGACCCATTTTGTTCCATTACAAATCAAATGTTCGTGATTAACTTACTATATCGATCCATTTTGTTCCATGACAGATCGAATGTTGGTTAGTTAGTTAGTTGTCGGATCATCATCACTGCAAATTGGACACGTCTATAGTTGCTCCGATCTCTCCTTGAGTGTATCCGCAAACATTGTCCTTTGTCACATTTTAACTCATCCAGAGTCTTCATCAAGTCTTAGCAAGTGAAATAATACTAAACAACATAATGCAAAGAATCAAACTAAAATTAGAGATAAAGAATACGAATCCCAGGTCAGATTCAGATCGGGCAGAGGAGCAAGAGATCACATCCTCAACAAGAGGCTTATCATAGAAAAGTGTAGGGAATTCTTAACTGAACTGCACATGTACTTCATAGATTACTCAAAAGCGTTCGACTGCGTCCAAAAGCAGAAACTATGGGAGATAATGAACAACATGGGCCTCCCAAGACACATGACTCGTCTACTAGAAGAGCTTTATTAAGATCGAAAGGCTGTAGTGAAGTTGGAGGGTGATATCTCAGAGTGGTTTGAGGCACAGAGCCGAGTAAGGTAGGAATGCACACTCTCCCCATACCGGTACAACATCTTGCATAAAATATAATGAGGACATTTAGAGAAGATACAACGCTTTTACCACGCTTTAAACATCGATGGCGTCGAAATCCCTGAACTACGCTACGCAGACGACACTGTGCATCTTTCAAATGATATAAAGGGATTTTAACAAGTAATAAAGAACACAAAGACATACAGTGAATGACAAACTTATATACAAACACTCAAAAAACACAAATCACGTCGTAAGATATAAAAACACAACAACTAAATATAAAAATAGACAATACCGAGATAGAATGTGTGGATAAATTTGATTACTTAGGAGCAAACATCAACGGTTCAGGAGACTGCATGGCAGAGATAAGGAATAGATTGGCAATGGCATATTGTAAAATACCACGTTTGAAAAACATATGGAAAAACACCAAAATAGAAACGAAACTGCTAATGCTAAGAACGTGTATTTTCCGGTTGCAACATAGGGCTGTAAAACATGGACCCTAAGTAAAACAGCAGCAAAGATGAACATCGATTTTGAGATGAAATGCTACAGAAAGACACTTAAAATATTATGAAAGGAAGAAAAGAGAACCTCAGAAATTATAAACACATTGAAGATACCAGAGTGTTGGTTACTAAACACATTGAAGATACCAGAGTGTTGGTTACTAAACACATTGAAGATACCAAAGTCGTGGTTACTAAATACATTGAAGATACCAGAGTGTTGGTTACTAAACACATTGAAGATACCAAAGTCGTGGTTACTAAATACATTGAAGATACCAGAGTGGTGGTTACTAAACACATTGAAGATACCAGAGTGTTCGTTACTAAACACATTGAAGATACCAGAGTGGTGGTTACTAAACACATTGAAGATACCAGAGTGTTGGTTACTAAACACATTGAAGATACCAGAGTGTTGGTTACTAAACACATTGAAGATACCAGAGTGGTGTATAACTGGTTTTACTGTGTTATTTTCCAGGTGTCTGTACTAACTGAATTCATGATATACGTACTTACCAGCTGCACCACTGCCCAACCATCGTCTGGTTTGTTACTATTTCTAGAAAACAGGATGTATATGATAGGTCCAGGTTTGGTTGTTGAAGGTGACACGGCTTCTATATTTTCTGAAACTAAAACTGGGGCTTTCCATTCTATTCTCATTTCGTGGGTGTCTGTCTCGGAGGATACTGTATCTGGAAACTTCCATTCTCCCCATATTGGCTGGGCTGTGTGTTGAAAAAGATACAATGTTTCACTGACATTTAATTAATACAAATGTTAAATCAATATACAAATATTGTGTTCATAAAATGACATGTTTTTAAACTTCAATGACATCAGTTGGTTGGTTGGTTGCTGATCCATCGGTCCATAGGCTCATGCCCTTTGACCTAATTCTATTAAATGGCATTATATTGCTGGGAAGTTTATGGATTTTCGGCCCACCCCTTCACAAAGCCAGAGAATAACTATCACACCTCCAGGAAGGTAGGTTTCAACCTATGCACTGCTCCTAGCCACTGTAGCCAAGATAGGATTCACTGTGCTCATTCCCCGCCACCAATTGACTACTGGTTATGCCAAACTTCTTTATTGCTCCAGACATGCAACCAAATGTTCAAGTCAAAATGATTGTCACGTCCTGAGTCACTGTGCCTTTATGATGGGTCTAAGCCATAGGAAAAAACAGTGCTGTCAGTTTCCTCCTCCCCGGTGCTGCACAGTACATCTCTGGCTCCCTCCCAACCACAGAGGGTGCATACATATATACTCAGGTAAACATGAAACACATTTAAACAACAAAATAAACGCACAATTTTATAGATGACGTGCTATGAATCTTCTCTAAGAAGATAACCTCAATATAACAGCATGTCATCCACTAAGGTTTTCTGTTGCATGGGTGGTTTGTCTAATGGGCCATTGGTGAGACCCACAAACGCAATCACATGCGTAATTACATCAGTAGAAATGTATAGATTTGATACATTTAATTCAACTAACCTGCCATGTTAATTGAGGTAGTTGTCTCTCTATAACCTACCATGTTAATTGAGGTAATTGTTTCTCCATAACCTGCCATGTTAATTGAGGTAATTGTTTCTCCATAACCTTCCATGTTAATTGAGGTAATTGTTTCTCCATAACCTGCCATGTTAATTGAGGTAATTGTTTCTCCATAACCTGCCATGTTAATTGAGGTAATTGCTTCTCCATAACCTGCCATGTTAATTGAGGTAATTGTTTCTCCATAACCTGCCATGTTAATTGAGGTAATTGTTTCTCCTTAACCTGCCATGTTAATTGAGGTAATTGTTTCTCCATAACCTGCCATGTTAATTGAGGTAATTGTTTCTCCATAACCTGCCATGTTAATTGAGGTAATTGTTTCTCCATAACCTGCGATGCTAATTGAGGTAGTCGATGATATTTCTCCTCAACTCTGTCCTCGTGTTGATTATAAGCATGTTCATTATACTTTTATAATGCTGGTATATTTAATAAGCGTTATTTAAAGTTTTATAGTGCGGTACAGGTTTTGAGAGTTTGTGAAGCTTAGAAATTTTAAATGATCTTCGAATTAAATCTAATGTTGTCCATGTGCTTCATCCCTCCAATGTTTCTGCAGTTCGGCTGTACGGACCGTAATGCACGAAATTCTGAATGTGTTGTCGCAGATATTAATTGTGTCTTTGCAGGCAGTTGTCATTCCATCTGATGTGATGATGTTCGTCCGTCGTGATCGACGATGACCAAAAACTCAACCATAATAATAATAACAATAAATAATAAAATAATAAAGTTAATAGTGCGTTTTTAAATGACTAGCAAGTCCAATGCGCGCACAAAATGTTCTTTTACAGAATTGACAACAATAGAAGGTATCTGTGTGAGGTTGAGATGTTTTTTCTTTTCTACGTGTCCGCTTCTGTCTTGCAGTTTCTTGTCATTCCATTTACAGCCTTCTCATCAGCGGACACGATCCCAAAGGTTATGGTCAGAAACACAGCACAAGCCGCTGTATATTTGTTTCTAGGGTGCACCACGAGGAGGTTCTTTCGGTATCTTGGTTATCTGCTAACACTGAGTCCGCACAAGAGCAAAATGAGATAATTTGCACACCAGTTATCCATATATACAAGATATAACTATCACTCTCTAACCGTGCGAGACATCTATATATGCAGGATATAATTAACACTCCCCCTATCCTGAGAGACATCCATATATGCAGGATATAATTAACACTCCCCCTATCCTTGAGAGACATTTATATATGCAGGATATAATTAAAACTCCAGCTATCCTTGAGAGACTTTCATATATGCTAGGTAGAAACCATGTGTGTGTCTGTACTCTGTCAAATAATTGTTATTTTCTGCAGGGAGTCTCTCAACTCGCCCATCCTAATATACATTCAATTTGTAATTTCTGTTAGATAATTTGCCAGGTATATCTCGGATTGTATGATGATTGGGTTATCATCGTCCCCTGTACACAATGCTAGTTTCGCTGCATGCTGCACTACAAGAGAAATTGAAGACTTTGTCATCTGGTGGTACCACTAAACCTATAGGATTTAAGTAACTCACATGGCATACTTCAAAGTTACCCATTGTTGGATGCACTTTGTGGAGATGATTGCGTGTTTGGGTTAGTTCCTAAAGAGAATTATTAATTCGAGAGCAATAATGATGGCTTAATATCCCATACAAATATGTACCTCCATATAGTATTTTTTGTTTGTCTACATTGCAAAACATTACACGCGTTGTTTCTCTTATATCATGTGTGCAAAGGGTAGTTTGTTAAAGTTTTCTTTCATACACAGTATACTTGGGTTTAATTTTTAAACGTGGGTAATTTAAACGTGCAATCATGTGAACTGTGTAGTCAAGTAGTAATGTGAACTGTGTGATCAAGTAGTAATGTGAACTGTGTGGTCAAGAAGTAATGTGAACTGTGTAGTCAAGTAGTAATGTGAACTGTGTAGTCAAGTAGTAATGTGAACTGTGTGGTCAAGTAGTAATGTGAACTGTGTGATCAAGTAGTAATGTGAACTGTGTAGTCAAGTAGTAATGTGAACTGTGTAGTCAAGTAGTAATGTGAACTGTGTAGTCAAGTAGTAATGTGAACTGTGTAGTCAAGTAGTAATGTGAACTGTGTGATCAAGTAGTAATGTGAACTGTGTAGTCAAGTAGTAATGTGAACTGTGTAGTCAAGTAGTAATGTGAGCTGTGTGATCAAGTAGTAATGTGAACTGTGTAGTCAAGTAGTAATGTGAACTGTGTGATCAAGTAGTAATGTGAACTGTGTAGTCAAGTAGTAATGTGAACTGTGTAGTCAAGTAGTAATGTGAACTGTGTAGTCAAGTAGTAATGTGAACTGTGTGATCAAGTAGTAATGTGAACTGTGTGGTCAAGTAGTAATGTGAACTGTGTAGTCAAGTAGTAATGTGAACTGTGTGGTCAAGTAGTAATGTGAACTGTGTGATCAAGTAGTAATGTGAACTGTGTGATCAAGTAGTAATGTGAACTGTGTGATCAAGTAGTAATGTGAACTGTGTGGTCAAGTAGTAATGTGAACTGTGTGGTCAAGTAGTAATGTGAACTGTGTGGTCAAGTAGTAATGTGAACTGTGTAGTCAAGTAGTAATGTGAACTGTGTTCTAAATTATAATAAAACGTAAACTATCATATTTCGAACATATAAAGAGACAGAATGGTTTAGAAAGATTAATGATTAAGGGTGAAGTGTCAGGAAAGAGAAACAGACAGACTAAGACTACGATGGACACATGACATCCAAGACCTTCTGAACATGACACCAAACGAAGCTGGACAGCTAGAACACAACAGAGAACCTTACAGAATTGAAGTGAGGACAACGCTCTGTAAATGGCATGACACATAGATTGTGGTTAACAATTATATCGCTAAGCGATTGCAGACTTTCATGTTCTTGAATGCCCGCAAACAAAATGTTGGAACATGCCTTATAGTTACACATATAGGCACCGTCTAAATAGTAATAGACACCATCTAAGTAGGAATAGACACGTCTAAGTAGGAAGCAAATACGCAATTCTTTATAGGAAACAAGAGCTGCATTGCTTGTAATTCCTGAAGAACTAACACATTAAACACACAAAACATTTCAAGTCTATATGTTAATAACAGATTTCGAAATATTTTCTTGTTCAATGTTTTGAGTGTACGCTGGAAAACTCATACACAAATAATATCAACAACAAAAAATATATACCTTTTGGTTTATACTTTATAAAGTTACACGCTGTTTGACAGCCAATGTCCTGTGAAGGAAACCAAAAACATTTGATAAATTGTGTTATTGTTTACTTTCTTTCTCTGATAAATTGGTATGACAACATGCAATAAAAAGGAGAAGATTGTATTTCTGTGTCCTCTGCATTTGTTCTGAGACTACTGCAGATCAATCTTCAGGATGTACTACAGAGAATATAATGCGTTGTGTCATGGTTAACAGCTTTGTAGAAATCGTGTCAGTTCTACACACACAGAACACAACAAAACACTTCAGATTGCATTCTGTACACAGAACACAACAAAACACTTCAGATTGCATTCAGCACACAGGACACAACGAATCACTTCAGATTGCATTCTGTACACAGGACACAAGGAAATACTTCAGATTGCAATCTGCACATAGGATATAAAGAAATACTTCAGATTAAATTCTGCACATATGACATAAAGAAACACTTCAGATTGCATTCTGCAGAAAGGACACAACAAAACACTTCAGATTGCATTCTGTACACAGGACACAAGGAAACACTTCAGATCGCATTCTGCACATATGACATAAAGAAACACGTCAGATTGCATTTTGCACACAGGACACAACGAATCACGTCAGATTGCATTCTGCACACAGGACACAATGAAATACTTCAGGTTGTATTCTGCACACAGGACACAACGAAACACTTCAGGTTGCATAAAAATTGCAATAAAGTTGTTAAGAATAAATCATTGAAAGATAAAGAAATAAGAAGAAATAAGAATGAGAACAAATGTATGCATTCAGTCGATACACCCATCCTTCCTACGTTTAGATATCTCGGTGTGTTCTGTCAACTTTACGTTCTTTTCGTTTCCTTGTATTTCTTCTTTGTTCCCCCAATGTGTATGCTACCATTGTGTATATATCATCTTCTGGCATCTGTGTCTTCATTTAGTAATGCGATGTGATCACAGCTAGTCTTTCCGAGACATGTTGCTTGGTGTGTACTACTATTTTTTTCTTGATAAAAAAAGCCATGTTCATGTAAACGTCAAATATTGTGTTTTTTTCCTGTTATTTCTGTTGGTTTTCCTGTGTAATTTCTGTTTTCCTTTGTATTCCTGTGTGTTTTCCTGTATAATTTATGTTTTTATATGTAATTCCTTTAAGTTTCCTGTGTAATTTTCTCTTTAATTTCTGTTTGTTTTCCTATGTAATTCATGTGTTTTATTGTAATTGATATTACTTCTGTGTTACCGTGTTCTTTTCTATGTATTTCATGTGTATTTTCATGTATGCATGCATGTGTTCTTTCTGTGTAATGTATGTGTTTTTTTTTCTGTGTAATTGTTGTGTTTTTCTATGCAATTACCGCTTGTCTGTGTAGTTTTTATGACTCACAAAACCTAATTATCCAGTATTTCCAGATTTCGTCTGTCATATAATGGTTGTGCAGCATGTTATCCAGTGTGCATTTATATGTACTTCTTTTACATGCATTCTTCAATTCTTTCTAATTAGCATAATTTAGTCCAGGTGAGGAGGGAGAGGAGATGGCTACCGCCCTTATTTGCGGAGTCACTGAAATGTGAGATCGCTAACATCTCATACTCCAACGGCATTAATAACTGTTATGGGTAACTTTACATTTTACTAAGTCCAGGATAAGGAAGGCATTGTGATGTAACTTACTGTTTTACTGAAATAAAAACATCACCGCTCCGTCCGATATAGCAGACTGCAATTTTTACCATCGATAGGATTTGGGTACAATTTTACCATTTTTATCATCGATAGGATGAGGGTACAATTTTATCATCGATAGGATAAGGGTACAATTGTATCATCGATAAGATGAGGGTACACTTTTTCCATTTTTATCATAGATAGGATGAGGGTACAATTTTGCATTTTTATCATCGATAGGATGAGGGTAAAATTTTCGAACCTCCTTAGCCACTTCTTACGACAAGCATGAAAGGTAACACTGTTACTATTCTCTATAGTTTTTTACTATTTTGGGTTTCCACAATATACGGATGATAGAAAATAATCTTACACAACATACATGATAGAAAATAATCTTCCACAACATACGGATGATAGAAAATAATCTTCCACAACATCCGGAGTTCATGTATTTTTAATATTGGTCCATATGGGAATTGATCGCGTGTATATAGCTATATACATGTGGTCCATAGGAGAATTAATCGAGTGTATATCGCTATATATATTTGTGGTCCATAGAAGAATTGATCGAGTGTATATCGCTACAAACATGTGGTCCATAGGAGAATTGATTGCGTATATATCGCTATGTGCATGGGGTCCATAAGAGAATTGATTGCAGGTGTATCGCTATGTGAATGTGGTCCATATGAGAATTGATCGCTAGTATATAGCTATGTGCATGTGGTCCATATGAGAATTGATCGCTAGTATATAGCTATATACATGTGGTCCATAGGAGAAAATATCGCATGTGTATCGCTATGTACATGTGGTCCATAGGAGAAATAGAGGCAGGTATATTGCTATATACATAGTAAGAAATAATGACTGTTCAAACGTAAAGAAATGTTCGAGACATGATACTGAAGAGTCATGCTTCTCAACGTATATGTCATATTTGACACTGTAATAACATAGACGGTATACGATTATAAAGATGAAGAATTGTGTTACGTTTGTCTCGGCTATCATTGTGATGTTTACTTGTCTGATTCCTGCTTAACAATAAGTGATATGAAAAATTGTAACATTACGAGACTAATAAACACAATGTCAATTCTTCATGACACAAAAATAAACACACACACACATGTTTAATTGTTTGTAGAAGCGACCAGGCTACCGTTATGAAACATTCCCAAAATTAAGATGTTAAACAGATACAGTGGATACAAATTCAATGTCTGACCATGTTAACGTTGATTTTTTTAAATAGAATTTTAGAAATAAAAGAAGCCACAGAAACAGACATATAATTTTTTTTTTAAATAACGCAACTTTGTTGGAGTTCCTTATGTAATAGATATTCGCTGATTGAACATCATTCAACCTATCGACTGTGTCTATCTGGTCATTACCTTAACGGTGTGCAAAGGGAACGCATTGCTCTAGGCGGACCCAGGGTTAGCAGATAACCAAGATCCCACATGTACCTCCACGCGGTGCACCCTGGTAACAGAAAACAGCAGCTTGAACTGATTCTGTCCAAATCATTTGGGGATCGTGACCGAGAATGTGGAGGTAGCAGATGAAAAGAGATTTGAATGCATAAGAGACAGACAATATCTCCAACACCACCAGCATCACCAAATTCAGCGGCACTGTCGACATACAGTGAAGCTAGTCAGTCCAGTCCGAACATTGGAGGGGCTGCAATGAAAAAAGCATGAAAAGGTGGATGTATGGCGAAAAACAGATAGATTTCATACTGAGTACAATGGAAAAAAAAATGAAAGGGCAGAACAGCGCTAGAGGGCAGCGCCAACTGCAAGTACATAGTAGAAACGATTACGGAAATGGGAACTACAAGCTCTGTTAGCTCGTGACGAGCTTCTAGTTACTTGATTTCCTTATAGGCAGAGACCCATACCCAATAATGGGCGTCTAGCACAGCAAAAAGACCTGGCCTAACTCTAATGTCGAGTCTTCCTATACCGGAAACATGCTCGCAAAGAGAAAGGGTGCCGTAACCGATATGGTCAGGCAAGAAAGAGAGAAATATGGCAATCCTGGCCCAAATCTACTGTCAAGCTTTCCTATACCGGAAATACACTTGCAGAGAGAAAGGGTTCGCTACCCGATGGGCTCAGGCACAAAAGAGACAACGAGTGTAGCCCTGGCCCAACTCTACTGTCAGATTTTCCTATACCGGAAATACACTTGCAGAGAGAAAGGGTATAATACCTGATGGGCTCAGGCGCTATTAGGACAAGGTCGCTCAGCTCGAGAACGCCTTGCTTTCAAACGCGTGTTCGAACTTGGGCAAGGGGTTCACCCTGTCGGTGAATGACACCTCGGCTAAGAGGGCGAAAGAGCCAGGGTCCAACTCTTCTGTTGAGTTCTTCCTCTTAAGCAACCAGGTTTGCGGATGAGAAACGGTTCATAGGCACAGATGGGCACAGGCACAGTACGTCCAATTACACGAGGCAAGTTCATAGACAGTGGAACACCTCGTGCGAGACAGACGTGAGCAAAAATCGTCTGGGTGAAGAGTCAATATGCGTGCCTGGCGACAGATAGGGAGGCTGTTACAGGCTAGGGTAGCCCACTCAAATTGTCAAGGTATGCCGAAATCGGATGTGTTAGGCCTACAAGGTGCATAACGGTGGCACAACGTAATCACGCTCCCGGCGGAAATCATACGGATATCCGTGTTGGTTACAATGGAGCGAATGAAAGAGAAAAAAATTACCTTTTCGTGGTTGCCTGAATTTTACTCATTCATGATTCGTGTGGTCATGAAAGAGGTCAAGATGAAATTAACAGGTTAAACAATAACTCGTGACAGGTTCAAGAGAATCCCGAGAAACTTAATGAACACAAAAACTCTCTGACAATATTATTGAATGCCTATAAAAGATTGAATAAATTCAGTTGAAAATGCAATACCCAAGTATGGTTCATTTCTCTACAGAACAACGATACATGATCATTGGACGCTTACAGACTGAACAATCGCAAAGTTTAGTGGCCAGACAACTTAATGTGGTTAGAAGCACCATTAGTCGTCTTTGGAGTCGGCAGCAGCAAACTGGCTCAGTGATAGACCGGCCGCGCAGTGGAAAAACCAGAGTTACAACTCCTGCCAAAGACCGCTTAATACGGCTGCTTCACCTCAGGAAATGATTTGCATCTACGTCCATCACAGTCCAGTCAATGCCAGTAGCTAGTGAAATTTCAGATCAAACGGTCAGGAACCTGCTGCGCGGCGCTGGTATTCGGGTTAGAGTACTCTACATGGGTCCAGTTCTTACAGACCCGCATCGCTAGAATCGACTGCAGTGGGCGTATCAGCATCATCAATTGACCGCTGCGAATGGCTAAAGACGGGTTTGGTTTAGTGAAGAAGAATATTTTGTGCTACAGCGATACGTTAGACGGAGAAGAATTTACGACCGAGTCCGTGAGCCGCTATGCACAGAACAGCGTTGATATGGCTCATCCACATGGTGGTTGATGTGTAACGTTGGGGCGGGGGCGATCAACTTCATGGGAAGAAGTAGCTGGTGCAAATTGAAGGACGTCTGAATGCTGAACGATACGTCGCTGAAATTGTTCGTCCTCATGTCCTTCTAATTTTGATTGGTCGATTTTGCAGCAAGATAACGCTCGAGCGCATGTGGCAGAACTCACCTCCCAGTTCCTCGCTGACAACAATGTGCAGTCTCCGACACTTGTCTCTTGCACTGTGGGAAGAGTGAGCAGCAATCCCACAACAGATCCAAGGGATAATCGGATCCATGTTATAGAGAAATGTCGTTATCTGACAGAGGACTGAGGAGGCCATACACCTTACTGAAACGGCGTCCTCTGTCGCAAAGAATGAAAGTCCAAACTAAATGTAATGAACATTTTTTCATAGTTAAATTTTGAAGGTTCTTCATGCCAAGGTTGAAACATAAATTCCGTAAAATAAAATATTGGTACACGTTTGAAATTTGGTGTCCATTTGTAGCACTGCATTAATGTTGCGTTTTTAAAAAAAAAAAAAACAAGATAAAACAAAACAGTATATATGAGAGAGAACTGCAGTCACCAGAGATTCTACCCAAGAAGATGTGAGGCACAGCAGGATAAAGTGGAAAGGAGAAGATTAGTTTAGAAATTCATGAAATTAAAAAAAAAACAGAGTAAAAGAAATAGCCTTTCAGCTAGCCAAAAATTGAAGTCGATGTAAGGAACTAAACATAGAAGATTAGATCTCATTTCGAGATATGAGGAGTCATCACTAAATGCTCCATGAACTTGGAATGTCATTTTTCATTCTAGCACACAGCCAGAAAAATAAGATCACAAATAACCTTCGAAGAAAAGATCAATTATCTTTAAGTTGAGAACAGCTCAGAAAAGACTCAAGCAACATATGTGTAGAAGGTTGAAAACAGGTCCTTCAGACTCAACACGACTAGAAGGTTGACAACAGGTGCCAAAAGACGCGACACGTCTATAAGGTTCAGAACAGGCCACAACAGACTCAAACAATACATGTCTAGAAGATTGAGAACATGTCAGAACAGACGCAAACAACGCATCCCTGGAAGATTGAGACAGACCACAACAGACTCAAACACGTCTAGAAGGTTCAGAACAGGTCCCAACAGACGCGACACGTCTATAAGGTTCAGAACTGGCCACAACAGACTCAAACTACACATGTCTAGAAGATTGAGAACAGGTAACAATAGACTCAAACAACACATGCCTAGAATATTGAGAAAAGGCCACAACAGACTCAACAAAATAGGCTCAACACAACAGACTCAACAAAATAGGCTCAACGCAACAGACTCAACGCAACAGACTCAACAAAACAGGCTCAACACAACAGACTCAACACAACAGACTCAACACAACAGACTCAACACATATCTAGAAGGTGTGAAATTTGCGATACCGATATGTGCCGTATAGACAATAACAGAACACACAAAACAGAACAGTCAACTATATTGTAATCAGGGCCGGTTTAGGCCATTGCAACCTATGCGGCCGCAGTGGGCCCCGCACTTCATAGGCCCATATATTCATATTATAATTTATTTTATTATCCTCTTCCCTACCCAGACTGGGCCCCACGCAATCCGTTTCGCATTGGGCCCCACAATTGTTAGGGCCGGCCCTGATTGTGATGTCTGAACAAAGAATATCAAGTTAACAATAAGTAATGTTTGAACATATTTGAGATGTTAAGCAACAGATGTTGAACAAGAATGTGAGTCTAACCAAAAGTAATGTTTCATAATGAACAGTCATGAAAAACAGACTACACAGATATAGACAAACAGGTTTGCACTAAAATTTAGCCCATTAGCCTAGAAATAATTGTATCCTATTTTGAGCAGTTTAAGATGGAATTGCTCCATAAATGTAAAAATGAATGCTAACAACGAGAGGTTAAACAAGAAATAATGATCTTCTGTTTAGAACCTGCTAGATATGAAAACGACAAATAATGAACTACGGAGATCGTTTACACGGCTATACTTCACCGGTCTCATGAGATTATTCCTAAAAAAAAAACGCGTTCGCGTTTATTCCCAGCGCACACGTGCCTAGAAAGCACATGGAAAGTATGGTGTCTGACATTCGAGAAGCGTCTAAATTCGTTCTGAATTTACCAGCGGGCATTCTCATATTTGCTGGAACGATTTCAACATTGTTATCTCACTTGTGCTTCTTTAGCAGCGGTGACTTCGGAAGACAAATACCAAAAACTCACATCAATATTTGCTTTAAGTTGTACTCCCGCAGAAAAATGCAGACGCGCTGTTTGAAGACAGTCACTTGGACTTTTTATGTTGTTGTTGCTGCTCTCAACTACTTGACAAGAAATCTCTCGTTTAATGAACACGGAGGGTTCGCGTTAATATACAACAGCGCTTCTCAAAGTTGCGGTCTGTGAACGTGTCGGTCCATGAGACATTAGTGACCGGTTAGCAAGTCCGCTTGCAATCAGTCCGCAAAAGCGCGAAGCGTCACATAAGACCTTTGACCTCCACCACAAACGGCGGTCCCTGCAGATTGGGAAATAAATTGCCAGTCCGCCGCAACAATCATTTTGAGAAGCACGGGACATTGAAGTAACATATAGATCATGTATGTTTTAAGTCTTATTTGATGATTACTCATTGATTTTATTGGTGTACCTTAGTTAGTCGTCAGATTATCACTATGACACTCCGGATACTAAAGAAATCCAACATAGATGTAACATAGCACACAGTATTTTGTGACAGGTGTTTCATATTGTCAAAAACAAATATGTGAGCATGAACACCAAAATGCACCAACTAAAGAACTATAGCACTGATAAGTCACGCCAGCAAAATACTACTTGGTATCATCATGAAAATAATACAACATAAGCTGAAAGAAAAGTTAAATTAAGCACAGGCAGGTTTCAGACAGGGCAGAGGCACCAGAGACCATATTTTCAATATGCAGAACATCATAGAGAAATGCAGAGAGTTTAATGTCGACATCTACACATGCTTTATTGACTACACAAAAGCATTTGATTGTGTACAACATCAAACACAAAAATGTGGAATATCAAGAACATTGGTTTTCCACTACACCTAATCGTCTCATAAAAACATTATATCAAGACCAGCAGGCAGCTATGCGAGTAAATAGCGAACCATCTGATTAGTTCAGTGTGGAAAAGGGAGTCAGACAAGGATGCGTATTATCAAAATATATCTTCAACATTTATTCAGAGAACATAATGAGGAGAAATAAGAAATGACCAACAGAGAAATAACTTTGACCCACCCAACATTGGAGATCATGAGATATCAGAACTAAGATATCCTGAGGCAATGATACAGCATTATTACACAGTCGAGCAGGTCTTAACACCTCATAAACTACATTAAAGAACATAGTGAAAAATAAAACATATTTCTAAATAGAAACAAGACCACGATTATGACAAGTGACGAAAACACAAGCACGTTTTCAATCAGTATCAACAACAGTGAATTATAAAAATTCACCAGTTATTAATACCGTGGTTGTCTTATCAACAGTATTGCTATGAAGAAGTCAGAAGGAGGTTGGCTAGCGCATGAAAGAAGCTGGTATAAATAAAAAACATATAGCTGAGCTGCTGTAAAACAACAAAACTAACATTACTAAAAGCTTGCATATGCCTAGTGGCAATATATGGGTGTGAATTCTGGACTATCACCAACAAAGTGAACAATAAAATAGCAGCATTTGAAACAAAATGTTATAGAAAAATCATCAAAATACCATGGACATAAAAGATCACTAATGTAGCCATCTTGAAAAAAAGAATGTAAAAGAATGGATAAACAGCATGGTTCTTTCCAGAAAACTACAGTATTTTGGCCATATCAAACGCATGATAGCCTAGAAAACCATAATAAAGTAGACGATGCCACATATACGAACAAAGAGACATACCAAAACGAAGATAAATGCAAGACATCAAAGACAGCCTGAACATGACAATAACAGAAGCATGAAGACTGGCTTAAGATAGATAGAAAGGATGTGGTAACTGCTACATCCTGTTCAGGATATGCTACTTGATGATAATGAACAAAAAAACTTCACTATATAAAACGATCCTCATACCATCACTATACTACCAATGTCAAACATGGACAATAACAACAGAATCCAAAAGAAAACTTGTAACAACACAAATGACGTATCTACGTAGTAACAATAAATCCTCACAGTAACAATAAGAGAAAACAATCACTTACGAAAACAACAGAAGACACACTATGCCGATCTTGGATTACATCAGAAGACAACAGATTAAGAGGTTTTCACATGCTTCCAGACTACCATCAGACAGTGCCTCTCAAAAAGCATTCCTATACAGACACGATGGATACAAAGGCAGAACATGCCAACGAAGGATTACAGGGAAAAAAAGTCAGCGAAAACAAAAATATATGAAACACACAAAAAATCCATCTCCAGAGAACTATTCTACCCCTGACTCTCCAAGGCATAGAGGGGTATAAAGCAAAGAAATAAAAGTAGAAAGTCTCCTGACACATCCATATGTTCTCTGATTTTATAGTCAGTATGTCCTTCAGCATGTGGTAAATGACTGCTTTGGTTATATATATATCCTAATAAATCCTAATGTTTAAAAGAAAAATCACATAAATCACTGAAAATGTCATAAACAACCTAACCACCCCCCTTCCAGCGTGCAGTGTACAATATTTTCAACATGCTTACCTTTACTGGACACTGGACGGCGCCTTAATACAAACAAGCTAAAAAACGAGAATTATGAAATGCTACATCTATCCTATATTAATGTATGGCTCAGAAACATGGACAATAAACAAACAATTAGAAGACAGAAATGATACATTTGAGATGTTGATATATAAAATAATAGGAAGAACATCATGGAAAGAGAAGAAAAACAAAGATGTTTTAACAAAACTTAATATGAAGAAGGAATTATTAAAGGAAATAAAGATCAAACAAATGAAATATCTTGGATACATTAAAAGATGTGATATTTTGTTGAAGAGCTTACCTGAGGGTAACATCGAAGGAAAGTGAGCAAGAGGTAGGCAGAGATACAAGTGGGAGAGTAACATCACATGATGGACAAGTTACAGTCTAGCAGAGTTCCTCACCAAGAGAAGGTACAGGGGATAGTGGAGGTCAGTTGCAGCCAACCTTCGTTGCAGAGACGGTACTAGATAATGGGAGCGGCGTTAGCGCAGTGGTTAGCGCACTGGCTTCGTATATGAGTGGTCCTGGGTTCATTCCCCAGTTGAGGCGGAAATGTTTTCAGATCCCAACGGCTCCCAGGTCGACCCAGCCTTAAATGGGTACCGGATTAATCCGGGAAGTAAAGACTGCGAGGGAGAGGAGATGGCTACCGCCCTCATTTGCAGAGCCTGTGAAATGTGAGATCGCTAACATCTCACACCCCTACGGCATTAATAAATGCTATGGGTTACTTTTCTTTTTTACTACTAGATAATAATGATCTGTCGCCTTAGTCAAAATGATACAAATTAAATTAATGTTTATTTACATATTTATTATTCGTTATTAACAGATACCGGATGCAAGTGACGTCCTCATGGGCGACTCTTCAATCTTGATATTTCCTGCTTAAAGTTAAATACTGCATGTATTTACAGATACAATACAAACTCTGACACTGCTCTGATATAAATCACATAAATCACTGAATTAACATTTCCAGTTAAATAGGAAAGTAACTGAGCGGTTTACTTGTAGCCAGTACTGCACAGCAAGAACGAAGTAGCAAGCACAGAAAGCATTTCGAGTATAAAACATTTCGTCTCATGACGAAAACAATGTACAGATACATTTAGTAAAGCATTCACTTACGCATTGAATTTTATTGCTCCCGCAGGCAGGACTCATGTAGGAAGGATTGATAATGAACGTCTTACAGAGATGCCAGCACTGTGGAAAATACAAAACATACACGCATATTATCTTAAAATTTGTATTGAGCTAAGTCAGGTTGACGTGTGAAAATATTGTGATATTAAACTCAGTAAAGGCGCTATAATTTGAAACACTCAATAATTCCCATGAGCGCAGACAGTTGCTGTTGTTGCTGTTTGTTAATATATTCAAGAATACAGGAATACCGTGCTTTAGATGATATGCTAGCTTTGTGCTAGGTGTCCTACATATCGCTCTGTGATATCTAGATCCATATATTGTAATCTTTTTAAAATTGTATTGGCAACACTGCCAGTATGTTGCCATGTCACGAACGGAAATCAAGGAATAATAACACGGCCACATACCATGAATGTTCTAAGAGGCTACTAGAAAGGTTTGATAATAAAGTGGTAAGCCTTAATATTTTTAAAAAAAACACTTAATAAGAAAAGAAAAATATTAAAGGAAATAAAGATCAAGGAAATAAAATATTTTGGACACATTAAAAGACATGACAGCTTATTGAAGACCTTGCTTGAGTGTAAAGTTGAAGGGTGGCTAGCAGGAGGTAGGCAGAGATACATGTCGGGGAGTAACATCAAAAGATGGAGAATAGCTTTTTGTAGCGACATCGACAATTGTCAATAAGGCAGCCATAAGCAACATCATTGGTACGAGCAACTGCATTTAACAGACACAAAGTTGCAACATTTAAAAATTTACTACAGGATTCATATACAACACTGAATGTAAGTGGGGGCTGCGATTTACAATCTTGATGAAATTGGTGTGACAACAGTATAAAATGTTCTTAGAGTCATTGCACCACGTGGTACCAAACAGGTTGGACATATCACATCAAGAGAGCGAGGCGAACTTGTCACAATGTGCTGCATTTTTTTCTGCACGCTTGAAACGCTTTAAAAGTTTTTCGTCTTGAATAATTTAAAGAATATCCTAAGGCTGCCTCTTGTAAGGTAAGCAAGCGTGGAAGAAAACATGGAAAATCATTGCTGGCAACATGGCAACATGACAACATGGCAACATGCTGGCAATGATGGACATAAAATTGAAATGCAGATCAGAAAACAAAGAATGTTACTAAGAAAAAATTATTAAGGGAAACGCCAAAACATCACTTTTTGTGCTTGAAGAATATATCAGTGATTCTGATGATGATGATGATATGGCAATATACCACATGATGATGATACTGACAATATACCACATGATGATGATGATATGGCAATATACCACATGATGATGATACTGACAATATACCACATGATGATGATGATACTGGCAATATACCACATGATGATGATGATACTGACAATATATGGGCCCAGAGATGTCATGCACACCAGAGTGCACAGGCCGGCGCTACATAGCTGGTCGAGCATCAGGGTCAGCGAACCACAGCTGGCCAAGACCCTCAGTACACTTCCACGCAGTGGGCCTGGAAACAGGAGTGCAGCAATCCTGCTGTAGCCTGGCCAAGTACTAGGGATCGAAGATACGGGAATGCCAACCCGGCCCATAAAAATGCTGGCTGAAGACGGATGTGTCAGGTCGAAAGGCGCAGATAACGCAGCTTGCTGTAAAACATGACACAACGCAGATCACCCTCATACGTCCTTCTCAGGACGGTCAGCGGAATGCTTTCAGAGGGTCCGCCGCAAGGCGTACGACGAAGAAGAAGAAGATACTGACAATATACCACATGATGATGATGATACTGGCAATATACCACATGATGATGATGATACTGGCAATATAACACATGATGATGATGATACTGACAATATAACATATGATGATGATACTGACAATATACCACATGATGATGATGATACTGACAATATAACACATGATGATGATGATACTGACAATATAACACATGATGATGATGATACTGACAATATACCACATGATGATGATGATACTGACAATATAACACATGATGATGATGATACTGATAATATAACATATGACGATGCCACAGATTCTGATACTGAGTGTGATAGTGTGGATGAAAATAATATCAGAATGGATGGTGTAGAAAGTACAGACATAAATATTGGTCTGTATGTTGTTTGAGACAGGAAAGAGAGCAAATACTTAATTGGGAAAGGCATACAGCTTGAAGATGAAGATGGTGATATGGATATCGGTTTTTTTAAGAAAAAGTGGCAAAATATTTGTTAAGTTTTTTGGGTCTACTGTAAACATATAGATACTGTTATAATGAGTCAAATTAAAGCAATGTTGCCACTAACACAAGGGTACAAAAAAGAATAGAAAGCCATCTATGTTTCAAGATATCCTTTGATAATATACAATTTTATTAATTGATTTTCATGGACTATTTCTCCTACTTATGGTCCATTTCTCCCCTTCATCAGTTCCATTTCACCCCACTATGGTATCATTGTTTCAAATGTATATTTTATAAAAAGTTTGAATGTGTAACCATTCTTTGAAGACTATATTTTTGAAATAAATTAATATTTCACTTAACAGATAGGTATAACATTTCAGACTTATTATTATTTATTGAGTAACTGATTTTGTGGGAAATGAAAAATGGCAGCCCATTTCTACCCACTCTCCTATATATATATATATATATATCAGGATGGGGGTTATACCTGGCGCCAGAAATATAAGAGTATATATTATTTGTATGCCCAGTGATCAAGTGATTCGCCTTGAGATCACAGTTAAAGGTTTTGTCGCATTATGTATTTTAAAATAAATCATGAAATATTGTCCAAATATTGTTTAATTATTTTAAAGTACTAGTTTCGGCGTTGCTAAGATATTCATCTCCTGTGTATTATTCATCATTTTTTTTAGCATGGTCAAGTTGGAAGTCGAACAGATATCTATCAGGACCAAAGACTAGTCTTTGGTAAGAAGGGTGTTTGAACACCTATGTCCCTCCACACACCATAAGGGTTTGAGAGAAATATAGAGTATATAAATAAATGCTTAAGAAAGATACTTTATGTCTAAGAAATATTGTTTTCCCAAATTACTTTTTCTCTCCTTTTTATGAATTCTGCATGCACAACATCACACGTTGTACGTCGTCATTTCCTCTTTACAACTACTTAGTTCGTGTTTTACTTTTTTCCAGTGATAGCTTGTAATGCTGTATTTTGTGAGCTCAGGGGCCAATGTATACAGTAGTTTTAAATCAGTATGACGGACAAATTAAAATTTCTTGGTGGGCTGGATTTGGTCGGAGGCCATAGTTTCCAACTCCTGATTGAAATGTAAGTTTATTGTGAATATGAACATACCACGCTACGCCTATAACCCCAATATTTAACATTGCTGTCACAATAATTTATTTATGCGTGCAAATCTCCCGTTTACGATTAACAGTTTCTTGTAAATGTTCAGACCTTGGTCAGGGTAAGGCTCAAGTAATAAGTCCTTGCGGCAATGAAAAACGCAGATAATATTCAGGCCTTGAGTCTCGGTAAGACACAAATAATATTCAGAGAAATACTTTTAACACGCTGCTCAAACAGAAAAATCTTCGAAAATCTAAAATTTAGAGTTACTCATGGTAAATAGTGATTGCTACTTGTTCTGGAACTTACTTCATCGCATTCTTGGCTGTAGTCGCTGCGGTGGTTGTTGGTATCCCAGCAGGCGTTGTCGTCGCTTTGCTTGGGGGCTGGAACGAACTGCAAAAACAGAATATTAAATGATTATATTCGACTAGATAACAGGGCAACATTGAAATGCAATCGAGATAATGGGTTCAAGCGATTGTCATCCCCATCTGCATTGAACAAAATATGTATATTATTTATTCATTCATAAATGTCCAACTAGTCAGATATATAAATAATAATTTTTATGGTTCTCAAACGGTTGCAGGCTGCAGACCCTAAGGTTACATACACACAACACCTTTCATACAAACTGTAATTAATATCAGTTACAATAAAAAAATAATCCATTCATGGCACCAATTATGTACATGCACTATATATGCTTGTGACAGCTGGAGCAGTCAAAAAAGTTAAATAGAATAGTCTCTAACCAGAAACAGTGATGAAAACAACACCAATGAAATTATGGATACACTGTTCACACATAGCGATTTGGCATTAGCAGTATCTCAACTAAAGATAAATAAATTACCAGGGAACAACTCAATTATCCAGAGCATTACATGGATATACTACCCTGGTCATGCTGGGTGAGAGGAAACGAGAGAGCCGACTTATTGGCAGGCAATGCAGTGATATACAGCACGTTTCTGAGAAGATATAAAGCAGACGTAATCAAGGTAGAAATAAATTCATTGCAAGATGAAGATGATGTCAATGAGGCTGAGAACATACATATACAGGGAATTTTAGAAATGGGAGTACTTAGAGGTGAGGGAAGAAAAAGTAATTTTTTTGTGTGGAAAGTCCCGAAGATCACACAATCAAAACCTGGCCGGGACTCTGAGTCTACATACACTGGGATGGCTGCTGGAATAGAGGGCGGAGCACGTATGGGAATGCCACACGTGCTGTGAAGCCAGTTTCTAATCAAGAATAAAGAAGAAATTACTATGTGTTAATTAAATATCACATGAAATCTAGGGACAACAGCACTGAGAATACTTAAAATCTTAAATACTAGCTAGACTACAGGAACATTCCCACAGATCTGGAGGGTATAAATTATGGTTCCTCTGCTTAAATCTGGAAACTGTGGAACAACAACCACTTGCTATAGACCAATTCGTCATACGAGTTTCTCGCGCAATACAAGGAAACGCTTCATAAACTTAAGACTAAAATTTTACATAGAAAGTAAAAACTTCCTTACACCACAGCAAGCAGGTTTATGATAATGCTACTCCAATGATGATCAAACTGCATGCCTCTCTGGAAATTGTGGATGCTTTCTAAGACAAGAAATCAATAATTGTGGCATAGATTGATTTACATAAAGCCTTTGATAAGGTATGGAACGAAGGATTTCTTCAGACAATTATAAACTACAAGATATGTGGATATTTAAAGATTGGATAAAGCCTTTCAACACAATAGAAAAGCCAGAACATAAGTAAATGGCCCCAAAAAAAAACGTTAGACGGTACTGCTACGCCATAGAATGACTTTAGAGAGGATTTCTCTGAGCCAATTTTTTTCCTCACATTTATCAATGATGTAATTGAAGAAATTCCCTGTGGAACTAGAGCAGCACTGTATGCAGGTGACCCAGTTCTATGGTGCACACATGAGAGCGTTGTGGTTGCCACAAAATATTTCAGAGAATCATGGATATTTTGAACAATTGGGCGGAATAATAGTGTGTAAGTGTCGATATAGAGAAGTCATCCACAATCCTTTCTAAACTTTTGCGAAAACAAATAATAGAAAACATCTATGTAAATAAAACCATTTTGAATCTAATTGACCAACCCACGATATCGGTGTAACATTTGATGTCAAATTGACATGGAAGGATCATATCAACAAAGCAGAATTAAAGGTTAGAATGAAGATAGTTATACTAAGAAAACTGAGTGAAGCAGCTTAGGAATCTAATGAAATAATTATAAAAAACGTAAATCAATAAGCTATTCGACCGTACTTTGAAAATGCTGAGAGTATCCTGGACAGCTAGAAGGAATGACGAAGAGTGGATGAAAAGTGTCATGTGACACAAGACGTGGATTACTTGATAATATCAGACAGAGACCCGTTTCTTATGTTTTTGAACACGTGATATGTGAAGCATGGACTGTAAACAACAAAAATTCAAAGCAAATTAGAGGCAACATAAATGTGGTTGTTTCTGAGAAGAATGATGAAAATACCATGGACAGCCAAGAAAACTAATGCAGAGGTTCTCATTTATTCTGACGTAAACAGATCAATCATATCAAACATTAGGGGCAGACAGTCAAGGTTTCTAGGGCATGTGCTGAGAAGAAGAACACAGCTTGAACACTTAATAACCACTGGAATGATCATGGGGAGAAGAGATAGGGGACGACAAAGAGAAAAGTTACTAGATGGACTTGAATTGTGGCATGGTAGAAGCTCACCAACCAGTGGCGTAGCGAGGGGGGGGGGGGGGGGGTGGTGGTGCG
The DNA here is from genome assembly GCA_034231615.1 of Meghimatium bilineatum. NCBI lineage: Eukaryota > Metazoa > Mollusca > Gastropoda > Stylommatophora > Philomycidae > Meghimatium > Meghimatium bilineatum. The sequence goes on along the minus strand of CM067313.1, from coordinate 24,718,080 downwards.
GACCGCCCCGGGCGGCATCATCGGGAGGGCGGCAAATTTATTTTCGTCCAGTCTTTCACAATCACTGACATATTTTTGTAATGTCACAAGGGCGGAAAATTATGATTCCGCCCCGGGCGTCATTGGCCCACGCTACGCCACTGTCACCAACCGAGCTTATTGACAACACAAGAGACAGAGAGTCGTGGAGAAACATGATCACCTACGCCATTCGACATGGCACTTGATTGATTAATTATATGACAGGAATGGAATGTCTCGATAACATAGTTACAACAGGCAAGATATAAATCAAGCGAGAACGATGACAACAAAAGAAATTATTAGATAGTCTGACATCATGGCATTGCAAAGAGTCACCAACGATGCTGATAAAAGATACTGGTAATAGAGAGTTGGGGAGATCTATGATCAACTGTGCCAGTCGGTAGGACACCTAATGATAATGATATGATAGTACCAGATGTCCTCTGTTCCTGGGGGCCTGTACATCACTCAGCTACTGGTGGCAATACAAAATATGTACACAATGACAAGGAAGATAAGAAGACATGATAACTGAAGTCCGATAACATGAAAGGGTTAATAACATGATTCACTTTCAGCTTGCAGGTTCTAAACAGAAAATTTTTCGACGTGTTATTTCTATTGTAGTAACCAATGTGTAGACAGAGCATGGATCAGCATTATTTTAAAGTACTAGTTTCGGCGTTGCTAAGATATTCATCTCCTGTGTATTATTCATCATTTTTGTTAGCATGGTCAAGTTGGAAGTCGAACAGATATCTATCAGGACCAAAGACTAGTCTTTGGTAAGAAGGGGGTTTGAACCCCTATGTCCCTCCACACACCATAAGGGTTTGAGAGAAATATAGAATATATAAATAAATGCTTAAGAAAGATACTTTATGTCAAAATTTAAACAACAAAAAAAAAGGACTATAAAGTAAGGAGAAAACACTAGAATAAAATGGATACACTGAAATCTCTAGATAAATACGATGCTAAGTTTGTAATAGCTGCACATACATTTCCCACACAGCAACAACCAGATGAAAGTAACCATAAAAACAACAGCATCATAAATACTTCAACACTTGGGAAAATAACTTTTAGACCGTTTAAACTGTACATCAGTCGGCGCACATCAAAGGCAGACGGTCATCGATACCAGCGGTGTACCATACATATGCTGTGATCATTCTCTGAAATCAGGGATTCTCAACCTTATTAGTCATGCAAGAACACACAGTTTCAAGATTCTTGATTAGGAACTGGCTTCACAGCACGTGGGGCATTCCAATACGTGCCCCACCCTCCGTTCCAGCAGCCATCCCAGTGTATGTAGACTCAATCCCAGTTAGGTGTTGATGGCGTGATCTTCGTGACTTTCAAAAAACTTACTTTTCCTTCTCTCCCATCTAGATACTCCAATTTCTGACATTCTCTGTGTGTGTACGTTCTCACCATCATTGACACCATCTTCATCTTGAAATGAATTTATTACTGCCTCAATTAAGTCTGCTTTATCTCTTCTCAGCATTGTACCATCTATCGCCGCATTGCATGCCAATAAGTCGGCTCTCTCGTTTCCTCTGACCTCACCATGACGAGGGAAGTATATCCATGTAATGCTCTCGACAATTGTTGAGTTGTTCAATAAGTCCCAGATTCTTTTCGCACCATGTACTTTTCCATCTTGCGCAGTATGCTTTGAGAGTCTGTGATTATTACCGAGTGTGTTGATGCATCAAGTTTCAAGAATAGCAATCAACCAAGTTCCGAAAAAGAACTTATACTATAGACAGGTTCTTCAAATAAAAGGAACACAAGTGGTTCGACAAAACAATGAGCCCCCGTTCTAGTTAAAAACGTATGTCCAACTTTGGGAAACATGCCTTTAAATAAATTTGGGTTGTACACCTGAAGAAGCCGTTGTCATGTGAGGTAATTTCTCCGGGACGTTGTCTTTCCAATGAACACCCTGAACCCTTCTCTATCTTTTGCCATGCGGCTTGCATTTTTCAACGAATGTTATCTTTAATGTCATCAGTCCATCGTCTTCTTGGTCTGCCTTTCCTTCTCCTTCCAGGTTTTCTGCCCTCCATTATTTGTCTTTTAGACAGTTGTCCTTTATATGACCAAACAGGTGCAGTTTTCTTTTTGCTATTGTGTTTAGTAACCAACACTCTGGCAGCTTCAATGTGTTTGTATTAACTCAGTTTCTCTTTTTTTTCCTGCCATGATATTCTAAGTATCTTTCTGTATCATTTTATCTCCAAGGCGTTGAGTTTCTTTGCTGCTATTTTACTTAGGGTCCATGTTTCACAGCCATATGTTGCAAGTTGAAAAATAAAAGTCCGTGGCATTAGCAGTTTCGTTTCTATTTTATTGTTTTTTTCATGTTTTTCAACCGTGTTATTTTACAATATTTCCATTGTCAATCTCTTCGTTATCTCTGCTGTGCAGTTTCCTGTATCGCTGATGTTTCATCCTAAGTATTGGAATTTCTCTACACATTCTATCTCGGTATTGTTAATTCTGATTTTTGGTTTTGTGGTGTTATATTTGTTTTTTTTGGTTTGTTTTTTTACGTTTAAATATACGTGTTATGATTCGCTGTATTTCTTTGTGTTCTTGATTAGCTGTCCCAGTCCCTTTATATATCATTTGAAAGAAGCACAATGTCGTCTGCGTAACGTTATTCAGGGATTTCAAAGTTGAGAATTCACTACACTTTTCTATGATATGTCTCATAGAACATGTGAATGTGATATCTTGTTCCTCTGCCCAGATATGAAATCGGCATGTGTTTCATTTATCCCAATCTCTAATTCTTGTTTGATTGAAGATTCCGTGCTATTGTTTATGTGTTATTCATATTTGCAATAGATACTAATTGATCCTTATAGTACTGAAGCCTGCCGGCACGTACATATGTTAAATTGTATTGGTTCTCATTAATCTACATAAATGCTCAGTCTTTGTGTTGTCTGTTTATCAATCAACCAGTTCATACACATTCCCAGTAGCTGGAGAAAAACACGTTGGAAGCTTGGAATAAAATGACATATTTTGTTTAGTGATGTGATAAAACTGGGAGAATGTGAAAACGTGTTGACATTAGTTGGTGCCATCTGAACCGACCTAGCTCAAATCCATTTTCCTGGATTATTATTTTCTTCTTCAGCGTTCATTCTCAAACTCCCGCTGGTTCTCTCTTATAGCAACACAATGGTCCTACAAGATTTATAGCAGAATGTAGTCCAGAGAATGAAAATGCGTTGTGTCGCCGTTTTATTTGCGCCAATGCCCGAAACAGTCGTCTTCGTCGGTGCATTATTATTTTTTTTTTAAATTTGCATAATACTGGTGTTTATATGTGACTAACATTCATCTTCTTGGTGGTACTTTCGTCAGTCATTAGTCAAAGCATTAATAGCTTCAATGAACTGCATGGCATGTTTCAGGTCATCATTAGAGTTCCTCATTTTGGGAATAGCGAATCTAAACTGTATTCTAGTTTTATTTTCAGTGTAATGTCCAGATGAATCATATGAATATCAGACGTCCTACCGTGCCTTAAATATTTCTGATTTTCAGCCTTCTGTCATTCTGTCCCGACTAATGTTGACTATGACGCCAAAGTTTCCCCTTGTTAAGTTGTAAACTTCAATATCTATTTTTTTTAAAAATTCCTTCCCCTCCACAGATATACTCATAATATACCATTTGCCAAATATACCCACAGTATCACTTGTTACTAACCTAACCATGGGCTCAAACTTCAAATATTTATCATTTATATTAATATATATATATATGTTTCTCCTAATGAAAGCAGTTATTCGACGTTGAGTTGATATGCTTCTCCTTCAATGTTCACTTGTAAAGTGTGTTTACTTCATATATGAGTCATATTTTGTGTTTCTCTTGTCATCATTACTTGCCATGCGGGCTGGTGTAGGCGATCATTGACCGCCACAACTCTGTCTCAAGTATCTTGTATGATTGCATCAGAATCGCTAACAAATCTGTGTTATGCCACATTTTATGTCACAATACAAGGCTAATTAATATTTTTCCATGTTCTCCATCAATCTATCTTTCCTTCAATCTCTCCAATTCTAACAATGTTCTACACACCATCATGTCTCATAATATGGACGAAAAAAATTGGCCGTCCCTTTTTGATATTAGTAATTGTCTTGTCGCATTTCACTCTTTCGGTACCTTAACTCTGAAATTAGTAATTTCCGTGTCGCATTTCACTCTTACACATTTCACTCTTTCGGCTGTGACGGCCAAGGTACTTTGTTTGAATCCAGCAGCAGGCAATTATTCATCCAGACCGTTCAGAAAAAATGGCAAACTACTGAACGTATTATATTGCCTAGGAAATCACTACAGTCCAAACATTATGGATTGGTGACTACATTCTGAATACGATATGGTATCATTTTTAAACTGGTTTAAAATAGTACATTCGTATTATATATATATGTGGAAATGCTGACACTACACAAGAGGTTCCATTTCTGAAACAGTGCGAGAACCAGCTAAAATAAACATAGCCTGTTCAGCGCCGAGTTACGGTAGTTAGTTCATAGTTGTTCCGGTTCATGTCTATCGTTTTATCGGTGTGGTACACGGCAGTCTAGTTCTTACACTCAGGTTGACTGTTAAACAGGAATAGCAGGAAGGTTAAGTCATGCACAGAAAATACCTGGTACCTGTGATAACAAGAGATCGAGCAGGCTTCCTATGTATTAGAGTAGTCTGTTATCAATGGCAGGTATATATATATATATATTTATATATATATATATATATATATATATATATATATATATATATATATATATATATATATATATATATATATATATATATATATAATATATATATATATATATATATATATATATATATATATATATATATAAATATATATATATGAGAGGATTCATGTATATATATTTATATATATTTATATATATGCAAATATATATACATATATATATACATATATATACATATATATGCATTATATATATAGATACATTATATATATATATATGCATATCTATATATATATATATATTAGGGCTGTACCGGATTCAAATTTTTGGAATCCTGCCGGAGCCGGATTTGTGAAGTATTTGACAATTTTGAATGCATTATCTCTCACAACATCATGGCACTTCTCACATGCAATTGACCACTCATCCAGCATCATTTCAAAATGTGCAAGCAAGTTTGTGGCCGTATGATGTTCATCACATGCAGTACAATGGAAGACTACACTGCGGTGAACGCATGAGTCTGTTAACCAATGGCCAGTGATGCCCATAAATGACTGAGTGGTGTGTTCAGCTTTCCACGTATCTGTTGTGAATGATATGTAATCAGTGTCAGATATCATTGCCGCAATTTTTATCTTCAGACGTTTACACATGTCAGGAAAAACATGTTCAGCAATGTACTTTCTTGAAGGCAATTCATAACTTTATTCCATTGTATGCATCAGCTATCTGAAGCCTGGTCGTTCAACTACTTGAAAAAGCTCCGTATCTATGGCTATCATTCGGGCTACGGCAGCATGAATGCGTTTAGCATTGGGATTGTGATGTCCCACATTTTGACCCCTCCCATGCCTGCATAATTGACTGCTGTGTACTGCTGCTTGCTTTGTGCAAACACGATCCTAGATTCGTCATAGATGTGGTCGCCAATACAATTGCCTGCAGTGATGCTTTCTTTTTCTTCATTTCGTCATAGCTTTTCCTGTGCATCGATCGCAAATGGGTCTGCATTGATGATGTTGAGAAGTCTTTGGGGCGATCTGATCGTCCACGCGATAACTGTTTATCACACAACTTACATATCACCTTCGCTGAATCATCGTCTTTAACCTTGAAGTAATCCCAAACGGCGCTGTATGACTTAGATTATGATCCCATTTTATTGTATCGGCAGAACCAAAGAAATTTACGAAAATTCGAAATATTCAAGTCCCACGAACGCATGAAGTAATGTACCATTAAAATTTGAAATATTCAAGTCTCACGAACTCATGAAGTAATGTACCATTAAAATTTGAAATATTCAAGTCTCACGAACTCATGAAGTAATGTACCATTAAAATTCAAAATGAATATTTTCTTCTTCTTAAAATGCTTATTTACATCAGCGAGAAATAGTAAACTGGAAGTGCTACTGTGCTTGACCTCATGAAACATGTACAGAAAATTCACCTGACTAGGCAACACAAATCCGGCCTAAATCTGGCAAAATTAGAGATGTACATGACATTGCACAGATAGATACACAGAATTATGCATAAGGTAATACATAAAAAGATAAACATAATAATAAACAAAGAGTTACATATAATGATGCACAGAGAAAGAGATACATGTAATAATGCACAGACAAATAGATGCACTTAATGATGCACAGATAAAGAAATATACACAATTATGCATAAAGAAAGATTTACGAAGAATTATCAACACAGTGATACTCAAAATAATGCACAACAAGATACACAGAATGCCTAACACAGAGATATACAGAATGATGCACAAAGAGATTCACTGAATTTATGGATGAACAAAGAAGTACACATAATGATGTATGAACAAAGATGTACACATAATGATGCATGAACAAAGAACTACACATAATGATGTATGAAAAAAGAAGTACGCATAATGATGTATGAACAAAGAAGTACACATAATGATGTATGAACAAAGAACTACACATAATGATGTATGAACAAAGAAGTACACATAATGATGTATGAACAAAGAAGTACACATAATGATGTATGAACAAAGAAGTACACATAATGATGTATGAACAAAGATGTACACATAATGATGTATGAACAAAGAAGTACACATAATGATGTATGAACAAAGAAGTACACATAATGATGTATGAACAGAGAAGTACACATAATGATGTATGAACAAAGAAGTACACATAATGATGTATGAACAAAGATGTACACATAATGATGTATGAACAAAGAAGTACACATAATGATGTATGAGCAAAGAATTACACATAATGATGTATGAACAAAGAAGTACACATAATGATGTATGAACAAAGAAGTACACATAATGATGTATGAACAAAGAAGTACGCATAATGATGTATGAACAAAGAAGAACACATAATGATGTATGAACAAAGAAGTACAAATAATGATGTATGAACAAAGAACTTCACATAATGATGTATGAACAAAGAAGTACACATAATGATGTATGAACAAAGAAGTGCACATAATGATGTATGAACAAAGAAGTACACATAATGATGTATGAACAAAGAAGTACACATAATGATGTATGAACAAAGAAGTACACATAATGATGTATGAACAAAGAACTACACATAATGATGTATGAACAAAGAAGTACACATAATGATGTATGAACAAAGAAGTTCACATAATGATGTATGAACAAAGAAGTACACATAATGATGTATGAACAAAGAAGTACACATAATGATGTATGAACAAAGAAGTACACATAATGATGTATGAACAAAGTACACATAATGATGTATGAACAAAGAAGTACACATAATGATGTATGAACAAAGAAGTACACATAATGATGTATGAACAAAGAAGTACACATAATGATGTATGAACAAAGAAGTACACATAATGATGTATGAACAAAGAAGTACACATAATGATGTATGAAAAAAGATGTACACATAATGATGTATGAACAAAGAAGTGCACATAATGATGTATGAACAAAGAGGTTATACAGAAATTTATGCACACATAGATAAACAAAATAATGTACACGGAGATATGCAAAATAATGTACACGGAGATATACAAAAATAATGTACACGGAGATATACAAAATAATGTACACGGAGATGCACAAATTATTGCACGCAATGATACATAGAAAGATGCACCTAGCGATACACATAATCTGTCACACAGAGATACACAGATTGATGCATCCATGAATACACAGAATAGTGCACACAGATATACACAGAACAGAATGCTGCACACAGAGATACACAAAATGTTGCGCACATAGATACAGAATCATGCACTCTGGGATACACAAAATGTTGCGCACATAGATACAGAATCATGCACTCTGGGTTACACACAATGTTGCGCACATAGATACAGAATCATGCACACAGAGATACACAAAATGTTGCGCACATAGATACAGAATCATGCACTCTGGGTTACACACAATGTTGCGCACATAGATACACATACAATTATGTACACAGATATATAGAGAATGATGCACTGACATTAATGTCTTGTACTCTGGGGCTGTCTACTAATACACACATTCCAAATGCATATCTTGCGCGGTCTACTAAAACACACATTCCTAATTTCCTCCTCCTCTCAATATTTCACATTTCCGTCTATTATTCCACGTAAATACTTTGTATTCCTATGTGAATTATCTCGTAGATATCAGCTGGGAACCTTGTTCAGCACGTGAGAGGTTGCATCATTTCCTAGTAATGTGAAACTTCCTTCTCAAACACGCAACACATCACTTCAACATACCTCTAATCTTTTTTATTGTCTATAAAGTGCGGCTTTAACCTCTAGTTTCCCACATTCCTCGTACAAATACACCTGTATTGTATATTTCAAGATAACAGAGTTCTTCTTCTTCTTCTTCAGCGTTCATTCTCAAACTCCCACTGGATTTCTCTTGTAGTAGGACAATGGTCCTACAAGATTTCCAGTTGAATGTAGTCCAGAGAATGGAAATGCGTTGTGTTGCCGTTTTATTTGCGCCAATGGCCCAACACATCCGTCTTCGGCGGATAACAGAGTTCAATAGTTTCGAATTCAGACAGCAAACAAGATATTATGTACACACCAACATATGCGGAAATCGAAGTTAGCTTCAAACATGACGATATGTCTATAAATGTGATAGAATAGTAAAGATAACAGATAGCGCCATGATATCTCACAGAAGATTTTTGTTTGAAAGACAGTGCCTTGCTAATGGAGTCTTCTCTAATCCTTAATGAACAACAACGAACATATACTCGTAGTTTCATAAGGCTGAAGGACATATGGCTGAGGAACATATGGCTGAGAGACATATGCCTGAGGGAATATGGCTGAGGGACATATGCCTGAGAGACATATGGCTGAAGGACATATGGCTGAAGGACATATGGCTGAGGGACATATGGCTGAGAGACATAAGGCTGAGGGACGTATGGCTGAGGGACATATGGCTGAGAGCCATATAACATAGTAGAAATTTAACCATACTTTACGTGTTCAAAAGCAAATTTATTAACATTCCGGCAGTCAGGAAAAACAATGTACTTATCCGAAAGTTGGAGACTTGGTCAGAGCTGGTATTTCTTCATTCTTTTACGATCATATATACTCCATTTGTCGCAATAGAGTTTCTCCGGTTTCTATAACCGCTTGAATAACCGGCTTCTGGTTAAATATGTCTTTGGCAAGAGATCCTCTCAGGCCGATTTATCCATGTCTACAGATTTGAAATCACTTTTGTGACATTTTATAACAAATACAGTGTTGCCATATGGTCATTTTTATTTTCAGAAAAATCTAAGATTAAGAACTAGAGTATATATCAATGATTCAATGAGTCAATTAGTTACTGATATTTGCTTATATCGGGCAGGTACATAGAATGAATGAAAGCAGACTGCTACAAGCATTAATATGGGTGTGAGATGGTTAAAGAAAAAGAGGAAGACTAAGAAAGTCTCCTCGAAGAATAACCATAAACAGGGCATGACTATCGATCTCAACAACATACAAGAATTGCTCACAGTATCATCACATTTCTCTAACTGGAGAGCTCTGACAGACAGACATATAGGCAGACAGATATATAAATATATAAAGTTAGATAGATACATAGGTTGATATTTAGGCCATCAGACAAACAGGCAGACAGAGAGACAGATAGATAAATAGATACAGTTAGATAGATAAATAGGTTGATATGGTAGGCCATCAGACAAACAGGCAGGCAGAGAGACAGATAGATAAATATATAAAGTTAGATAGATACATAGGTTGATATGAAGGCCATCAGACAAACAGGCAGGCAGAGAAACAACATTAATCAACGTTGAACGCACAATCCAACCTATTTATTCATGTAGTGAGCAATGAAACGCTTCTTTCCTACCTGTGCAGGTTCAAACGCCCTGTCGATTTCAAAATACCTTTCAAGAGAAGATTATCAGATCTGTTTTTGTCTGCTGTAAATGTTGTACCTGTGACGGAAATCATCTTAAGAAAAGTAAATTGTTGTGGCTTGTTGCTCTTTTATCTTCTTCTATTGCACGTCACGTGGTATAGCTGCATATTAACCAGTTCACATATTATATTTCTATCTGTCACTTCCTGTTGTTACTATACACGAACTGCTGTCAAAAACAATATAGCAGCAGAAGTATTCGAAACAAGTAGTTTCGCCCGTGTTGCCGGGGCCCGAAAGGGAAGCAAAGAATAGCAACACTGTGTACCTTCCACGCATGTCGTAAAAGGCGACTAAGGGGGTTATGGGATGGAGTTGGCTGTCCTATCCCATATAGGGTCAGTGACCCAAAGCCATGCTAAAGTCGGATGTGTCAGGCTGAAAGGCGAAAATATCGCAGCAATGCTGTAAACCATGATACAACGCATTCCGTTCGCCGGACTACATCCTGGTAATCTGCAGGAGTTTGAGAACGAACGCAGAAGAAGAAGAAGAAGCAACAAGTAGTTTAAAGAAAAAATGTATACTAAGCACAAAACAATATAAAATTAAACACAACTAAGACGCTATCTGATTTCTTATATCAACGGCTTTCCTTATCTACAAAACGCAAGAAGGCTTACACTGACCGCCAATTCAGAGTATATTTTGTGTTTTAGGGAAAAGCCCGAATATTTTCCATTCGCTCATTCATAATATAGCAAAGTCAAGTTCCTTTTCCCATGCCATTACAGTCTATTGAGGAATACGGTACTACGCCAGTACCTTTTCATTAATTAAAAGTATACCTATGGGTTCAAAAGGGTTCAAAAGACGTAGAGGATTGACTTCACTGTACTCGTTTTTCCATATGTACTCGGTCACTCTCAATGAAGCAGCACGCTGGCTGCCTGCCGAGAGTGCCACTCATAGCATGTAACTCCGTAGCTTCAAGTGATAATCCACAGGGATCTCCGAAATAATCCACCTTGTACACAAGACGATACCAGTTGGATTCGAACCCATGACCTCTTGAACACAAAGCGAACAGCTTAACCACTACGCTAGGTATATTCCATAGAATGGATGATGTGGTTAGCATCACACCCGCCGCCTCTACTTCTCCAGGAGACCTGGTACCCATTTATTTAGGCTAGGTAGACCTTAGAGACATTGGATATTTAAACAAAACTGTCCAGTTACGCATAAAATTTAACCTTGGATCACAAAACTGGAAAGAAAATGTACTGGCCACTAAGTGGAGACCGTCGACCGTCTATTATGCATACTTGTGTACAGAAAAAGTAAACATGACCTGTATAATTATTCTGGCAACGGGAATGCTATCAGAGTACTGGCAATAAGACGTTTCCAGCCAGTAATGTTATCAGAGTACTGGCAATAAGATGTTTCCATCAAGGAATGTTATCAGAGTACTGGCAATAAGATGTATCCAGCGAGTAATGTTATCAGAGTACTGGCAATGAGACGTTTTCATCCAGGAATGTTATCACAGTACTGACAATGAGACGTTTTCATCCAAGAATGTTATCAGAGTACTGGCAATGAGATGTTTCTATCCAGCAATGTTATCACAGTACTTACAATGAGACGTTTTCATCCAGGAATGTTATCAAAGTACTGCAATAAGACGTTTCCATCCAGGAATGTTATCAGGGTACTATCAATGAGACGTTTCCATCCAGGAATGTTATCAGAGTACTATCAATGAGACGTTTCCATCCAGGAATGTTACCCGAGAACTTTCCTATGAGGTGTCACAAGATATGATTGACATAGAAAATGTCCCCTGGGAAGTATTTCTATGAATAATGGGTATAATCTGCCCCAGTGTATGGTGTGGCCAGAAATAGTTGGAATTGCACCTCGTATGACGTTATCATGCATAGTTGTCTGCAAGTTATTATCAAACTAGACATCACAACGTATAATGACCATCAGATTACTGCTACATTAGACATCCCAAGTGTGGTCACCATCAGGATACTTCTACATTAGACATCACCAAGTGTGGTCACCATCAGGATACTTCTACATTAGACATCACCAAGTATAATGGCCATCAGGGTACTGCTACATTAGACATCACCATGTGTGGTCACCATCAGGTTACTTCTATACTAGACATCACCAAGTATAATGGCCATCAAGTTACTGTTCCACCAGACATAAATAAGTATGGAGACCATGGCGTTACTGCTCCACTAGACATGACCAAATATGGTGGCCACCGCGTTTCTACTCCACAACACATCATTAAGTATAATGGCCATCGCCTTACTGCTTCACCGGACATCACCATGCATGGTGACCATGGCATTATCGCTCCACTAGACAAGACCAAATATGGTAACCAAGCGCCATTGCTCCATCGGACATCACCAAATATATTGGCCACTGAGTTACAGCTCCACCAGATATCACCTAATAGCGGTATTTATTTATTAATTGAACTTTCATAAAATACCATAAACGATGCAGAAAATGTTCTTGAACTGTCTTCAAATAGAATGACTAAACGATGTTTATTGAAAGAAATCTCCACAACTACATATCTACTTCTTATTCAAGTACAACTCAAAACTGTTTAACAACTTGCCTGTCAATGTATTGTCTATGGTAAATATATTTTTGTCATGACAGAAATTACAACTCGCATTACACTAGCATGAAATGCCTTTAACAGACTGTCTAATATCTGGAGGTCAAAGTCAATCAACACACGCACGAAAATGCGCTTATTTAATTCCTGCGTTATTCCGGTGCTATCATATGGATGTGAGAGCTGGAAAAGCTCTTTATCTTCAGAAAATAAATTACTGAGTTTCGAGAACAAATGTCTTTGTAGGATAACTAATCATCCATTGGAGTGAATTCAAATCGAATGATAAAATCAGAGAAGAGATACATCAAAATTTCATCACAGATGTTATCAGAAAACGTCGTTGGTCCTACATGGGGCATGTCCTACGCGAAGAAATCAACAGAATACACCACCAATCTCTTGAATGGATACCTACAGGCAAAAGAGACAGGGGTAGACCAAAAGAAACACTCAGAAGAACAATACTTAGAGAAAGTAAAACAATAAATATCCATACTATTCAAGAACTGCACAGAATGGCTTTGAACAGACAGAATTGGTGAGATCTAACCTCTGCCTTATGCGCTAACTTCAGCGCTTAAGGAAAATCAATGAATCAATGAATGAAATATATGTTTAAGAAAGTATTATCAAGAATTGAACTCCACTACTTGGGCTAGCTATTCTGCATAGATTTGCTATTGAACACTTACTAACTCAGTCTTCTAAGTTTTCCTATTGTGCATGCGGTTGTGTCTGTGGGTACCACCAATGGCCCACTAGACAAACCACCCATGCAACATATAACCTTAGTGGATAACATGCCGTTATATTGAGGCTCTCTAATAGAAACTTTGTAACATATCATATATACAATTATAGACCTCCTCTGAGTAGAAGGCTCATTTAATAAGCATAGCAACAAGCCGAAAGCTGAAGTCTCCAAGTCGCTAATTTCTCGAAATTCTTGGGGTTCTCAAACAAACAAACAAACAAGCTATTCTATAAGTCTGGCATGCATAGATTTGACATTTAACACTTACTAACTCAGTCTTCTAAGTTATCCTGCAAGTCTGGCATGCATAGATTTGACATTTAACACTTACTAAAACTGACATGCGAACGTCTGAAAGGGATATCACCTCTGTTTGGGGCTAAGTCATTCGCTTTGGGCTCAAGAGTTTGTAAGTTCAATGATAGATCGCAACGTCTTTTTTACAAGCGAATTTTTTTCCCGAGATCTTTGAGGATTATCGCTTGAAATTACGAAATTGCGTGCTGTTGGTGGTACTCTATGCGGCTGCACGCCGCTTCTTTGACAGGGGCGGAGAACATGTCGAGTAACCCGAGTACAAAGAAGTCAATCATGTACGCCTTTTCAACTTTTTACACTTTTATAACTCTTTACACATTTTAACTCTTTACACATTTTAATTCTTTACACGTTTTAACTCTTTACACATTTTAACTCTTTACACATTTTTAACTCTAGCTTTAAAAACATTACCAATTGCCAACACAATATCAAACCCTTAATAAATGGCATGTCTCCACCGTGAGTCTTTGCTCTTATAGAAACTCTCAAGCATTTCATATGTATAATTGTGTTTTAGCCCCTTCGATTACGAGGCTTCGTCGCAATGCATTTCACAGCCTTGAGTGTAGAGTCCTCTATATATGAGGTAAATCTGGAGGTACCTTCCACTCTCACAATTGCACTAAAATAAGATGTTAGCTTCATCACATGAAATTCCTTAGACTCGAAACAAACATATAGACCATCTTAAAAAACTGTGTTTGTATAACCTCTTTCTATAATTTAAGTTTGTTCTATTCATGACAGACGCAAAAATAAATTTTGATTTACGGTGGTGTCGTGTTAAGTCACCCGCCCACTGACTCGTTTGCAGTTCATTCATTACTCCTGGTTTGAAATTTTTTTAAAAATACTATCATGTTTCAACCAGCTACGCGTAAATAGGATATACCACGGTTAATGCTCTGGGAAGGTCGAGAAATGGCGCCGTCGCTGCTGAGAAAGTGCGGTTGGCTACTCTAGTCAGGTGGTTTCTGGTAAGCAGTTGACTTGGTATTTGAGTTAATATGCACTAATTTCTTTTTCTATCATTCCCCATTTATTCTCCCCCCCCCCCCCCGTTTCAATTATTGCTAATTGGTGGCATCCTTCTCTATTTCTGCATTTTTCATCTTTTACGTTTAGCTTCCACTTGATCCAATATATTATCTTGAATATTATCACCTTCGAGCCATGCACATTTCTGACTATCAATATTGGGCAAACTTTAGTTCACATGCTGAACGCACGCGTTTGTGCTATTTATAAGACATGCATGATGCATTGTTACTTGGCAACGTTTTTTTTTGGGTAAGGATAACATTGTCCAAGTCACCTTAGTTTTCAATATTTTTATGGTTTTGTTTTGTTTGATCGTTATTTGTTTCTTTAAAAAGGTTCCGGTTGGATCAATACGTGGATAATTGTCATTTTCCTTTGTTTTATTGTTATTTACTTTTGATTTACATCAATAGTTAGGTATTATCAGTAACCTGTTTACCTTATTTAGTATTTACCATTTGAGTTATTATGGGAAAACCATGTTCTATGACCTATGACGCTGGCACATAACTCAGCGTATCTTTACCTGTACATTATGTGGGTGTATAGCCGTCTTCTGTAATAAAATTAATGTAGTTGTAATATTGTTGCATAACACATACGGAAGATTCATGAAGTCCTGGTAGGGGGTCTTTCCACAAGAATATCTTACTAAAAACAAGTCTTGAAGACTTAATTACAAAGTAAAGTACTCTCCGGGTCACAGGGGAACTGCGCTAATATATGCCAGATTGGAAATGAATCTATGTCTTGTTGTCATGCCAGGAATGTGTTACAGGTTAAGTGCTTAAAATGTTTTAGTTATAACCAGACTCTTGACAGCGAGATCTGTCTGGCAGAAGATACACTATGTTAGATAACAGAAAGGTGAGAATATGTTCCAAATATATTGAGTATGTTTAAATATTATACAAGAGTGTACATGCAACATAGTTAATGTGATATGAAATACGTTTACATGAAGAAATATTTGTAATATACCGAATTGTTTTTAGGAATATACAGGGATATAGATATATTTTCGGTAGATGGGAAGGATGTTCAAATAAAATATGAAGGAAAACAACTAATTAGAGGGGCACGACGTTCACATAAAATATGAAGGAAAACAATTAATTAGAGGGTATATAACAACGAGAAAAATGTGACTATGAAAATATCAGATTAACAGAAGTAACATATAAAATTAACAGAAGGAACATATCAGATTAACAGAAGTAACATATAAAATTAACAGAAGGAACATATCAGATTAACAGAAGTAACATATAAAATTAACAGAAGTAACATATAAGATGAACAGAAGGAAAATATCAGATTAACAGAAGTAACATATAAGATGAACAGAAGGAAAATATCAGATTAACAGAAGTAACATATAAGATGAACAGAAGGAAAATATCAGATTAACAGAAGTAACATATAAGATGAACAGAAGGAAAATATCAGATTAACAGAAGTAACATATAAGATGAACAGAAGGAAAATATCAGATTAACAGAAGTAACATATAAGATGAACAGAAGGAAAATATCAGATTAACAGAAGTAACATATAAGATGAACAGAAGGAAAATATCAGATTAACAGAAGTAACATATAAGATGAACAGAAGGAAAATATCAGATTAACAGAAGTAACATATAAGATGAACAGAAGGAAAATATCAGATTAACAGAAGTAACATATAAGATGAACAGAAGGAAAATATCAGATTAACAGAAGTAACATATAAGATGAACAGAAGGAAAATATCAGATTAACAGAAGAAAAATGGCATTCGTATGTATGTGAGGCTCTAAAGGGGAGCAAACATATAGCAACTCTGTGACCTGCCATGTATATATACCTTAGATGTTATGATTTGATAAACAGAGTTGGTAAACAAGTCTGATATAAGTAAATTAGACATAACGTCCACGGTTGAAAGTAGCTTAGTTCACTATAAGTAGTACTTCTTATGTTATTTAAAAGTAACAACTGTGGCATGCCAGACTAGTAGTAAACTACTACTAAGGAGATTTCTATACTTTGACAGTCTTATACCATAGTAAGTAAAAAAAACTACTAAATTGTTGCACGGATTCATATGCGTCGGGCCGAAAGACGCACATATCGCAGCTAGGATGTAAATCATAATAACCACATTTGATGCCCCGGACCACATGATACTAATCTGCAGGAGTTTGTGAACTATCGTTGATTCCCCAGACCACATGATGCTAATCTGCAGGAGTTTGTGAACTATCGTTGATTCCCCAGACCACATGATGCTAATCTGCAGTAGTTTGTAAACTATCTGATGAAAAATGGAATGAGAAAAATAATTTAAAGTTATTGCAATCACATTATGTTTGGAGACGTTTATAGATTTTACTCAACATTGAAAACGTTTATAGGTTTTACTCAACAAGAGTTATATATTATCCAGAAGAATAATAGGAAGACATTTAACACAAAATATTGAAATACGAATGGTGAATGTTGATGAGAATAAAGGTAAGATTTCAATGAGCATAATTATATTTCAACAGAAATAGTTCAACATGTAATAAGAATAGAATGAGGTTTGAAGTTATAGAAGATTAAGAACCCATTGTATCTACGAGGGGGAGTCAATAAGTAAGTCACAAATTGATGTTGGATGGCAGGAAAATGCAGTAGGTGGTTTCTAAAGCTGTTTATAGTTGATATCATCATAGAACTTTATGTTTATGTTCGCTAGATGGCGCTAGCTGTACCTTGCGCATGCGCAGCACAAAAAACAAAATGGCTACTGTACTTACAGAGTGTACAATCAATGAACAACGTGCTGTTGTGCGTTTTTTATGGGCAAAAGGACTGCCTGCAAAAGACATTCATAAAGAAATGCTTCCTGTTTATGCTGACAATTGTTTGTCCCGTAAAGCGGTGCACAGCTGGGTAAAAAAATTTTCTCAAGGACGCTCTAAAATTGTTGACGAAATCCGATCTGGTTGTGCTGTTGAAATTGCAACAGACGCATCTGTGCAGCGGGTTGAGGAGATGATTCGAGGTGACAGACGAGTAACGATAGACGCTGTAGCAGCTGCAATAGGGTGCTCACATGGTTCAGCATACAGCATCATGCATGACCGATTGAAATTTAAGAAAGTGTGTTCAAGGTGGGTGCCCAGACAATTGACGGACGAACACAAAATGAACCGATTAGGCTTGTCATTGGAGCATCTCTGTCAATACGCAAATGAAGGAGAAGACATGATGAACAGGATTATTACTGGGGACGAATCATGGGTGCATCACTACCAGCCTGAATCAAAGCGTGCTTCAATGCAATGGAAACATCCTTCTTCGCCTTGTGTCCAAAAATTCAAGGTTACACCATCAGCAGGGAAGGTTATGCTGACAGTGTTCTGGGATTGTCAAGGAGTGCTTTTAACCAATTTCAAAAAGAAAGGTGACAATGTGAATTCTGAATCATACTGTGAAGTTCTATCAGTGCTTCGGGATGCAATTCGAAGAAAACATCCAGGGCTGCTGACTAGAGGAGTGCTACTCCTTCATGACAATGCTAGACCACATACGGCTCGATTAACTCAGGAGAAAATAAAAAATCTTGGTTGGAAAATTCTGGAACATCCTCCTTACAGCCCCGATTTAGCCCCTAGTGATTTTCACCTTTTTCGTCCACTAAAAACCCACCTTGGCGGGAAGCATTTCGCGACTGACGCAGAAGTTGAATGTGAAGTGAAAATGTGGCTTAAAAAGCAGAGCACGCAGTTCTACGCAGCAGGTTTGGGAGGACTCATAAAACGATGGGATAAATGCATCAATGTTGGTGGAAATTATGTTGAGATGTAAAGGGATAATGTATGTGTAAAAATAAACAGTTTTCAGGTTTTTATCATCTTCAGTTTTTTTCTAAAGAGCCATTTGTGACTTACTTATTGACTCCCCCTCGTATCTATCTATTCCTATCTATCTATACGCTGTGTCCCTTGTTTGCCTTGCAGCGTCAGGGGTGGAAGAGTTCTCTGGAGATGGCCTTCTTGTGCGCTGTTTGTAAGCTTGTTCCTGTGGCTTCTTTGATTTCTGTGATCCATCTTTTACATGGTCTGCCTCTGGCTTTATAACCGTTATGTCTATGTGTCATGGCCATTTGTCGCATGCTATCTGTTGGTAGTCTGGAAGCGTGTGAAAACCACTTGATCTGTTGTCTTTTGATGTGTTCCAATACTGGTATTGTTTTGGTTATCTACCCATTGTATCCACAGACGTAATTTTGTGTCGTGATCAAATATCTGTTACAGGTATTGTGGCAAGTGGTATGTCTTATAGAATGATCGCCAAGCACATCCAGGTATATAGATTAAGTAGTTTCAGTATAGGATAAAACCTTCCAGTAGGCAGCTCTCAGAGTACATTAGAATTACTAGTATCACATGTATTATTGAGAGGAACGAGAATGATATGAGTAATATTATAGAGAAGAACGAGGCTGTGTGAGTAATATTATAGAGAATAACGAGGCTGTGTGAGTAATATTATAGAGAATAACGAGGCTGTGTGAGTAATATTATAGAGAATAACGAGGCTGTGTGAATAATATTATAGAGAATAACGAGGCTGTGTGAGTAATATTATAGAGAATAACGAGGCTGTGTGAGTAATATTATAGAGAAGAACGAGGCTGTTTGAGTAATATTATAGAGAAGAACGAGGCTGTTTGAGTAATATTATAGAGAAGAACGAGGCTGAATTGAGTAACGTATACAGAAACGAGGCTGAATTGAGTCATATTATAGAGAAGAACGAGGCTGAATTGAGTAACGTATACAGAAGAACGAGGCTGAATTGAGTACTATTATAGAGAAGAACGAGACTGACGAGTAATATAGAGAAGAACGAGGCTGACTTGAGTAATATTATAGATGGATAAGTTTAATGTGAAGAGAAGTAAGAATTATACCAAATTAAACAGGTAGAATTAGAAAAGAAACCTGACTTGCTTGGTTATGACAATGGAACCAAACTTGTGCTAGTGGAAACATAGGGGGAATATGAATGATGTTGATGGAAACCGGCATCTCAGTAGTGAAGTGCATACGCCATTTGTTTTGGGTTGGGCATTTTTTGCTAGAGCTTCGCAGCAAAGAAAAATCGTCACTTGTGAAATGAAATGTCTTAGAAAAGCTGCAATGGTTACCAAACAAGATAACATAAGAAATGAAGAAATTAGGAAATGAGTTGGTATAATATCATGTATCGAACATATTGAGAGACAGCAAGTAAAATGGTTCGGTCACCTTATGAGAATGAAGCCAAACCAAATACCAATAAGAGTATATAATACAAGAATATCCGGGCGTAAAGCCAAAGGTAGACCAAGAAAACGGTGGATAGAAAACATCAAGATAACCTTGAACAAACATGGACTAAATGCAACCTCGGCGACACATCTGGCCTTGAAACGACAGCTTAAGCTACCATCCCTACGCTTAACGGCAAGTGTGAATGATCAACAATCATTAACGTGGGGAAAAACAATAGACGATAGACAATTATTTGCTAGTGGGTATTCTCAGATTTATGCTGGAATACTTGTAGAAGGACAATGGTATTTTTATAGATTTCCAGCAGGTTGTAGTACAGAAAACGAAAGTGCGTTGTGTTTTACTTCGGAAAATGAACCGGCACATCTAACTTTGATGGCAAGTAGCAGAGTGGGGGGTTCAAAGTCTTGCTCATGTGCAATGTTTGAGGGCCATTTTTGATCATCTCTGGGGCTATTTTAAGAAGATAAAAGGTAGCCTGCTACTTTTTTATTTAGATAAATAGAGTGTATATTGGGGAATCCGAGTACAATGTAGTCAATCCTCTAATCCTTTAAACATTTTTCAACCATCTTTACAAGAATTAAAGAAAGAAGCAGGTTAGATTGAATCGAAAAAAAGGAACCGAATCATACAGCCTGGTTAGAGCTAATAAGGAAATTTGTTTAGAAAAATGCTACTTGAGAGGATGAAATATTCACAATATGCCAGTCGGTATCAGAAAGGTGTTGCCCTAATTGTGACAGATATGAACATTAGTTTACCGTGACAGACACGCTTATCAGTAAAACTATACCAATTTTAACTATTCCACCGGTACCTTACCTCGTCTCAACTCTGCAGTTAATGTTGTGTGTCATGTATAGATCGCTAACTTTTGACATTTTCATCTCATGAAGGAGTTGTATACCGTATTCATTTTCTTTTTGAGTAGCATTTCTTGATAACAGACGTCAGATATTTTGCTATAGTACAAATCCAAGATATCTTTCCAGGTTGATCTGTTTCCGAAAGTTTCATCGAATTCCTTCGAAGATATTAGCAACGTTGATTTAGGGTGGTAGAAGAAGAGAAGGTAGAGGAAAGTATGGATTTATTATCATCGTCATGTGACATATTCTTTCCAGAACATGATATTTCTTATGGATTCACTTCGCCACTTTGGGCAAGTTGACCTGCTGCAGAAGAGACATGTTTAAGCATCTGATATATAACTGTACCATCGTCGTCTTGGGAGCGCTCTTCCCCTGATGCCGTTAACTATGCCTTCATCTGTTATGTCTCTTTATATTACCAATATAATACAGCTTTCTTGTTAAGATGTTGTTAAGGAGCCAGCCCTCTTCAAACGGTATGGACTGACAATCACAAATAGTGGAAATAATTCAGTTTATTCACACTCACACGAGAAACTTAAAACAGAGAGGCACGGCGTGATTTCTGTGCTAATATTTAAAAGTAGTATCCCTACAAACATTGATGCCTATGAGTTTAATGATGATGATTGGCAAGGCAAAGGTAATATAACAGAAATGAAAACTTGTACCTATGTGATGTGAAAATATTTTTAAATACGCGATATAAATCAACCTCATAAACTCCATTAAAGAACATAATGAAAAAAACAAAGACTATTTCTAAATGGAAGCAAGACCAGGATTATGATAAGCAACAAAAGCACTAGCAAGTTCTCAATCTGTATCTACAACAGCGAATTAGAAAGAGTTACTAGTTTTGAATACCTTGGTTCTCTTATCAACAATAATAGGGATTGCTATGAAGAAATCAGAAGGAGGTTGGCTATCGCGTCAAAGAAGCTGATACAAATGAAAAATATATGGCTGAGCTGCTGTAACACAACAAAACTAACTTTCCTATGAGCTTGCATATTCCTAGTGGCAATATATTGGCGTGAATCCTGGACAATCACCAACAAAGTGAAAAATAAAACAGCAGCATTTGAAACACAATGTTACATAAAAATATATAGAATACCATGAAGCAAAAAATCACCAATGCAGCTATCTTGAAATAAATGCAAAATTAAACTGGCTAAACAGCATGGTTCTTCCAGAAAACTATAATATTTTGACCATATCAAACGCCATAATGGCCTAGAGAAAACCATAATGGAGGGATGATGACAGGTGTCGAACAAGAGGCAGACCAAGAAGAAGATGAACGCAAGACATCAAATACCACCTGACCATGACAATAAAAGAAGCAGGAAGAGTGATACGATAGACAGAAGTTTCGATAGTCTGTGATGACTGCTACATACTGTTCAGGATATGCTACCTGATAACGATAATGATTTTGCGATTGGATAATCATATAATATTTAAATACTGTTAGTTAGTTAGTTAGTTAGTTAGTTAGTTAGTTAGTTAGTTAGTTAGTTTAGTTAGTTAGTTAGTTAGTTAGTTAGTTAGTTAGTTAGTTAGTTAGTTAGTTAGTTAGTTAGTTAGTTAGTTAGTTAGTTAGTTAGTTAGTTAGTTAGTTAGTTAGTTAGTGTAGTTAGTTAGTTAGTTAGTTAGTTAGTTAGTTAGTTAGTTAGTTAGTTCGTTTAGTTAGTTAGTTAGTTAGTTAGTTAGTTAGTTAGTTAGTTAGTTAGTTAGTTAGTTAGTTAGTTAGTTAGTTAGTTAGTTAGTTAGTTAGTTAGTTTAGTTAGTTAGTTAGTTTAGTTAGTTAGTTAGTTAGTTAGTTAGTTAGTTAGTTAGTTTAGTTAGTTAGTTAGTTAGTTTAGTTAGTTAGTTAGTTAGTTAGTTAGTTAGTTAGTTAGTTTAGTTAGTTAGTTAGTTAGTTAGTTAGTTAGTTAGTTAGTTAGTTAGTTAGTTAGTTAGTTAGTTAGTTAGTTAGTTAGTTAGTTAGTTAGTTAGTTAGTTAGTTAGTTAGTTAGTTAGTTAGTTTAGTTAGTTAGTTAGTTAGTTAGTTAGTTAGTTAGTTAGTTAGTTAGTTAGTTAGTTAGTTAGTTTAGTTAGTTAGTTTAGTTAGTTAGTTAGTTAGTTAGTTAGTTAGTTAGTTAGTTAGTTAGTTAGTTAGTTAGTTAGTTAGTTAGTTAGTTAGTTAGTTAGTTAGTTAGTTAGTTAGTTAGTTTAGTTAGTTAGTTAGTTAGTTAGTTAGTTAGTTAGTTTAGTTAGTTAGTTAGTTAGTTAGTTAGTTAGTTAGTTAGTTAGTTAGTTAGTTAGTTTAGTTAGTTAGTTAGTTAGTTAGTTAGTTAGTTTGTTAGTTAGTTAGTTAGTTAGTTAGTTAGTTAGTTAGTTAGTTAGTTAGTTTAGTTAGTTAGTTAGTTAGTTAGTTAGTTAGTTAGTTAGTTAGTTAGTTAGTTAGTTAGTTAGTTAGTCGTCGGATCATCATCACTGCAAACTGGACACATCCATAGTTGCTCCGATCTCTCCTTGAGTGTATCCGCCATCACACTTCTGCTGACAGTACCGGTCCTATGCTGGTTTACCATCATTCTTCTGCGCCCTCCAAAATGTTCACCTCTAGCAACACCACATTTCAATCCCTGATCTTTAATCCTAGCCATTGAAATGGAATCATCATCCACATTAGTCTCACTCTCGCGTGTTTTATCTCTTAAGGAGTTTAAAACGTCAGCACGATCCATTGCCCCATCGCCCTGTGCCACAATCGCACACGATGCCAGTTGATCCGCTCTTTCATTGCCTCGAACGCCCACATGTCCCGGCACGAAAATAAATGTAACCGCTTTCAAGCTCGCATTTCTCAAGGCCTCAATCCACTGTTCGCGAACGAGACCCACTTGTACCTTCTTAATCATACTCATAGTCACTCAAGATGCAGACCTGCGTTACCTTCTGTGTGCGTAGCCACTCACATGCCTTGGTCACCGCCATAGTCTCCATAGTCATACTACTCGTAGTGACCGCAAAGGCACCACTTTCCTCCTTGATCGTTTTACATGCGCACTGATCTGTAAAGGCCCAAGCACTGCGAACAAGCCTAATTACAGATCCATCAGTGTATATAATCATATCCCCCTCTTTGGTATTCTCACTGATTAAAGCCTGCACTTCTTTCTCCACAGCTGTGGGACACCATTCTCTGCATTCCCTGCTAAATGATACTACTACTCTCAAACAAGTTTCGAAATCTGTGGGTAGACCTATCCATTTCGCACCTGCTGCCACATCCTGTAATCTGCACACGCTTTGTATGACATCCTCAGCACGTCCCATCCACGACCTTCCTCTCTTGAGTCTGCTGCCTGTAACTTTCTGTATTTCGGAATGCAACGGGTGTTCCTTATCTGCATGTATTTGAAGGTACGCCCGTGCACGGCAATACTGTAATCTATGCTCAGCTGTTGGGCAGTCAAGTAAATACTGTATTTCAGTTCATCATTTGTCAGTCTTACACAATCAAATTTTGCATCAATTTTCTATCTCATTTATTCAATCATTTCGAAATTGACCATGACGGACATAAATAAATCCATGTGGGGGGGGGGGGTATATAAACATAAATATACCAAGTAGGGTTATATATCATTTCTCACATGTAAACACAGCTTGGTCATCAAATTTAGAAGAAGAACTCATAGAACAACAAATGAAGAACTAAAAATAAAATTCAAAAGTGGATACCAAAAGTTCTGGCTTCAGAAATCAATACCGGCAATGTACCCTGGATTATAGGATATAGTGCCGAAATGATTAATTTGTATTTCCATCTCTTTATTTGGTTGAGCGTGGGTTTAGTGCTGTAACGAATTTACTATCTAATAAAACATTTCGTACTATCTAACGAAAGTTGACCACTTTTAACTTTTAACACACTTTTAACACACTTTTAACACACTTTTAACACACTTTTTAAAAAATACATCAGGCTCATCTTTCATATTTTGTTTTTTTGTGTGTGTATTTTTACGTTATATGTTTGAAATAAACATTTTATATTATATTTTATGGTGGTTTAATTATTATAAAAAAGTTCTTACTAATTTAATGCAATCTCTTCATATGTACACATAATTTTTATATTTAAACCATTCTATGAAACCGTGCACAGTGTTATTCGAACATGCACTTTACAATCTTTACATATAAGTTATATTTCATCAAAATCGGTATAACAATAACTGTGTTCAAGATAAAGTACATACAAATGGGCCACTACTTTGTGAATAATTTAACGGCATAAACAGTCGTGTATCGTTAGCTGCTATTTACGGCATAAACAGTCGTGTATCGTTAGCTGCTATTTACGGCATAAACAGTCGTGTATCATTAGCTGCTATTTACGGCATAAACAGTCATGTATCGTTAGCTGCTATTTACGGCATAAACAGGCGTGTATCGTTAGGTGCTATTTATGGCATAAACAGTCATGTATAGTTAGCTGCTATCTAGTCGCAATTGGCATATAGCTTGAACTCGGAAAACTGTTATAATGGGGGGAGGGGTTACATAACTTATGGCTTGCAAAGTGGGTGGTGACCCGAACCAGTTTGGGAACCTATGACATAGATTATTTTCCTAACTCCTCCGCCAATTGTTAATTGCACGTAGTTCAGCAGCAACGTATCTGCGATTAGAATACATTTTCAGCTAACGTCGACTGTGAAACTAAAGCTAACGTATTACACACTTCAGTACATGAACAAATCGATAAAGATTGAAAAAAAGACTTCTGAAAACGTTTAAGAAGAGATTCTAATATTAATAAATTAATCGTTTTCACTTCATCTCTCTTATTTACCAAAACCAAAGAACCAATTAGTGGCAATTATAACTTGTGACGTTTTATAGGGGCTTAACAAAGACGTTCTGTCCTACAGGTCTACAGTATTAACTTGCAAGTTGTTTCATTCCTCTTAACATATTGACCTCCAAGATAAAATTATTATATTCCAAGAGAAGATCATCACACTTCAAGAGAAAATGTTACACTTCAAGAGAAAATGTTACACTTCAAGATAAAATGTTACACTTCAAGAGAAAATGTTACACTTCAAGAGAAAATGCTACACTTCAAGAGAAGAAGTTACACTTCAAGAGAAAATGTTACAATTCAAGAGAAGATGTCACACTTCAAGAGAAAATGTTACAATTCAAGAGAAGATGTTACACTTCAAGAGAAAATGTTACAATTCAAGCGAAGATGGAATTCTGAACTCAATGTGGCTATACCGTGCAATGTTACGAGATGCACATTATTCTATTCTGGAAAGGGCTCTGTAGTTGTACAAACTCAAAGAATTCAATTCTGCTCATGGAAAAGGTTGCTTTCCTTTCAAAAGTCCAGGCAATAGTCTTCAGCAGGCTTCACTACAGCGGAGATCATGGTGTGGTCGAACCCGCTTCCTACTTCCTTAGTAGTGTCTTACGACATACAGGACAGCTATACCTCTTTGCTCCCTTTACAGACGATCTATATAGTAGAAAAACTAAGTTCTGTCGTATTAGATGGTGTAAGGGAATTACAGATAACGACAGACAGCAGCACGCAAGAAGGAACAAGACAAACATTCCTGCAGACCCCAAGCAGAATAAATATTCAGGGTAATCAATACTAAATCTGGTAAATAAAAACATATTTGCTGTAAAATAAATCACAAATATTAAGTTAACAGCTTACACAATAGAATAAAAGACAAGAGGAAAAATATAGTTTACAGTTTAAAAGCTGACTGGCTCGAGATTTCGACAAAACTGTCGAATTTTGATAAATACAAATTTAAGAAGAAAGATCGTGCACAGAAATGATAAGAAACGTAATTTTTTTTGTAATGAAGTGTTATGAGACATTCACAAGAATATAGTCTTCTAATACATGCCTGTCATAAACTAGGGCAAAAGGAAAACCTCATCACATAAGCATGTCATAAACTAGAGCAAGAGGAAAACCTCATCACATAGGCATGTCATAAACTAGAGCAAGAGGAAAACCTCATCACATAAGCATGTCATAAACTAGAGCAAGAGGAAACCCTCATCACATAGGCATGTCATAAACTAGGGCAAAAGGAAAACCTCATCACATAGACATGTCATAAACTAGGGCAAAAGGAAAACCTCATCACATAGACATGTCATAAACTAGAGCAAGAGGAAAACCTCATCACATAGGCATGTCATAAACTAGAGCAAGAGGAAACCCTCATCACATAGGCTTGATATAAACTAGAGCAAGAGGAAACCCTCATCACATAGGCATGTCATAAACTAGAGCAAGAGGAAACCCTCATCACATAGGCATGTCATAAACTAGAGCAAGAGGAAAACCTCACCACATAGGCATGTCATAAACTAGAGCACGAGGATACCCTCACCACATAGGCATGTCAACTTGGGTATTGCTATTGCATGGTGTTTAGTCGAACGGGAAATATATAGATGAGTTTCATGTCTTACATGAGTTTCTGAAACACTGACAAGTGCACACATTTGATTTGTCACTAATGATTATTTTTCTTGTTAAATGTTCCCTAGAAACATGCAGCTAAGTACCTCATTTGAAAGCCATTTACGGTAGTCTTGTTTGATTTTATTCATATCGTATCTGCAAAACGATTTACAGTATTCGTGTTTGATTCTACTCCTTTCGTATTCTAATGGTTTCAAAGTGATTTATAGTAGTCATGTTAGATTCTTCTCTCTTCGAGATCTGATCTCTTGGCTTCAAATACTCAAAAGGCGCAGATTATGTACGTCATTGTACTGGAATTTTCCTATATGTATGTTTCCTCTCCTCGAAGAATTGCGCCGCCTACGGATCGTGCCACTCGTAGCACAAGTGCTTCAAATAACAATTTCCATGGATCTATGAAAAATGCACTTGTACACAAGACGCAAGGATCGGGTTTGAATCAGCGCCTCTTGAACACGAGGCACATAGCTTAACCACTATTACAGGGAGATCCAGTGTTTTTAATTATTGCATGCAGAATGACTTTCGCTAGTATGAAACCTATGTACAGATAATAAAGTAGGATTCATTCGTTACGTTTTTTATTATTATAGTGATTTTCATTGGTCATTATTTATATACTTGGAGGTGCCTGCTAGAAGTTGCAACGACTGACCAACAAATCACGCAAATAATCAAAATCGACTTTTCAGGTCATCTGTACACAGGTCTGTTGTACATGAAACCGGTCATGGATGGAGAGTATGTGAAACAGCGAGGTCACTAACAAACCAAAGAGTCCAGGTTCAGTATGTTATAGACTGGAATCATATCTGCGGCAGGTGTTACTGGCATTTTACAGGTCGTGAACCCCTGCTGGCACGTGATTTTATAGGAGTACTGTGAATATTCGACATTAGGATGAGAAGTAAGACAGACGGATCTCTCTTTGGTATCATATAAATAATCAGGCGCAGATGGGAGTGTGAAATGTTGTTTTGTCAGCCTGTTTTAAACTGACATAACAAATACGAACAATTCAAATTGAAAGAGAACAAACAAGTTGAATTAGGTACCTAACTTATAAAGACGGACTAATTCAAGTTTCTGAAATTATGTCGCAAAGTTATTGTTGAGTCAGCCTCTTAACAAAGTTCCTGTAGAGTCAGCGTCTTCAAACAGTTCTTATTGAATCCACATCTTCACAAAGTTCTTATTGGTCTTCTGAAAGTTCAATTGAGTCACATCTTAGAAGTTCTTCTTGGGTCAAAGTCTTCACAAAGATCTATGAGTCAGCTTCAGAGAGAAGATAGGACATAGTTCTTTTTACTTTTGTGCTGTTTATCCAAAACTAATTTCAATACATCACATTTGAAGTAAAAGAGATTAAATTAATTCCTCATAACATTTGAATCTATATAGTTTCAATTAACTCTCTCCTGCCAATTACATCTATATAACTTCCAATAATTAACTCTCTCCTGCCAATTATATCTATATAACTTCCAATAATTCTCTCATCTCAATTAACGAAGATATAGTCATCATCATTATCAGGTGTCATGCCGGCTGACGTAGGCGGTCATGGCTCTCCACAGCTCTCTGTTCACCGTATTATGTATCAAGGTCATTGTTGTTTCCCTGCCGTGCCATGTTGTCAAACTGTCTAATATTTTCTTACGTTGTCGCCCTCTGTCTCTGTTGTCTTCTATTTTGCCTGTTGTGACTATGTTCTCCAAACCTGCCTGTATCATGAAGTGGGCAAAAAAGGAAGATTGTCCTTTTCTTATATTATTGATTAAGGACCGTTTCGCATTTGACTCTTTCAACACCTCTACATTAGTTTTTCTGGCAGTCCATGGTATTCTCAGCATCCTTCTATAGAACCACATTTCTATTGCCTCTAATTTCCCACTTTCCAGTTTGTTTATTGTCCAAACTGGAAAGTGGGAAATTAGAGAAGATATAGTACACATGAAGAAATTCAACACGATTTCATAGGATACACTGGTGCCTAGGAAGAAAAGTACTTCGAAATGGGGTCCATGGGGGAATAAAATTTGAGAATCACTCACATATTCTTATTATTTGTATATATTTTATGTGATTAAGTTAACATAGTATAGCTGTTATTTGTATATATTTTATGTCATTTCGTCAACGAGGTATAACTATTATTTGTATATATTTCATGTCATTTAGTCAACGAGGTATAACTATTATTTGTATATATTTCATGTCATTTAGTCAACGAGGTATAACTATTATTTGTATATATTTTATGTCATTTAGTCAACGATATATATATATGTTGTTTGTACGAAGAAACTTCAAGAAGTTCCCGGAATAGTTGACTAGTGTCAGAATGAAAGATTATGCTATGGAGATTATATGTTTAGAAATTTGTAATGATCTTGACGTAAGAACATGGCAGACTGACCCTTTTATATGAGTCTGAAGAGAAGATGCACATGTTTGTGTGTTGTTCTCGTTTCCTCGTCAAAGTTGTCAACGCCCATGATTGAACAACGGACAAATGTCAAATTATGTTTTGCATGAGAAATAACTCCCAGAGACACTTGGTGATACCGCAATGAAGAAATCACAAATATTCGTGTGGCACAAGCGTTTTCATGAAAGTCATCACACAGTTAGATTATGCTGCTTGACCATGTGCCGGCACACAGATCCATACTAGTAAAGCAGTACCTCGTACATCGATCCATACTGGTAAAGCAGTACCATGTACATCGATCTATACAGGTAAAGCAGTACCTCGTGCATCGATCCATACAGGTAAAGCAGTACCACGTACATCGATCCATACTGGTAAAGCAGTACCTCGCGCATCGATACATACAGGTAAAGCAGTACCTCGTGCATCGATCCATACAGGTAAAGCAGTACCACGTACATCGATCCATACAGGTAAAGCAGTACCTCGTGCATCGATCCATACAGGTAAAGCAGTACCTCGAGCATCGATCCATACTGGTAAAGCAGTACCTCGCACACCGATCCATACTGGTAAAGCAGTACCTCACACGCCCATCCATACTGGTAAAGCAGTACCTCGTGCATCGATCCATACTGGTAAAGCAGTACCTCACACGCCCATCCATACTGGTAAAGCAGTACCTCGTGCATCGATCCATACTGGTAAAGCAGTACCTCGCACACCGATCCATACTGGTAAAGCAGTACCTCGCAAAGCACAATGTGATTATTTAGGAACAGCCTCCATATTCTCCCGACCATGCATCGGCTGATTTTTCCATGTTCCCTCGATTGAAATCGGCATCGATTCAATGATGCAGATGGTGTTATCACCAATACGGCTAGACAGTTAACGTAGATATCAAGGAAAGAATTCCATGAAGGTTTCCGCCAGCTGTATGTACATTGACAAAAGTGTGTAGTTGCCAAAGGGAACTACTTTCAAAGAATTGTTGCGTAGATAATTATATTGTTAATTATTTCTATATAATCCACTAATTATTTCTATATAATCCACCAATTATTTCTATAATACACTA
This sequence comes from Meghimatium bilineatum, assembly GCA_034231615.1. NCBI lineage: Eukaryota > Metazoa > Mollusca > Gastropoda > Stylommatophora > Philomycidae > Meghimatium > Meghimatium bilineatum. The sequence continues at coordinate 24,686,837 of CM067313.1, read as the reverse complement.
ATTATTTCTATATAATCCACCAATTATTTCGATATAATCCACTAATTATTTCTATATAATCCACCAATTATTTCTATATAATCCACTAATTATTTCTATATAATCCACTAATTATTTCTATATAATCAACCAATTATTTGTATATAATCCACTAATTATTTCTATATAATCCACTAATTATGTCTATATAATCCACCAATTATTTCTATAATACACTAATTATTTCTATATAATCCACCAATTATTTCTATATAATCCACTAATTATTTCTATATAATCCACCAATTATTTCTATATAATCCACTAATTATTTCTATATAATCCACTAATTATTTCTATATAATCCACCAATTATTTGTATATAATCCACTAATTATTTCTATATAATCCACTAATTATTTCTATATAATCCACTAATTATTTCTATATAATTCACCAATTATTTCTATAATACAATAATAATTTCTATATAATCCACTAATTATTTCTATATAATCCACTGATTATTTATATATAATCCACTAATTCCATGATCTTTTAGACGCTAGCTCATATTTCATGACATTACTCAATTCGAAGTATATGTATTGTTTACGAGAAGTATTTGATGTTTAAATTCAGCAATATATCATTACCTTCTTCCATCATAAAATTCAATTTTAGATTGTTTGACGAGGTGAGAAACTATATTATCGGCACAGCTGCCGCGTTTGTTGATACTTTAAGCAGAATTAAAAAGAACTAAGAAACTAATGGAAGCCTCGGGTGCAGTAACGTCTAACCAAGCTATAGTGTCAGACCATTCACGACTCATGTATTCGCAGAATCAATACAGTTTTTGGCCAGACAAAATAACCAGCAGCAAAAGTTTTCAGGACACTAGCGAAGACGCCATGAATAACATCCTACAAAAATAAGACATTGAAATGGTTTGGAAATGTCAAGAGAACGAACAATAACGTACCTGCCCAGACATTTGCAACAGAGGGATGTAAAAATAAAAAACGTAACTAAGATCATGAAATAGCAAGACGAAAGAAATAAGTGTCATGTTCATATTGAACGCTAATACGAAGATAACATAGTACAGAAGTGTACCGATAAGTACAGAGGTTACAGAGGTGTACAGATAAGTACAGACGAGTAAAGAAAAGCGCAAAGGAGTAGATAAAAGTGCGGAAAAGTACAGATACGTACGCATGAATACAGCTAAGTACAGATAAGTACGGGGGAGTACAGCTAAGTACAGATACGTACGCAGGAATACAGCTAAGTACAGATACGTACGGGAGAGCACAGCTAAGTACAGATACGTACGCAGGAATACAGCTAAGTACAGATACGTACGGGGGAGTACAGCTAAGTACAGATACGTACGCAGGAATACAGCCAAGTACAGATACGTACGCAGGAATACAACTAAGTACAGATACGTACGCAGGAATACAGCTAAGTACAGATACGTATGCAGGAATACAGCTAAGTACAGATACGTACAGGGGAGTACAGCTAAGTACAGATACGTACGGGGGAGTACAGCTAAGAACAGATACGTACGGGGGAGTACAGCTAAGTACGGATACGTATGCAGGAATACAGCTAAGTACAGATACGTTCGCAGGAATACAACTAAGTACAGATAAGTACGCAGGAATACAGCTAAGTACAGATATGTACAGGGGAGTACAGCTAAGTACAGATACGTACAATGAAGTACATAATTTTTCTGTATTGAATTCTTGTGTATTACAGAGATTGACGAAGTTATCCAAAGCCTAATCGTTTTTTCCCCATATTGTATTAAATTACAACATCAGTGTGCTGTCAGAACCAGAGAGGAGATAAACTAATAGCAATAATGTGACCTGCCATGCATGTGGTATTACGCGACTAAGAAAGTGTGAAAGCAGAAAGGCTCGGATATCGCAGCCAAGATGTCAACCATGACACAACACTGTTCCGTTTCCTTAACTACATGCTGCTAATCTGCAGATGTTTACTAACGAATTTAAAAGAAGTAAATAAGAAGATTGTATCGTTATTGCTTCTGACGAAGATATTTCACCGAAACGTCAATTGGTGTTACGTCTATTCTTTAGTATCGTTTCCTCCAATATAGTGTCTTTATCAGTAGTATTGTATTTCCTTTGTTGTGTAACACATTTATATTTATATTTATATTTATATTATATTTATTTTAGAATTCGTGTTACTACGCCCCACGCCTGACTATCCATCTCTAGATTCCTGATAATTATACATGAAATTATACATGAAATTATACATGAAATTATACATGAAATTATACATGAAATTATACATGAAATTATACATGAAATTATACATGAAATTATACATGAAATAAATATAATTGAACCTATCTTGAAACCATAATTGTTTGTGATTTATTCTACGAATCTATTTTTTTTTCTGGAGATGGTTAACTGATGATGATGATGATGATGATGTTTCTACTGCGCGAGCGAAGTTTAGCGTGACAAGAAAAACAACAAATAAATAAAACGAAAAATGTAGGGGAAAAACAAACATTGGTGGTTGGCTATTTTGGCTTAGTTTTATTAGTTCTTCATCTTCTGCCTGTTTAGAGGCAACAGAGATCTGGTTCTACAGAAGAATACTGAGAATACCATGGACTGCCAGAAAAACTAATGTAGAGGGGTTGTAAGAGTCAAATTCGAAACGGACCTTAATCAACAATATAAGAAAAAAGCAATCTTTTTTTTTTGGTCACTTCATGAGACAGGCAGGTTTAGAGAACATAGTCACAACAGGCAAAATTTAAGGCAACAGAGACAGAGGGCGATAACGTGAGAAAATATTAGACAGTTTGAGAGCCTGGAAGCAGGAGCACGAAAACACAATTGCTCTCAGTAATTTAATAATAATTCAGTGCGGTAAACTAATTGGAAACTATAGTCCCGATCAAGTTAATATTAACTAAACAGAAACTATAGTCCCTAGCAAGTTAACATTAACTAAACAGAAACTATAGTCCCTAGCAAGTTAACATTAACTAAACAGAAACTATAGCCCCTAGCAAGTTAACATTAACTAAACAGAAACTATAGCCCCTAGCAAGTTAACATTAACTAAACAGAAACTATAGCCCCTAGCAAGTTAACATTAACTAAACAGAAACTATAGTCCCTAGCAAGTTAACATGAACTAAACAGAAACTATAGCCCCTAGCAAGTTAACATGAACTAAACAGAAACTATAGCCCCTAGCAAGTTAACATTAACTAAACAGAAACTATAGTCCCTAGCAAGTTAACATTAACTAAACAGAAACTATAGCCCCTAGCAAGTTAACATTAACTAAACAGAAACTATAGCATCGAGCAAGCTAACATTAACTAAACAGAAACTATAGCATCGAGCAAGCTAACATTAACTAAACAGAAACTATAGCATCGAGCAAGCTAACATTAACTAAACAGAAACTATAGCATTTAGCAAGCTAACATTAACTAAACAGAAACTATAGCATTTAGCAAGCTAACATTAACTAAACAGAAACTATAGCATCGAGCAAGCTAACATTAACTAAACAGAAACTATAGCATCGAGCAAGCTAACATTAACTAAACATAAACTATAGCTCCGAGAAAGTTAAGATTAAAAAGTTGAAATTGAACAGAAATGAACATTGTATGGCATTTTCCCCATGAGAACGGAAAACTGCTGTCTAAAAGCAAACTTACACCGAAATGGTATCAGCGATTCTGTGACCTGCATTTGCGAAGCTGCATCACAAACACCAGGACACATACATCATAATTGTCCCATATTCACTATTCACAGAATCACAGTCTAGTCCACATGAGCTTCTCTGAAAGCCAAGTTGTGTGGGACCAAGATGATCTCAAACAAATCGCTCTAGACATTACCAATATTGGACTGGATGTTTAACTAATACAAACTGCTCTAGACATGATCAATATTGGACTGGATGTTTAACTAATACAAACTGCTCTAGACATGATCAATATTGGACTGAGTGTTTAAGAATTGTTCGCAGAAGAAGAAGAACAAGATGCACAGACATCGGCCTGACACGGTGCACTATCATGGCAAGTACCTACAATATTGTAGATATACTGAGAGCTTTCCATGTGAAGACGGCACACAATCTGAATCACTGCCATCATCATCAAGTTTATTATTACCAACATCTTACTTTTCTTTTTCCTGTGATTCGTATAGCCTTATCTTTGTTCATCCTCATCTACCAATCTAAATAGGTCTTATCTCTCTTGTCCTTATCTTTTCTAAATATAATCTAAGACAAACAAATAACTTAACATGGCGTCTTTCTTAGGGGCAGATAACAACTGACGGAAATGTCACTCCCCATCATGGCGACCTTGTGTACGTTTATTAACAGATGCTTCTCCCCGCGTCCGTAGTTCGTTCAGAATTCCGTGCCTCTATTTGTTATCAAGTATCTCAAAGATTCATTTAATGTATTAAGTCTTTTTTGCACGTGCATTTGACATAAAATTAGTTTTAAAAAGTTAAAATACCATTAAAATGAGTTAATAATGATATCATGGGGGCTTAGAATGATTGAGCTCTATGCTAATGTTCTGAGCTTAACAAATAATTTGGACCTGTAAAACATATTTTACACTATTTGCGTTGATCGCTTTATTTTTTTTAAAATCCAGAATTACATTTTTATTATTGTCGTGGTTGGTCAAGTATTGAGTATTAGCAAGCTCAGATAGTATGGCTCAGATAGTATGGGAAATATATAAGGACTGATCAATTTATTAAACCTTCATTAAAAACCTTCATTTATTAAACGTTTGAATATCGCCGCCTACTATACTTGTTCAATAGAGCTGTCCACATTCAGTAGAGTAGAACATAATCCCTGGTACCTTACCTCTATCAAACCACGAAAGAAATTTTTGTTTTAAACCAGGAATATAAAAAAGTGGAAACCTAGGTTTGCAAATCGGCAAGAGAGAAATCTTACACTATTCTACCACGACTTCCGATATTGGATATCGAACCTTAGAACATCCCTCAAATGTAACCCCTAAAAATCCCAAGTTATCAAATGTACCTTGTACAAGGAACTGCTATTTGCAGTTCATCAAAATTTAATATACCAATTTGAAAACGAATTACAGCAGAAAACACACTTGCTCCATACAACCTGCGAGCAACACAACATGAAACTAAACACATCTAAAACAGAGACTAGGAAGATAAGCAGAACAACAGGCTAGTTAAATGTATCTGTCAATGATACAAAATTTAAGCAAGTCCCAGAGTTTAAATACCTAGGAAGGATATTAACAGAGGATGGAAAACTCGACAGTAAGATTGAAACAAGGTGCCAAAAAGTTAATGCTTTGACTTACTAGCTGTCACCAGTACTTAAACACCCATCAATCTGCATGGCTACAAAACGACAATTGATAAACATTACTTTTATACCATATTTTCGTTACCAATGTCAAACATGGATAACTTGACAAAGACACTACGAAAAAATCCCAGTTTGCGAAATGAAATGTTTGAGGAAAGCTATAAATGTCACGAGAAGAGACCGCCGGAGAAATGAAGATATCAGGAAAAAAGAAAAGACTATCTAAAGTCTAGGCTACAGCGAGAGGCAGCAAACCAGATGGTTTGGTCACTTCATGAGAATGGAGCCTGCGCAACCAGCCTTTCGTGCCTACATCAGCAGAAGACCGGGCTATAAGGAACGAGGAAGATCAAGAACTAGATGGTCAGAGACAATCAAAGAAACATTAAATAGATACGGGCTTACCATTGCCAACGCTACTCAAATGGCCAAAGACAAAGAAACTCCAAATCTACTTCTTTGCTGCTTCTTTGCCTGGAATTTCCCCATCTGATGGCTTGCTTTACGATTCCTCGACTGTATATTCTTATAACATGTCCACACGTAACGATCGTATTTATGCATTCATCTTGATCTTATCTTTATAAACACAACCTTTCTTCAACCTATGTTGTTCACTACTTTTCTTCAACCTATGTTGTTGTTGAATGTTTCTTATTCAGAAGTCAACAACAATTTTGATTTGTGGACACGGATTGAGCATTTTCTATAGTGTGGTAGGGAGATAAGAAGTTTCTTTTTTTTTTCTTTTGGGGGGGGGAGGGGAGTTGGGTTGGTAAGAGTTGAAGTCCTAAAGAATGTCGATTAGTTGCACCTTCTGTTTAACATCCGATTTCGGCATGCCCCATGGGTCACTTTGAACCGCTATGGGATTGCGCAGCCAGCTCCATCCACTTAGTCGTCCCTAACGGTTATGCCTGGCAGGTATAACAGTGTCGTTATTCCTTCCCTCCTTTTGGGCGTGACACAGTAGAATTATTTGATTAAAATTGTAACTCCAGAAGTTACCCACGTGAAACTGTTCAGGCAGCAATGTCAACATACTCATTGTAAATATTGCCTAGAAAATTACAACCAGAAATTTGGGTTTTCTGATCAAGACCTCCTCACTATCACAAATAACTTCAGAGTGCACATAATTGTTTACTAAGATTATTTTTAAACAGTTCAGGAAAAAAACGATTGATTGATAAGTTACACTGAACAATTCGTGTTGAGAATGTACGATCGTTCACACAAGCAGAACGATGTTCACACAAGCAGAACGATGTTCACACAAGCAGAACGACCGAATCCCAGTTAAAGAACATCATAATTAAGAAATGAGTTCATTGCAGCATAAAATATTGAACTGTGTTGAATGATTAAATGATAAGTCTCTATGTAATTTCTATCCGAACATAAGTCAGCCGAGAAGAAAGTAGTTTTTCTACATTAAGAAAGAATGTGATCTAGCTGAATGTAAGTCAACAGACACGAAAGTAGTGTTTCTACATTTAGACAATGTAATCTAGCCGAATGTAAAGTTAATAGAGAAGAAATTAGTGTTTCTACATTAAGAAAGAATGTGATCTAGTCGAATTTAAGAAAGAGAGGAGAAAGTAGTGATTCTACATTAAGAAAGAGATGAGAAAGTAGTGATTCTACATTAAGAAAGAGATGAGAAAGTAGTGATTCTACATTAAGAGAGAAGAAAGTAGTGTTTCTACATTAAGAAAGAGAGGAGAAAGTAGTGATTCTACATTAAGAAAGAGAGGAGAAAGTAGTGATTCTACATTAAGAAAGAGAGAAGATAGTAGTGTTTCTACATTAAGAAATAATGTACCAGACTATATTGTGTCAGCTGCAATTATACATACGAATTTGTTTAGAGAGCAATGGAGACCTACTAAACGCAATTATTGCCTAGAAAATTACATCATACTATAGCTATATATTACGTTAGTTAGGTCCCAACGTCTAGAATAAGATAGATATATATCAAGTGACATTCTCTCCTGAACATTGTCTTCGCCGTGGATACTCTGAACGCCTCTCTGTTCCGGGCAAGCAGGCCAACATTGGCCAAAGATATGTGAATACATTCTTCGATGTGGCTGGTCCATCGTCTTCTTGGTCTTCCTCTTCTTCTCTTACCCGGCACTCTGCCCTCTAGAATCAGTCTTTCTATGCCATCCTGTCGCTTTAAGTATCCAAAATAATGTAGCTTCCTTCTTATGATGGTATTTAGAAGCAACCCTTCATTTAGTTTCAGTAATTTCAGATTTCAAAGTTCTTCTTTTTCTCTGTCCATGATATTCGTAGCACATTTTCTTTTGCAGGATTTTTCTGTAGCACTTCATGTCAAAGTAATTTATTCTTTTAGATATTGTCTTGTTTAAAGTCCAAGTCTCGCATCCATATGTAGCCACTGGGAAAACGCATGATCTTAAAGGAATAAGATATACTACTGAAATATGTATGTAATAAAGGAGTTGCATCTTATAGCATTGTACGTGAGTCCAATGTGACAAAATCAGACTGTTCGACCATCACAATAATGGATGTCACACTTCGGGTAATTCTGCTAACATAACATACGAATGAAGAATGTATATATATATATATATATATATATATATATATATATATATATATATATATATATATATATATATATATATATATATATATATATATATATATATAATATATATATATATATATATATTCCTATCTAGGAAGCAAACTAACACTTGACGGTGATGTCATGACAGAAATTACAACTCGTATTGCCCTAGAATTAAGTACATTTAACAGACTGTCTAATATCTGGAAGTCAAAGTCAATCAGCACACGCACAAAAATGCGCTTATTTAATACATGCGTTATTCCGGTGCTATCATATGGATGTGAGAGCTGGAAAAGCTCTTTATCTTCAGAAAAGAAATTACTGAGTTTCGAGACCATATGTCTTCGTAGGATAACTAACACCCATTGGAGTGAATTCAAATCGAATGATAAAATCAGGGAACATACACATCAGAATTTCATCACAGATGTTATCAGAAAACGCCGTTGGTCCTACATCGGGCATGTCCTACGCGCAGACACCAACAGAATACATCACCATCTCTTCAATGGATACCTACAGGCAAAAGAGCAATGGGTAGACCAAAAGAAACACTCAGAAAAACAATACTTAGAGAAAGTAAAACAACCAATATTCATACTATTCAAGAACTGCACAGAATAGCTTTGAACAGACATAATTGGAGAGATCTGACCTCTGCCCTATGCGCTAACGTCAGCTCAAAAGGAAAATGAATGAATGAATGAATGCATGAATGAATATATATATAAATATATATATAAATATATATATATATATAAATATATATATATATATATATATATATATATATATATATATATATATATATATATATATATATATATATATTACTTTGTGAGTACATACGCGATACTCATCCTCTCTGTAACCCAGATTTCCTTATTCTCATGTTGACCACCTGCCACTGACGACTACAGATTTAAACATTACTCAAAGATATCTCTCCTCGGGAATATACCAATACGAATAACAAATGCAAAATATAAACACATTTCTCAGGTCCTAGAGATAAGAAAAGCATTGAAAATGTCACACCCCTGCCTGACACTCCTGGCATATCAGCCATGACGGGTATTATTTGTGTATGTCATGTGGCGCAACTTTGAGGCAGCTCGTCCTACTGCTACTTCTAGCCAAACGTAATTAAGTCACATTTCGCGTGCGCAAGAAAATTTGTGGGGCAGATGTCAGAAATGATAAGCAACGTTGAGACCACATGTGTAAATCGGTAGTTGATGATGGAGACTCTTCATGCTGATATCAGTAATTATAGTTTATCATTATCTGCTTCATATTCGCAACAATGGTCGACTCGGCTGCAGCTGACCTCCAACATCTTCCGTCTCTTGCTAGGGTAGATAACTTTTCTAGAGTGTATCATGACCTTTGCATTATGTCCCCTACACATTCTCGAACATGTCCAAAGTAACGTATTTATTTGATTTGTATTTCTTTGAATAATTTTTCGTTTTCATATGCAGTGTTGTCAGAAAATGTTTGTTTTCTTTTCTCTCCATGAAGTTCTATTTCTTCTATATATCCACATCTCAAAATCATCAATTCTTTCTTCTAGTTGTTTGTTCATTATATATGTTTCTTTCACTAATGTAGAATAGATATAGCATTTTATCATTCTCATGTTTTTTTATTGAAAGGTGGGGGGGGGGAGGGGGTTCTATTAATATTTTCATATCATTGTATTATTGACGATAAGTAATAACTGCAGCAAAAAGGATTTTTTTTTAAACAATAAAAAAAGAGACGATTGTTGGAACAGGGTAATCACGTTTTTCTAATCATTGGTTACACACATGATAAAACACAAATAGACGTTCCGACCAAATGGCCTTTACCACAACACAATATAACATATAATTCCTTAGGGATTAACATTCGTGATTCAACCATAATTTCAAACCTAGATTACAGGAGAACACGACATATTAAGTGGTTTTCACATGCTACCATCAAACAGTGGTCCTCAACACATATTAGTATACCCACGATAGGTACAATGTCTCGGGTAGACCATACAAACGAAGAATTACAGAAATAGAAGAGTTAAAAAAACAACAAATATATATGAAGCACACAAAACAACCATCTCCATAAACTCTTCTACCACTGACGCTGCAGGGCATAAAAAAAAAAGTAAAAAGAAAGAAAGGGAATTCATTCTTGTAGACATCTTCTTACATTTTCTGTTGTTCATATATCTGTTTCGTTGTGTCGATACTCTGTCATATCTGTTTCGTTGTGTCGATATTCTGTCATTCATATATATGTTTCGTTGTGTCGATATTCTATCATTCATATATCTGTTTCGTTGTGTCGATACTCTGTCATATCTGTTTCGTTGTGTCGATATTCTGTCATTCATATATATGTTTCGTTGTGTCGATATTCTGTCATTCATATATCTGTTTCATTGTGTCGATATTGTATCATCCATATATCTGTTTCATTGTGTCGATATTGTATCATTCTTATATTTGTTTCGCTGTGTCGATATTTGGTGATGCTCTCTCAACTTTGGTTTTATCTCCATCCTAGTTGTTGTTTTTTTCATCATTCACACTCTTCTGGACTTCCTGATTTATCCAGTCTATCCATTATTATGTAAACTTCGGTTATTAATTGAAAGTACTTTTAACCATTTCTATCCTTCTTTAAACTTGACTTTCACATTTACCATCCTATGTGATTGACGCCATGGGAGCCGAACTCTTCTTTAGCTAACTGTGCTTCAGCTGCCATTGTGCAGTCTTGGTATTCTAGTATCTTTCTTGTTATCTATCCATCTTCGTCTGGGTCTTCCCCTGTTTTCCTTTTCAGGTAATAATTTATTGAAGGATATCGATGGAATGAGATCTGGCACCATTCTGATTACGTGACCGAACCATTTGATCTTTTGTGTGTCTATTTCTTCTTTGCACGAGGAAGATGGAACTTTACGACGACTAATCACTGTTTCAGAGTTGGCACTTTACTACGAACATCGCTATTTCACAGCTGGAAGTTTACGGCGAACTAATCTTTGTTTTACTGCTGGTAATTTACGACGAACTAATCTCTATGTCGCAGCGGGAACTTTACAACGAACTAATCTGTATTTCACAACTGACCCTTTATGATGAACTAATCTGTTTCGCAGCTAGTACTTCTTAGTGAACTAATCTTTGTTTCACAGCCTGGCCAATCACGACGAACTAATATATTTCATAGCTGGCCCTTTACGACGAACTAATCACAAGTCATGAAGACAAGTACCAAGTTTACCCTGTCAAACATTAGCTACTGTTTGTGACGTCTACAAAGACTGATCCATTTCAAGATGTCAACAAATGCTCAAGTGCGTGTTGTGACATCGCCAATGCAGGTGTAACTTGTTAAGCACGTGCCTTGCTCCGACATACCGTAAAGTGAGCTAGGCTCGTGCAGCGGTAAACTTCAACTATTTTCTGTGAAGGTGTTAAATCTAAGCTGGCGGTAATCGAGTCAGGGTTAAACAGAAGCAAGGAATGCGTCGAGCTGCGAATATAGATCACGAGGTGGATATTGAGGAGTGCACATTTTCTTTGAGGTGATAGAAATTACAGGTAGATGAAGTGATAGGTGAGCTGGAAATTACAGGTAAGTGGGGTGATGAGTACATTTAGGGAGCAGAGACAGTATAAAGTTGTCATTCTCTCGCTGACCAACAAATCCGGGTTTTTAGCTGACTTGTTATTCGGTTTTGAAATAGAAAATACTCCTTGGCATCACCTAACCAACAGGAAGTAGAGTACCAGGGCCGTTACAGGGCAACTAGGAAAGTGCGTTTTGCAACGTTAGTTATGCGATTTCTAGTCAACCTCTGATTAGGCAGCTGAACACTTATGGGAAACCGTGTGCTATATCGCACTTAATAACTCAACTTACCTGTGCCTTTAATTTATGTGTGAATCGTATTTTACTGAAATTCCTGGAACTGGTAGCAGATACCTTAGGTTAGTGGTTCTCAATGTCGATAACCTGGGGTCACTGGTACATTACAGAGGGACCACTGTAAACAATTTTGAAATTGTTGGGCCACAGACCGATCCAGAGTGGTGGGGAAGAGGTACAAGCAAATCTTCTTCTTGCTTCTTCGCTTCATCTGCTCTCCTGCTTGACCATTGGTTCCTGGGAAAACTTCCACTTGAAAGGAAAGCCTTACTCCGATTCCATAATTTCACATCCGCCATAGTTTTCGGATAACCTTACGTACGAAAAGGCTGGCTATCAGAAATCTTTGGCGGATGTGGAATCGTGGAATCGGAGTAAAACTTTCCTTTCAAGTGGAAGTTTTCCAGGGACCAATGGTCAAGCAGAACAGGACATAAAGCGAAGAAGCAAGAAGGAGGTGAAATTACATCAGGTTGGCAGTTTAGACCCAATTGCGAAAAGAGAAGCTGGGTAGAGAGAAGGAAAGAGAACGGCGGCTTGCTACGGTGTCAAGAATATGAGATTTTGATGGGACTTGAAAACAAATGATCTACGCTCGAGTTGTGTCAAGACAACAGTGTGATCAATAAATGAGGGTGAAGATTAAGCCATTTCAAGGTATGATACATGATTTAGACACATTGTAGATATGTTTAGAATAATGTTTGATTTCTAACAAAATCTTTACGCCTGGGAGCAAGTAATATCTTCAGATGGTGTCCTCGAACTTGCTAATTGATAATAACGTTTCATATTCAACTAAGAATTTAATTAAATATCGATTTTGTGTGTGTTCTATTCATGAACTTGAAATCATGTGTCAAGTCAAAATAATGCAGTTTCCATCTAATGTAGTGCTTCTCAACCTTATGTGATCTCCTTGCCATCTAAAGCAGTGCTTCTCAACCTTATGGGATCTCCTTGCCATCTAAAGCAGTGCTTCTCAACCTTATGGGATCTCCTTGCCATCTAATCATGTGCTTTAGATCGTCAGTATGGAGTGTTTGTCCCTAAAGGGAAAATCAATCTTCCAGTGGTGTAACCTTTTTTCTTTTCCCGATAACTTCAAGTAATAACAATACCACTATTGTGTGTATACCTTGTCAGTCAACTCAATGAAACACTTGCCATAAGCAGGGATATTTCCAGGTGCTAATAGATAGACATCTAATGTATCGTTACCTGCGTGTCTGCGAATGGGACGATGAAAGGGGGGGGAATAAATATCAACATCGTCATATCAAGTGTCACCATTACTAATAGAATATCTCCTTCCCTTAAAAAATATGTATAGTAACATCAAAGTCTCAAACCATTTCTAACCATGTTTGTTTCTATCATTCAACTCCACATTCACGTCACATCCGATCCCATTCGTACTTTTAAACCGCATTAATCATTATACAAACAGATTCCAGATTACTACCCCGTGTAAAAAAATCTTTCAAATGCTTCTTACATCATAAAACTTTGAGAATGTAGCCAAATAAATTATAGCTATTCATCTATAACTAATACATGCAAATTAAATTATTTACAAAAATCATTAAACATTGTTATATGCAGGTTACAACACCAAGCAAATATATATCTACATAAATTATCTCTTCCACTTTAATCTCCATCTATCCACCAAGTATGTCACATTTACCCCATTACCGTGGGTTCTATCTACCAAATTTGCATCACCAAATTATCGTGGATTCTATCTACTAAGTATGCGACACCCTATTACCGTGGGTTCTATCTACCAAATTTGCGACACTCAATTATCGTGGATTCTATCTACCTAAATTGTGCATACAATTTCTCATTCTCAAACTCGTGGACACGTTAATCGACCACTTTGATGAGGTTCATCACAATCTCCCTCAGAAGTTCCCCTAGACAGTGTGTGTCTCTATAAGGATAATCTGCTTTGTGTATCTAAACTTATACATAATTTCCATTCACACAACGTCATGTAAGTGTACAACAAATTGTAATAAGTACAGCATATTTCTATAGAATTGTCACGCCATTCCTGCTTGTACCACAAACTCGACACAACACGTGAGGAGTTCGGCGATCTGTATTCGATCCCAGACACATTGGCTAATTTTGTTTTCTTCAATTTTTTTATAAACTTAAGTCCACAAAGATGAAAGTCTGTGTCACAATTGAAGAATAATTCGCGTCTATTATTTTTCATTGTTTGTTATTTTTAAACATAGTCGTTAAAATCACATATGTATAGTGTATGTTTGGTGTATGTATGTTTGGTTAGTGTATGTATCGTTAAAATCACATATGTCTAGTGTATGTTAGGGACGAAACTTCTGGATTTTTTTCCATTGGCAATTTATGCGATTTATGAAACGTTGGAATATAGAATTATTAACATTAAATTCTACACAGGCTATATCTTGATGTCTCTCAGTTACGGGATATGTATTTTGTTAGGGCTATTAAATATAAAATCTGCTGCATTTTAGGGAATTTAAAAAAAACAAATATTCGCGTCTGTTGTTTTTTTTTTACACGTTTCAGTCAAATCACATAGGCCTACATATCTGTAACTTGCATAATTTGTTATCATCATTTTGCTGCTGACATGTTTCGTAAAACTAATATATTTTTATTCTCACCCCTCGCAACGACGGGTATTGCTTATAGTAGAATGTATAATCGCGATATTTACATATAACAACGCGTCCTCTTTTTCCATCCTTTCTCTGCAAAAAAAATGCCTTTTTTTTCTTCTCTGTACAAGATGAAATACGGTAACTCTAACTCCGTTCCTCTCAAGGATGCGTCAGGACACCAGCAGAGTGTACCACTTTCAGCCCGTAGTAGCTTTTAATGATAACTCCCAGGAATTTCCTACAAAAGTCCAAGTTGTAAACAAGATGTCAAGCGCGGTATTCTAACCAGAGCATATACCTATTGAGCACAAGGAAAACGGTTGAACCACAGAGGTATCATCACAGTCATATTAATAATTATCATTATCTTAGTAAGCTTTGTGAACAAACACCTAGAAAATACCACGTGACGACAAGATGGACAAAACTGAGCAATTACTTAGAGCTTTTTTAGGTACTGGTTGTATGACTATTTTGTCCGGCGATGTGGTACAGAGGGTTTCTGTGACGGCCAAGGTACCGAGTTCGATCCCCGTCACAGGCAATTTGCGCATTCGGACGGTTCAGAAAGCAATGACAAACTACTGAACGTATTTATATTGCCTAGAACATCACGTTAAAAAAATGCTTGGTTGATGGCTACGACCTGAAAAGGATAGGCTACCAATGACTATTATATGAAACTACTCCTTGTCTTAGCATTAACCTTGAGCTGTACATAATCTTCAATAGCTGGTATTGCTATGGCCATTAATGAATGCAAAGAGTAATAGCAATCGCTCATGTGTTGCTCTGACCAGTAGTAATGCAAAGAACAACAACAATCTTTGGTATATTGATATGGCCAATAAGAGAATATCTTTAAAAATATAGAAGAAATACCAGGACTCAAGATCAATGGGAAAATAATAAACAACATTAGATATGCAGATGACACTGTTCTTTTAGCAAAAAGTGAACATGAACTACAAAGACTAATAGATCAAGTCAATAAATCAAGTAATGAATATGGACTGGATATAAACATTCCAAAAACAAAAAACCATGATAATCAGCAAAGACACAGAAGAACAGGAGGTAAACATAAACATACAGGGAGAGAAACTACAACAAGTAAAACAGTATCAATATCTTGGACACATAGCCACAAATGATGACAGATGTGAAACAGAAGTTAAAAGGAGAATAGGAATGGCTAAAAGTACCTTCAATGACATGAGGAAATTATTAATATCTAAACAAATTACAAACAAGTTAAAAATGAGAATTATAAAATGCTACATCTATTCCATATTAATGTATGGCTCAGAAACATGGACACTAAATAAACAATTAGAAGACAAAATTGATGCCTTTGAGATATGGGTATATAGAAGAATAGGGAGAACATCATGGAAAGAGAAGACAACAAATAAAGAGGTGCTAAAGACACTTAATATGAAGAAAGAACTACTAAGAGAAATAAAGATCAGGCAAATAAAATACTTTGGACACATTAAAAGACATGACACCCTATTGAAGACCTTACTTGAGGGTAAAGTCAAAGGGAAGCGAGCAAGAGGTAGGCAGAGATACAAGTGGGAGAGTAACATTACACGATGGACAGGTTACAGTCTAGCAGAGTGCACCACCAAGACAAGAGACAGGAGATGTTGGAGATACGTTGCAGCCAACCTTCGTTGCGGAGACGGCACTTGATGATGATGATTGATATGGCCAGTAATAATGCAAAGAATAACAATATTTAACAACAACAACAAATATCGACCATGCATGACGTAATTTAGAAAAAACAAATGATATAAATTACGGAAAACTTGACGAAAACGAAAGAAAAAAAGTGATTGTCCACATGGGAGCACCTACCTATGGACGTGTCATGATAATTATCTGCCGACACACTAACTAACCTTCAGTTCGAAGGAAGCACACACATAGATGATGTTGACAAAGATAACTATTCAGATAATAGTTATAATGATGAAGATGCTGATGATGATTAAGATGTTGATGATGATTAAGATGTTGATGATGATTAAGATGTTGATGATGATTAAGATGTTGATGATTATTAAAATGTTGATGACTACGATAATGATGATTATTATGATGATTGTGATGATACAACCCTTGGTGAGCAAGAGTTTGACCTTTTTAATTCCCTTCGTCAGAGAGTTTGACTTTCTTATTTCTAAACCAAGCCGAGTTTGACCTTATAATTCCTTAAACCAAACAGAGCTTGACCTTCTTATTTCCTACTCCAGACAGAGTTTGCCTTCTTATTCCCAAGGACAGACAGAGTTTGACCTTCGTATTCCCTACACCAATTAGAGTTTGACCTTCTCATTTCTAAGCCAGGCATATTTTGATTTTCTAATTCCCTAAACCAGACAGTTTGATCTTCTCCTTCACTAAACCAGGCAGTGTTTTAACTTCTCCTTCACTAAACCAGACAGTGTTTTAACTTCTCCTTCACTAAACCAGACAGTGTTTTAACTTCTCCTTCACTAAACCAGACAGTGTTTTAACTTCTCCTTCACTAAACCAGGCAGTGTTTTAACTTCTCCTTCACTAAACCAGACAGTGTTTTAACTTCTCCTTCACTAAACCAGACAGTGTTTTAACTTCTCCTTCACTAAACCAGACAGTGTTTTAACTTCTCCTTCACTAAACCAGGCAGTGTTTTAACTTCTCCATCACTAAACCAGACAGTGTTTTAACTTCTCCTTCACTAAACCAGACAGTGTTTTAACTTCTCCTTCACTAAACCAGGATCAGTCTGACCTTCTCATTAATGACATGCTTCAACAACATGATACATGTCCAGAAACATGTCTTAGCAAAATAATACGTGTCTAAAGAAAGACATGCTTCAGCAACATAATACGTGTCAAGAGATATGCTTCAGCAACATAATACGTGTCTAGAGACATGCTTCAGCAACATAATACGTGTCTAAAGAAAGACATGCTTCAGCAACATAATACGTGTCTAAAGAAAGACATGCTTCAGCAACATAATACGTGTCTAAAGAAAGACATGCTTCAGCAACATAATACGTGTCTAAAGAAAGACATGCTTCAGCAACATAATACGTGTCTAAAGAAAGACATGCTTCAGCAACATAATACGTGTCTAAAGAAAGACATGCTTCAGCAACATAATACGTGTCTAAAGAAAGACATGCTTCAGCAACATAATACGTGTCTAAAGAAAGACATGCTTCAGCAACATAATACGTGTCTAAAGAAAGACATGCTTCAGCAACATAATACGTGTCTAAAGAAAGACATGCTTCAGCAACATAATACGTGTCTAGAGATATGCTTCACCAATATAAGTTTCATGATTTGCTTCTAATAATCTAATCATGGGTCTTCACCTGGTTTCATCCCATTCGTTCATGGTTTGAAATGTTAAACATCTCATATAACCTCCATTCTCGTCTCTTACAACATGTACAGAATGCTACGGTGATGAGTTCTCTGCCCTGTCATGTCCCAGTAACACAAGGTCGACATGTAAATGATAATAGTGTATTTTTAAAAAACAGTCACACAAACATACACTCATTCTGTCTCAGGAATACAACCATATACCAAATATCACCTAAAAAAGTTTAGATATCGATCACGTAATTGTCTCTGCCATGTTTGAAATCATGATGCAGACGACGTGTATCGGTCGCCTTAAGTTGTATAATCTCCACCACTCCAATCTTATCTTTGACTAATTTTAGTTCTAGTAATTGCATCATCAAATAAATGGGTGCACGCCGCTGACATATCTTGACACTACGTTCAATGAATGTGTGTCGTGTAATATGATATCGGATGTGCAACATGCAATTATAGATGTTGTGTTAATAGCTAGAGTATCTATAATACACACATAATCTCTGTCATGTTACTAGCTAGAGTATCTATAATACACACATAATCTCTGTCATGTTACTAGCTAGAGTATCTATAATACACACATAATCTCTGTCATGTTACTAGCTAGAGTATCTATAATACACACATAATCTCTGTCATGTTACTAGCTAGAGTATCTATAATACACACATAATCTCTGTCATGTTACTAGTTGGAGAATCTATTGCACGCAAATAATCTGTCATGTTACTAGTTGGAGAATCTGTAACACGCAAATAATCTGTCATGTTACTAGTTGGAGAATCTGTAACACGCAAATAATCTGTCATGTTACTAGTTGGAGAATCTATTACACGCAAATAATCTGTTATGTTACTAGCTGGAGAATCTGTAACACGCAAAACATCTCTGCCATGTATTACTAACTGGCGGATTTAGTATAGCTAATCGTATCTGATGTATTACTAGCTGGCGGATTTAGTATAGCTAATCGTATCTGATGTATTACTAGCTGGCGGATTTAGTATAGCTAATTGTATCTTATGTATTACTAACTGGCGGATTTAGTATAGCTAATCGTATCTGATGTATTACTAACTGGCGGATTTAATAATCCTGTCAACGAACTGCGAATTGGCACAAGCGGAAAGTAAATTTCCCCAGTATTACACAGCTCAAAGTTTCAGAGAAGCAAATCTCTCTTATAACAACCTATACGTTCACAAATAACAAAACAGAAACTATAGGATCATGCTTCACAGATTCCTAATAAGCATTTCAAATGACTTAAGTACTATGCTACACAGATTCCTAGTAACTAAATGAGATCACTTAAACACTATTTTTAATCAATAATTCAGATAAATTAAGAACTATGTTACACAGATTTCTAATAACCACATCAGATGACTTAAGCATCATGCTTCAGAAATTTCTTAATATCATTTCCTAAAGTAATATCTTAAGAATTTTTATTAGTGAAATGTTACAAACGAAAGTTGATGTATAAATGTTGTTAGTGAAATGTTACAAACGAAAGTTGATGTATAGATTTTGTTAGGGAACTGTTACGAACGAAAGTTGATGTATAGATTTTGTTAGGGAACTGTTACGAACGAAAGTTGATGTATATATTTTGTTAGTGAAATGTTGCGAACGAAAGTTGATGTATATCCTGCTTTCTATACCGAAAATGAAATGTTACGAACGAAAGTTGATGTATACCTTGTTTTCTGTACTGAAAATGACCAAATTTAACTACATCATCTTCGTCGTCAATCCCATAACCATTCAACGTTGTGAGGGTGCCACTTTGGAAATCTTAACATAAATATCTCGTCATGTTTCTCTGTTCTCAGCTTCTTATTTGAGTGTGAAGAAATTTAATTCTGTCTTGTCTTTAATATTATCAATCCATACATTCCTGAGCTTCTGCTTCTTCTTCTTCTACATCTACTGCTCACTCACAATTAATTGCACAGACTCTGTATGGTAGATGGAAGAAATGCGTAAATTGACACGATGAGCAGATTATAAGTTTACCACATCTCATTAACAAATAGGATAAGACACACCGTGTCAATGTGCAATCTGGGGCACCAAGTCAGTTGATTCAATGAACTTGCAGAGCACCAAGTCAGTTGATTCAATGAACTTGCAGAGCACCAAGTCAGTGGGGTTAATGAACTTGCAGAGCACCAAGTCAGTTGATCGAATGAACTTGCAGAGCACCAAGTCAGTTAATTCAATGAACTTGCAGAGCACCAAGTCAGTTGATTCAATGAACTTGCAGAGCACCAAGTCAGTGGATTCAATGAACTTGCACAGCACTAAGTCAGTTGATTCAATGAACTTGCAGAGCACCAAGTCAGTTGATTCAATGAACTTGCAGAGCACCAAGTCAGTTGATTCAATGAACTTGCAGAGCACCAAGTCAGTGGAGTCAATGAACTTGCAGAGCACCAAGTCAGTGGAGTTAATGAACACTATCCCACAACCAGTTGATTGGCACTGTCATTGATATTGTCACTTTTGTAATTGATATTTGTTCTGGATATTTTCGTTTATACCAGACTGTTTCTAGTTTTACCACGTCCTTTATATTTCTAGTTTCTTTCGTTAATCCCTGACAATCTGGTAATTTATTTCTTAATTGATATCGTCATCAACTTTCTTTTTGGAGCCTAAGATCGATCCGGCATCTCTGAGATGCAGAATTTAAATCACTGGACCGTACAATTGAATGTATTATAAGAATGTGATTTGTGAAAACAAGTTAGAAGGTAAGAGATGGCTTAGTTCCCAACAACAGAAACTTTATTGATGAACTATAAGAATTACTGCAAGCAGCGTAGCAAGCACGGTCACGTAGAGAGCTCGTCGGGGAATTAAATGTAACAGTAGATCCATGATTTCTAATGAGCGAAACGAGAACAGGACGAGAAGCAAGACATCTCATTGATTATATCTACTCAGAAAACTAGGAGAGATTGATTCACTCTCACTCAACCATGCACACACGCGCACGTACACACATACACACACACTCGCATACATATATATATATATATATATAAATATATATGTAAATATATCATATTGACAACACAATTACAGTGCACTTCAACCTTGGATGTTTCCAAGCCACTGCCTACACATTTACATTTGATGTGTTCATACAACGCTAAACAACGATTTTGTTAAGTATTTTAAGCGAGATTTTAGTTACCGCCAGCAGCGTTACCACTCCTGGAGTTTATTTCCACAAATCTGGGCTTTTTCGATTAGGCTTGTGGACCTTCGGTTATTTTCAGAGAATTTTTGCTTTTTTGTCTAGTTCTTTTACATAAGTCAGTAATGTTTCATTAATTGTTGATAAATATTTTACAAGCGGAGCATAACAGTCAACAACATGGAGTTTGAGATCGTTAGAACGCCATGACAGCGTAAAATGACATCCTGGAAATGTATTTACTTAGGCGTTTATTGTGTCGGACTTTCAGTTCATGTTTCGAAGTGTCAAAAATTAGCGGTATTGATATGAATTAGGAAATCTACAACTAATGTCAAATTCGTGTGTAATACATATATTTGTTGCCATACATGACTACGAAGAAATGAGAGAATGAATGAAGCATCTATAATCAGACAGTAAAGGTGATGTACTGACGCTGCTTCAAGAATGCATGCTGGAGACTGACACTGCAATGTATTACATTTCTCACAGATATTATGGGATCTCGCGTTAAACGTGGGACTATATCGCGTTTCACTAGCTTTACCCTCAAAGAAATATAATTATCTGAGTAACCGCCAAACGTATTAATGCTATTTTTTGCATACGATCTTATTTTTGGCTAGACCCAACAAATTGATACTTAATATTTGTACATAATGTCCACTTTTTAATGCACGAATGAAATATTTTGATCTTTGTTGACATATTAATTACTGTGTCTTGAAAAGAAATTTTACCACTTCATACATTACACAGAATCAGTGTTGCCCCCTGAGGAGGAGGGGGCTACGGACCCTACCAGGTGCGTCCACAGATGACGAATAGTGGATGGCCTCCATATATGGAGTCCAGCTGCAGTTAAGCAGCCGCGGACCAAACCGGTGCTGCTGCCTACCAGGACGAGGCGGGATATAAGGCGGCGCTGATATCCCCACCGAAATACCCCAGGTGTCCAATAACGGGCCGTTTCAAGCGAGAATGAGCCACTATAAGCTCATGCTGCTGGCATGGAGTTATTAACTCCAAGTCAGGAGCGTACCAAAGGAGGGGGGATTTTATTTTTATTTTTTTCAATATTACTGCCTTGCAATCACCATCGGGAGATGGAAAGGCTAGGGGAGACAACCCAGACAGAAAAATCACAACCCAGCCTGCAGAAGATGGAGTGTGTTAGCCAGCGATGGCGCAGATACTGGGATAAATTAGGACACACACGCTTTTACAGAAAAGTGGTCATACGACAATAGCATGACCACAGATGCTGAACGCAGAAGAAGAAGTGTTGCCCAAGACGCAGACGTCTACAAGTAGCTTAATCCCACGGATAATCCTTTAAATAATGGTTAAGTTGTGGTTCGATGAATGCTTGCAATTTTCTTTCTAGAATTATGTAGAATTTTGATCCCAGTAATACTTACAAATTATATACCTCTGTATTTTGTACAAAATTTTATGCTGTTTTTTCCCCCTTATAATGGGTATTATTTCAGCATTTTATTCAGTCTTTTGTAGTTACATATGTATCTCATATTATATTAAATCGCCTATGTAGCTATTTTATTCCCATATATTCTGCTCCCTTGATTAATTCGACTTGTATTTTTTATGTGTAATTGTGATTTTGTAATGGAACTATTTGTATAGTATGTTCTATTTCTGCTAGCAATATGTTTGGTTATAATTATTTTGTAAATAAGGTCATTCCATAACTAAAATAACTGTACGGTCATATTTAAAGAAATTACACTTCATCTGAATCATAATCAGATGTTTATGTAAAATCTCTTATTTGTCCAATCAAATTATTGCAATTTCTCGTTCATTACTGTGATCCAAGTTTCAACTAAATACACTATATCATAACAATATCTTCTCATTTATCTGACCTCACGTAAATGTCTGTTCCTCATTGCAACTATATGAGGCTTCTTACAAATAAGGTTTCTATCAGTAACATATTTTTTTAAGTGAATCTTTCACTCCTAATAGTCCACCGGAGCTTAGATTTAAACATATCAACGTTATTATTCTTTCTTAACCAACTTTTCAATTTCCTTAAAGTTACTGCTTCATTTTTGTCAAAAATATTGCAAATTTCTTTTCTGAAAAATTCTGTCTAAATTTTCCACCAATCTTGACTTAATTTTCATGTATAAACGATTTGAATTAGACATTTCAGAATTTGCTATCCAACAGTTAAATGTTAGTTTACTTATCCCTAAGACATAAATAGTTCTCTTTTCTGAGTTTTAAATAGAATAATTTAGTTTTCATCGAATAGCTTTATTGCAGAAATACTTAGCATTTTTATTTGTGATTTGCTCTAATGCCATAAACTTTACTCGCAGTCATATTTCTACCAAAGAGGAAGACCAAGAAGACTATAGACCAGCGAAATTGAAGTATGTGTGAACATATCTCTGACCAATGCAGACATGGGACAGAGAATCGTCCAGATTATCCACGATGATGATAACGTTCTGTAAAGAATACGTCACTTGATATATATATATATATATATATATATATATATATATATATATATATATACACACACAACAACAACTGGGTTTTTCTGTGCTGTTGATTTCGGAACTGGGAAATTTTCCAATTCTTAAGTGGTAACACTGATCACCATCGCTAGCAGAGCGGGAAATGTTCGTAATTATTTAAGTCTTACAGTCTTTATTCAGCTAATGGTATGTTCTACCTGCATTCGTAATTGAGATTATTTGAAATCTCTAGATCCGTTATTGTGCAATCTGCATGTCCTTGAGTAATATCAGACCACATTTCTATAGTTACTGTTCATGTTACACTACATGATTGATCTTTGGTCTAGTAACATCAGAGTAACATAGAGCTGTGTTTCCGCAAAGACCTATGGTGTTCAATTCCATGTGCATGGCACCTTTTTTATGGTCTGAACAATTGTGTCACTGAAAGGTCGTTCATATGCATAATGACTGCCCATGTTTTCATCATCATCATAAAACCCATAATCCCGGGTGGGCCAGGGTTGGAATTCATCAGTTTTTCAATTGCCACCATAATTGCTTGGACTTCTGCATCATAATTATTGCAGTTTACCTGTTGGTGTTCTGATCGTATCTCTAGGCGTGTGTGGATAATCTGTATATACACCTGCACTTCCATTCCTCACTACATTCTGTGCTGACCCATCTGTGTATACTTTGACCCACATGTCTTGTGGATATTCCTGTCCAGGAAACTGAAGGTGACTGTCCTTCGCTGCGCACTGTTCTGTTCTTCATCGCTTAATATTCCTTTCACATGGGTCTGAATGTATATTGGTATTGTATGCCTTTTAATCCAAGGGGTTAGTTCTGGTACAGACCTTAAGGGGCTGTCAACTTCAGATAGGTCTGTCAGCTGTCTACGGGGTCGTTTAGCTTGGTGGATAAAGCTGCTTCTTTTTAGTCGCCCCATTATTAGATTTTGGAATCTTTCCTTCATTGGATGACTTGGCATACACTGAAACTTTTCTGCTTGTATTTGTACCATTGTGTCTCTTCGTTCAGCAAGTGTTTGCATTCTTCCCATTTTCTGCATCTCTACTATGGGGCCATACGTATCGAATATTAGCACGCTGATTTGTCATGCTAATTGAAAAAGACGACTGAGAAGGGTTAAGCATAGAGTAGGTCATAAAAGATTCACAAATGTCATTCTGAAGACGAGTTTGTCGGTCTGGAAGGCGCAGATATCGCAACAGCACTATAAATAACGACAAACGCATTCTGATAATAACTTTCTACTAGCTTATGGAGTATGAAATTCAACGCACACAACAAAGAAGATATACACACAACAAAGAAGATATACACACAACAAAGAAGATATACACACAACAAAGAAGATATACACACAACAAAGAAGATATACACACAACAAAGAAGATATACACACAACAAAGAAGATATACACACAACAAAGAAGATATACACACAACAAAGAAGATATACAGTGATATCTTTAGTGTCTTGCTTATGCTATACAAATAACATTAGATTGTCTACCCTCATATCCTATCCTTGAATTACTGTGGTGTTGTTTTATTATCTCAAATGTCTTTCTCTTCTCTATTTTGAAATCAACCACATCAGAGCACGTTTTCTGTGGTTCTTGCCGTGATGTCTAGCACATGACAGTAGATGTAGTTTAGATATACTATCAGTCGAAGATTAGCCATATCAAAAACATGGGTTGTTTGAGCATGAGTCAGTGAGGCACATTGTTTGGGTATGAGTCAGTGAGACACATTGTTTGGATATGAGTCAGTGAGGCACATTGTTTGGACATGAGTCAGTGGGGCACATTGTTTGGACATGAGTAAGTGGGGCACATTGTTTGGGTATGAGTCAGTTAGGCACACTGTTTGGGCATGAGTCAGTGATGCACAATGCTTGGGCATGAGTCAGTGAGGCACATTGTTTAAGAACAAGTCAGTGATGCACATTGTTTGGGCATGTGTCAATAAGGCAGAATTTGGGTATGAGTCAGTGAGGCACATTGTTTGTACATCAGTCAGTGAGGCACATTGTTTGGACATGAGTCAGTGAGGCACATTGTTTGGACATGAGTCAGTGAGGCACATTGTTTGGACATGAGTCAGTGAGGCACATTGTTGAATGACTTATCTTGGACTTGGTGATGAAATAACACACATATTGGTTGTGAATGCCCCAATATTCGAGTAATGTGTTATGTACGAGAATGTTACATTATAATCACTTCAGCAGAACAATGTAAATAAAGAATCAAGACTAACGAAAGAAACGATAGTGTGACTAAATGAAGTTACAATTACCACGGCTAGAGCAGAATGGTGTCTGCTTGAGGGGACCATTAAAAAGTATTGAATCACAGCGAGCTACATCAGAATGCATACTTTTCATTGTGTGATGGGAGATAGCCGGCATATATGCGTTTGTGCGGATGTCAACATCGATTCATAAAAATAAACTAATTTAAACAGAACTATTATATACTAAAAATATTAAAGATTCATATTCACAGTAATGTGAGAACATAAATTTTACAGATGCAGTGTGGTTGAATTCGGAAAACGTTTTGAATTGCGAGGCGAATATGCATCAGCTCAACATTCCTCTGCTACATTTTAATATAAACTAAATTAATTTACATTATATTAAGTTAATTTAAACAAAACTAATTTAATCTAAACTAAACTAATTTAATCTACACCACTAATCTTAGCTAAGGTAAACTAATATGAACGTATTGATCTAAATGGAACTAATTTAAACCAAACTCAGTTGAAATAAATTAAACTAAACTAAATTAAACTGAACACTGAATTAATTTAACAAAATTAAAACTAATTTAAACTAAAGAAAAATACACAAATTTAAACGGAAATATAATCTTAAACTGAACTACACTAATTTAACATAATCTTAACTAATTTAAAGTAAACTAATTTTCATTGAACAAAGCAATTTATAATAGCAGTCACGATTTCTACATGTCCTCTTATACTGAAAGAATTTACACATTATCTTAACATGGACAATAACACAATACAATAAAAAAACTATATTACTTACAGCAATTAGTAAAGTGTAATTATTGTATGTAATATTTTTTTTCGTTGTGTTATTGTCCATGTTAAAATTTTTCATTTAAAAAAATTAAAATCCTGCATTTTCATTCGGCCAAAATGCTACGTAGAATAACAGATGTGTTTTTTCTGTTGCCAATAAGTCAAGTTTAGGAGAAGATTTGGTCGCCACCGAGTAAAGTTCTACCACTGGAAATCATACCAATTGTGAAGCGGCGTAAACATGTTTGGTTTGGACATGTAACGAGACACAACCCGCTTTCTGCAATTATTTTGCAATGAACAGTCAAAGGTAGAAGGAGAAAAGGAGAAAATCCTGGATTTATAACATCAAGGAATTATCTTGATGTGATTTGTATACACTTTTCCTAGTAGCTGAGGATAGAGTTGTTTGGACAGCTCTTTTGTTCTGGGTTATCCAGTGTGGCACCGCTTTGATCATGCGGGATATGGTTGTTATTGTGATTATTATTATTGTAATTATTATTATAAAGGGTCATTAATATGTAAAATTTACGATTAAGAAAATATTAAACATTTGATTTGCATTTTCTATCCATTACGTCTGAGATTTCGCCAGTATTATTGCTGCCCAAAGAAGAATCACAGCATAGCAGCTGGTTGTCGAAAGCCATTATCTACATTGTGATCACGTCTTCTGAAGACTCATTCCTAGTCTGCTGGGAGAGAACCCTTTTAAGTATAGCATGCCAAAGATTGCAAGAAAATCCAGTGAAAGTCCTCTCTGATTTGAAAGATTGTCCAGTTTATACTCTGATCATGCAGGGGCTCGTGACGGTCTAAATAAGCTTTCTATATGCATTCAAATTACTCATCAATGGATGCATTAGCTTCAATGTTGTG
Organism: Meghimatium bilineatum; assembly: GCA_034231615.1. NCBI lineage: Eukaryota > Metazoa > Mollusca > Gastropoda > Stylommatophora > Philomycidae > Meghimatium > Meghimatium bilineatum. Next base: position 24,659,146 of record CM067313.1, on the reverse strand, counting down.
TGCTCTCTCATTACCGCGAACTATGTGTAGAATATGGTAGTAGATCCGTGTTCTAGCCAAGGAGTTTGGAAATAGTTATTGATGCCATCCACTCACATCGATACAGACCATTTTGTATTTGTCGAAGTTAATAGGCAGTCTTACACAATCACTGCCTCAGTAAATTAGTCCTAGAGAGTCGTTTGGAGGCTGCCAGAAATGCCTTGATTTCCATCAACTTGATGCATGTAGATATTCTGTATCTCCACACTGTGCTCAACAGTGATTCTCACACCAACTCTAGTAGTCATATCCAGCAAGACTTCTCACGCTGAGAGATGAAGCGTTGAACACAACAGTGATTCTCACACCAACTCTAGTAGCCATATCCAGCAAGACTTCTCACGCTGAGAGATGAAGCGTTGAACACAACAGTGATTCCCACACCAACTCTAGTAGTCATATCCAGCAAGACTTCTCACGCTGAGAGATGAAGCGTTGGACACAACAGTGATTCTCACACCAACTCTAGTAGTCATATCCAGCAAGACTTCTCACGCTGAGAGATGGAGCGATAAACACAAGCTTATTGTTGGGTTTCCATTTGGTTACTATTTATAAACTTGGAGTCGCCTTAGCTATTTTTGGTATCCGATTCCAAGTATGTAAATATTGACTAACCGAAATCCAAACAATAATCAAAAATTGTAAGGAATTGGGTCCTAATTAATTATGTTGGAAAATCTTTTTTGGAGAGGGTCATGCTTTATACCCTTCGCCATCTGCTAAAGACAGAAATCCTATGGGGATGCCCAGAGTGTACCGCCGTCTGTTCGAATAATCACTAATGAATTTCCAGTTACACATTCTGGCTCCTGATAGTGTTGAAAAGAAGATAGTATTATATTTAGCTTTTTTTTATCATACTCCCTCGAGATATATCTTGTAGCAAGACAATGATCCCTCTAGATATATCTTGTAGCAGAAAATTGTAGCGATAAACAATGATAATTGTAGCGATAAACAATGATAAATGTAGCAATAAACAATGAGAATTGTAGCCGTAAAACTTAAGAAGTTTTAAAGTGAAGTATATACCCCTTTTAGACATCAGGAGGGCCGCAGAAGTAAATGTGTCCCATGGGGGAGAGGGGGGAGGAAGGGCGAGATCCAAAATAAAATTGATAACTTCAGGTCTAAAGAATGAATGCACTTTGTATAGCAGGCGAAGTTGTAGTTGTCACCGTGGCCGGACATATGTAAGTTTGTATTTAAGCTTTTTGTGTGGTAAAATCAAAAGTTGTTCAACTATTTCTCGAATATTAATAGAAATTTTACTTTAGATATTAGCAGAAACAAACATCAAGTGACATCAAAATTTCTCAATTGTATCTATATACACACGATGGACATGGCTACTAAATATTCTATTAGAAATTTCTGAAAACGTCACTTTTAGCTGACTGATCACGTGATTAAATAATCTCAGTTCCAGATAACAAGTGGTTCATCTATGCCAGACAGGGTATGATAAAGAGTAGCAAGCTTATGATAAAGAGATCGCGTGGACTTTGTGGAAAATTGAGTCTGCTTAAGATGAAGACTTAGACCGTGCTTTGTTACTGTCTGCGTGCCCATGTGTTTGTTTGTAAACACACGAACAGGATAAGAGTCCAGTGTTCATGAAGATGTCATAACAAGGACAGCGTCAGTCTCTATACCTACCTGTCATTGAAGCATTCCTTCTTCAGTCTTTCATTTTCACTTGTAACATTTACTTTAACAGACGGTATTCTTAATTTAATTATATTTTATTTAATTGTCTTTGCTATTTTTATACTAATGCCAACATTACTGCTACTCCTCCTCCTCCCTCTACTACTACTACTACTACTACTACTACTACTACTACTACTACTATTACTGCTGCTGCTGTGGTGACTACTACTAATAATGTTACTGCTGCTGCTGATGCTACTACTACTACTACTACTACTACTACTAATACAGCTGCTACTACTACTACTATTACTACTGCTGCTGCTACTACTACTACTACTACTACTACTACTACTACTAATACAGCTGCTACTACTACTACTACTACTACTAATACAGCCGCTGCTACTACTACTACTACTACTACTACTACTACTACTAATACAGCTGCTACTACTACTACTACTACTACTACTAATACAGCCGCTGCTACTACTACTACTACTACTACTACTACTACTGCTGCTGCTGCTGCTACTACTACTACTACTACTACTACTACTGCTACTACTGCTACTACTACTACTACTACTACTGCTACTACTACTGCTACTACTACTACTACTGCTGCTACTACTACTACTACTACTACTACTACTAATACAGCTGCTACTACTACTACTACTACTACTACTACTACTACTACTGCTGCTAATACTACTAAAAACTTCAACTTCTTTAAACGTAACTATTACTCAAGCTAAGTGGCCGTTGATAAATTACATCAATAAAAAAGAGGGTTCTGGAAATGTTTGACAAGGGGTAGAGTGGTCTTTGGTCCCCGACCATAAGTTCACAGATGACTAACAGGCCTAACTCTGATCGCAAATGTTCCCGGCCACCAGTGCATGGAATGACAACTGTAGATGGCTTTTGGTCCACCAGTTACTCTCTAGCCACTCTCCGCGGTTGATCAGTTGTTTTTAACAGCAGGGGGGGGGGAGATTTGCCAAAGGGATATTTATTAAGATTGATAGGTTGTTGACAGAGAGAGATTGATCAGTGGGAGGTGAATCAAGATTGATTAATTGTTGACAGATGCGAGATTGATCAAGGGGAAATTTATCAAATAAAAAGTGATCAAGGGGAGATTGATCAAGCGGTGATTTAGCAAGGGGAGATTGATCAAGATTGATTAATTGTTGACAGATGCGAGATTGATCAAAGGGAAATTGATGAAGAGGAGATTGATCAAGGGAAGTTTGATCAAAGGGAGATTGATCAAAGGGAGATTGATCAAAGGGAGATTGATCAAAGGGAGATTGATCAAGTACTGTCTAAAAAGTGTTGCCGCTATTTATGGACAACTCAGACGTTAGTGCACTTCTTTTTTATCAGTGGATTATGATTCAACTTTTTATCTGAAGATCATGGTTCAATTTTTTATCTGAGGATCGTGGTTCAATTTTTTATCTGAGGATCATGGTTCAACTTTTTATCTGAGGATCATTGTTCAACTTTTTATCTGAGGATCATGGTTCAACTTTTTATCTGAGGATCGTGGTTCAACTTTTTATCTGAGGATCGTGGTTCAACTTTTTATCTGAGGATCGTGGTTCAACTTTTTATCTGAGGATCGTGGTTCAACTTTTTATCTGAGGATCGTGGTTTACCTATTTATCTGAGAGTCGTGGTTCAACTTTTTATCTCAGGATCGTGATTCCACTTTCGGTTTAACTGGAGATATTTTTTAAATCACCAACGGTTCATTGTTAAATCCAGCATACGGAAATGGGCACCAGATTTCTATGAGTATGTTTGGTCCCCAAAAAATGTAGGCCTAACACAGTATTCCAGAATATAAAGTAAATTCAAGCAGGAAGCATGAAGATAAATGAAAATATTTCTTACAGATGACAGGGATTGAACAATATGCTTTATGGGCATAGACAAAGAGTGGTTAGGAGATCCCTGTGGATTATCACTTGAAGCTACGGAGTTACGTGCTATGAGTGGTACTCTAGGCAAGCGGCGTGCTGCTTCGTTGAGAGAGACGGAGAACATATGGGAAACCGAGTACAATGAAGTCAATCTTTTACGGCTTTTAAACCCTTTTTTTAAAGATGCATTTTATCACCAAGTCTATTCAATGTCTACACAGAGAATATCTTTAAAAATATAGAAGAAATGCCAGGACTCAAGATCAATGGGAAAATAATACACAACATTAGATATGCAGATGACACTTCTTTTAGCAGAAAGTGAACATGAACTACAAAGACTAATAGATCAAGTCAATAAATCAAGTAATGAATATGGACTGGATATATACATCAAAAAAAAAGAAATACCATGATAATCAGCAAAGACACAGAAGAACAGGAGGTAAACATAAACATACAAGGAGAGAAACTACAACAAGTAAAACAGTATCAATATCTTGGACACAGTCACAAATGATGCAGATGTGAAACAGATGTTAAAAGGAGAATAGGAATGGCTAAAAGTACCTTCAATGACATGAGGAAATTATTAATACCTAAACAAATTACAAACAAGTTAAAAATGAGAATTATAAAATGCTACATCCATTCTATATTAATGTATGGCTCAGAAACAATGACACTAAATAAACAATTAGACGATAGAATTGATGCCTTTGAGATGTGGGCATATAGAAGAATAGGAAAAACATGGAAAGAGAATAAAACAAATAAAGAGGTGCTAAAAACATTTAATTCATAAGTGTTTCATACAGTTCATAAAGTAGCCCAGCTGTGATTCATGAATCTGTTCATAATGTAGCCCAGCTGTGATCCAAGATGCAGTTCCCTAAAGTAGCCCAGCTGTGATTCATGAATCTGTTCATAATGTAGCCCAGCTGTGATTCATGAATCTGTTCATAATGTAGCCCAGCTGTGATTCATGAATCTGTTCATAATGTAGCCCAGCTGTGATCCAAGATGCAGTTCCCTAAAGTAGCCCAGCTGTGATTCAAAAGATATATTTTGTCTAATATCTTCATTAATCTGATTTTTTATCTTGCTTATAGTAAGAAACTCCGTAGCTCTTTCTACTCGTTTCTGTCAGTCACATTATTCTTTACCAGCACTGAACAAAACAAATAAACGATCATGTCTTCATGAGAGTAATACTGCCTTTCTATATCTCTTCTAGAAATCTCACTACTCTTCCTATGACTTAAAAAAGAGGCACCTTCTTGATAAAAAAACAATAACATGAAATTTTCTATTTTTTCCAGTACGAATGAATGGTAAATCTTCTGGACATTTCTTATCTATAAATTTCGACATTTGAAACGTTGTTTCTTAGAAAAAAACGACACGTTTCATACGTACAGACAAAACAATGAATTACGGAAACAAGCTGACACTCTATTATGCATAAACTATCTGTAAATATAAATAAATATCTCCAGACCATATGTTATCAGCGGGAGTTCTGAACTTGTGCTGTGTTAACACATCTTGATTATAATTGATACTGCTGTGAAACTGTATAACAATATTAGCTACGCAAACACAAGTTCTATCAATTTTACAATAAACGAAAATGCTATCAAACTATTGGGTAAGGGAATGAAAAAAATATATATAACAGTATGCAAGACAGTTGAAACGTTTCCATCACGTTGTCTTTTTCAAGAAAATATAAGACACATGGTGAACATACAATAAAAGCAATAAAAATATAGGTTCTATCACAAATGCATTAGCGGGCAGACAGTTAACATCAAAGATATTCACGGCAACAAATACGTATGTACACACAAGTATCGTTGTAGAGATCCGCATTAAGAATCATGAGAAATTAGAACGAAATAAAGTAACAACGTCTGAGAAGTACATGAACGACAACACAACAAAGGCCTCATCACTCAAATATAAATAAAGGATCTTTACACGCATGCGGTTGCGTCTGTGGGTCTCAACAATGGATCACAAAACAAACCACTCATGCAAAAGAAAATTTTAGTAGATGACATGCCGTTATATTGAGGTTATCTTCTTATAGAAGCTTCATGGCACGTCATCTATATAATTATGCTTCTCATGCTTTTATTTTGTTGGTGCAATGTGTTTTTCTTGTTTGTATATATGTATGGAAAATACGCTTATGTAATTTCTGCGTTATTCTGGTGCTATCATATGGATATGAGAGCTGGAAAAGCTCTTTATTTTCAGAAAAGAAATTACTGAGTTTCGAGAACAAATGTCTTCATAGGATAACTAACACCCATTGTAGTTAATTCAAATCAAATAATAAAATCAGAGAAGAGACACATCAAAACTTCATTACAGATGTTATTAGAAAACGCCGTTGGTCCTTTATCGGGCATGCCCTACGCTCAGACACCAACAGAATACACCACCAATCTCTTGAATGGATATCTACAGGCAAAAGAGACGGGGGTAGACCAAAAGAAACACTCAAGAGAACGGGGTGCAAAGGGAACGCATTGCTCTAGGTGGACCCAGGGTTAGCAGATAACCAAGATCCCAAATGTACCTCCACGCGGTGCACCCTGGAAACAGAAATACAGCAGCTCGAGCTGATTCTGGCCAAATCATTTGGGGATCCTGTCCGAGAATGTGGAGGTAGCAGATGGAAAGAGATTTGACTGCACAAGAGACAGACAATATCTCCGACACCACCAGCATCACCACATATAGCGACACTGTCGACATACAGTGAAGCTAGTCAGTCCAGTCCGAACATTGGAGGGGCGGCCAATGTAAAATGTAAGTAAAGATAGATGCATGGCGAGAGACAAATATATTTCATACCGAATACAATGAAACAATGAAATGGCAGAACAGCGCTAGAGGGCAGCGCGAACTGCAAATAGAAAGTGAAAAGTCCCTAGAAAAGGGGAACTACAAGCTCCGTCAGCTCGAGACGAGCTTCTAGTTACCTGTGTTCCTTACAGGCAGAGACCCAGATCCATCCATTGGCGTTTGGTAAAGCAAGAAGACCTAACCCAACTCTAATGTCGAGCCTTCCTAAACCGGAAATATGCTAGCGAAGAGAAAGGGTTCCGTACTCGATGCACTCAGGCACAAAAGGGACAACGATTTAGCCCTGACCCAACTCTACTGTCAGGTTTTCCTACACCGGAAATACACTTGAAGAGAGAAAGGGTTCAGTACCTGATGGGCCCAGGCGCTATTGGGACAAGGACGCTCAGCTCGAGAACGCCTTGCTCTCAAACGCGTGGTGTGAGACTCGAACTTGGACAAGGCGTATACGATGTCGGTGAATGACACCTCGGCTAAGAGGGCGAAAGAGCCAGGGTCCAACTCCTCTGTTGAGTTCTTCCCCTTAAGGAACCAGGCTCACGGATGAGAAACGGTTCAGTACCCAATGGGCACAGGCACAGCACGTCCAATTACACGAGGCAAGTTCATAGACAGTGGAACACTTCGTTCGAGTCAGACGAGAGCTAAAAATCGTCTGGGCGAAGAGTCTCCACTACGCGTGCCTGGAGACAGATATAGAGACTGTCACAGGCTAAGGGTAGCCCACCCGAATTTCAAGGCATGCCGAAATCGGATGTGCTAGGCCTACAAGGCACATAACGGTGGCACAACGTAATCACGCTCCCGGCGGAAATCGCACGGATATCCGTGATGGTTACAATGGAGCGAACGAAAAACAAACAAACAAACTCAAGAGAACAATATTTAGAGATAGTAAAACAAATAATACTCATACTATTCAAAAACTACACAGAATAACTTTGAACAGACATATTTAGAAAGATCTGAACTCTGCCCTATGTGCTAACTTCAGCGCTAAAGAAAATTGATGATGATGGTGATGATATATGTATGCACCCTCTGTTGTTGGGAGGGAGCCAGAGATGTATTGTCCAGAACTGGGGAGGATGAAAATGACAGCACTGTTTTTTCCTATGGCTGATGCCCATCGCAGAGGCACAGTAATTCAGAACGTGACAATCCTTTTGACTTGAACATTTGGTTGCATGCCTGGGGCAATAGAGAAGTTCGGCATAACCAGTAGTCAATTGGTGGCAGGGAATGGACACAGTGAACCCTATCTTTACTGCAGTGGCTCGGAGCAGTGAATAGACTAAAACCTACATTCCTGGTGGTGTGATAATTATTCTCTGGCCTGGGTAGGCCGAAAAGTCTCAGACTTCTCAGTAATATAGTGCCATTTTAATGGCATTGGGTCAGAAGGCATGAGCCCATAGACCGCTGATCCGCACCCAACCAACCAACCAACCAATGATCTTTATGAGACCAAATGGCTTAAGTACATTAAACTGCAATATATAACAATATTTTCAAAGGCATATCTAACTATATCGTCAATAGTGCAAGTTTTTATTGCAGTGACTTGAATGTCTCGAGCACCGCGATTATACGCGCCATTGAAATGCACAGCAACAACAGTAAACGATATGTGGTTAATGGCATGAAGATTATTACAGAAACGGTGGCTTTGTTGTTTACTTTGTTTGTTTGTTTGTTTTGCAAATTTGTCCTGTATATTTCATATAGCGAAATAATTTAGTTTCACATATACATTTACCGTCAACGATGAATGTGTCGGGCCATTGCCGCAAATAAAACGGCAACACAGCGCATTTTCATTCTCTGGATTACATCCTGCTGAAAATATAATAGGACCATGGTCCTGCTACAAGAGAGATCCAGCGAGAGTTTGAGAATGAACGCTGAAAAAGAAGAAGAGATATACAAATCTGAAACGATAATTGGTCACTTTGCGTATACTTTCTGTGGCCAGCCAATGAAAAGCATAGAATTAGTCGGACAGCCAAAATAAGTGACGCTAGTTTGGGATCTACGCTCAAAACGCCTCTAGAGAATGACTTTCAACAAGTATATGTCTTTAGCACTAGTAGATTAACATATTGAAATGTTTCCCTTAAAACTACACCTCTTTGGTCTAATAAGGAGACACAGTTGTTTAGAAAGATAAATAATGGAGGGAAGAACACCTGGAATTTTTTATTGTTCTTAACAGGAAACGGGGTGGGGGAGTATTGACCCAAAAATTGTTGACATTATCAATGAACAGCCGCTAATATTGGCACGTTCTAATGTTAAATTATTGTGGCTTTGATTCCAATGATTCTAGGAATTTACATATCAGTGCATTGTGTGTTTTGGTACGTTTTTTCTATCGACTGGTCCATATTCATAGTAACTTGAGAATATCCACGTTGGACGTCTTGAAATAAATCATATCTTTTTTTAGAGATGCTGTGTAGTTAAAGTAGGAAAACGTGTTGACTCAAGTTGCGTGTTGAATATGTGCCATCTGAACGGACTTTGTACAAATTCCGTCCACTGTCTTCTGATTCAAACAATAATAGAATGAGTTTCGTAATTTGACACAATTTATTCCGTTGTCTGGATTACATCCTTTTAACAAAGACGAAACTGAGAACGAAAGAAGAAGAATGCTTGCAAAAATAAGATATACCAAGTATGAGACTTGAAGTAGACTGCAAGATAGAAATCTGTGAACTTACAAACGGACATGAGCTTGAGTTGAGCTAGAAAATCACAAGCGGACGAAATGAACTTTAGTTAAGCTAGAACATCACAAACGATGTTCTTGTTGAATAGGCGAGAGCCACAAGTACGATAAACTCACAAATTTATATGTAAAGCTGCTCTCTATATGTGCACAGTTCACCATGACTTACGTGACGTCAAAGTAGACGTTGTGGCAAACGAGCATTGCTTATCAACAAACGAGGAATAAGACACGATTGTTTGAGACCATCGTCCACGGAAGTGCATGTACTTCAGCACGAACGCGCTTGCTAAACAATTTGTGTTTGCAGATTATCACAAAAAGAACATAATGGAGTTTTACAAGCTTATTATAATATCCCCTCTGTATCTTCCGTCTATCGTAATCTCTAGGGATTAAGATAATCTTCTTCAGTTCTAGGATTCAACCCGCTTCTGTTTAACGATAACGGTAGTCTCCACATGAAATTTAACGAGTGTTATTTTATTGTACAGTCAAAGATTGATGAGAACCATCTAGTGAGTTCAAGAGACTGTTCCAGTGATGTTCATGTTTTACTCTCCCTTATACTGACACACACGAAGCTATCATGATAGATAGAAGAAATAAAGAAAATGTTGACATTCTTATCCCAATTGTTAACGCCTCGCAAAAATTGGGTACCAACACAACATATAATGCCGTAAGTGGATGAAGTGAAGGAAACCCACAATGTTTTAACAGTCTTAGGTGAGATACTTTCTCCACTCTAAGCATAATAATATACCCAGCTTTCTTCATTATAGGTATAATAATATAAACATTCTTAGGTGGGAAACATTCTCCACTCCAGGTATAATAATTATAAACAGTCTTATGTAAGATACTTTCTCCACTCTACTTATAATAATATAAACAGTTTACGGTGGGAAACTTTGTCTACTCCAGGTATAATAATATATCCAGATTTCTCCACTCTAGGTATAATATTATATCCAGTCTTCTCCACTCTAGGTATAATATTATATCCATCTTTCTCCACTCTAGGTATAATAATATACCTTATTTTCTCCACTCTATGTATAATAATTATAAACACTAGGTATAATAATTGTAAAAAGTCTAAGGAAAGCTACTTTCTCCACTCTACTTATAATAATATAAACAGTCTTAGGTGGGACACTTTCTCCACTCGAGGTATAATAATATACCTTGCCTTCTCCACTCTAGGTATAATAATATAGTCTTAGGTGAGATACATTATCCACTCTACGTATAAAAATATAAAGGAGTAATGAACAATTAAGAATAATAGAGAAATGTAGAAAAAAAGGCAGCAGACTAAATTTTAGCCAGATACTTTCAACTGACGCCGATTTGACTCGCTAGCTTGTGTCAACACGTTTTTCACATTTAACATGTCAGCGTCCCTAAAAAGGATGAGATTTTTGTCCCGGACATCCAATGTGTATATTCTCCAATTAATCATTTCTCACCTGCTACCTTCAAAGTGTTTCTCCTCTATATCCTTGCTTCCAGACTTCAATGACCAGGTTATCAATTTACAGTAAGGTCGACAGAAGCAAACTTGCAGACACTTTCAACCTTCTTATGTATTTCGCAGATGTACTCCACCAGGACCAATAAATATCCTCATTTATCTGATGCAAAGCCAATACGATACATTTAATCAACGAGCCCTTACAAGTCACATACATCAGGTCCATGACCAACTTTACGTGAAATAATATCTTTGAGCTAAGCTATGACAAATTATATCAATTGATATTGTCGCTACACAAAATATCTGGGATAGATGAAGCGGTGGATGCCCTTCACGGGTTATGTCAGTTGAATAAACATAGGAAGCGGCACTGAATATACAAATTTAGTCAAGGAAAGATCCACTTAACAAACGTTATGATAAAATGGACAGAGTATTACAATTATGCTGCCAACATAACAGAAGGGATGATACAAAAACTCATCCAGTGGTGTTCAGTCATATGATATATTCATTTACACAGGTGACATAGTTTTTATAGATAAATGCAGGCATGTGTGGCGCCTGGTCGCTCATCAAAATTTGCAGGAACATTATGGAGAGATCATTCTTCTTTACTACGAATGCACAACAACAACAATACACTCCCATTCCTATAGTTTTTTTTATAAACTACTTTATTAACCAACACATTGTAGTACTGTTTTGTTTGTTGTTTTTCGTTCACTCCATTGTAACCATCACGGATATCCGTGCGATTTCCACCGGGAGCGTGATTACGTTGTCCCACCGTTATGCGCCTTGTAGGCCTAGCACATCCGATTTCGGCATGCCTTGACAATTCGGGTGGGCTACCCTTAGCCTGTGACAGCCTCTATATCTGTCTCCAGGCACGCGTAGTGAAGACTCTTCGCCCAGACGATTTTCTTGCTCTCGTCTCACTCGAACGAGGTGTTCCACTGTCTATGAACTTGCCTCGTGTAATTGGACGTGCTGTTCCTGTGCCCATTGGGTACTGAACCGTTTCTCATCCATGAGCCTGGTTCCTTAAGGGGAAGAACTCAACAGAGGAGCTGGACCCTGGCTCTTTCGCCCTCTTAGCCGAGGTGTCATTCACCGACATCGTGTACCCCTTGTCCAAGTTCGAGTCTCACACCACGCGTTTGAGAGCAAGGCGTTCTCGAGCTGAGCGTCCTTGTCCCAATAGCGCCTGAGCCCATCAGGTACTGAACCCTTTCTCTCTTCAAGTGTATTTCCGGTGTAGGAAAACCTGACAGTAGAGTTGGGCCAGGGCTAAATCGTTGTCCCTTTTGTGCCTGAGCGCATCGATTACGGAACCCTTTCTCTTCGTGAGCATATTTCCGGTTTAGGAAGGCTCGACATTAGAGTTGGATTAGGTCTTCTTGCTTTACCAAACGCCAATGAATGGGTCTGGGTCTCTGCCTGTAAGGAACACAGGTAACTAGAAGCTCGTCTCGAGCTGACGGAGCTTGTAGTTCCTCTTTCCTAGGGACTTTTCACTTTCTACTTGCAGTTCGCGCTGCCCTCTAGCGCTGTTCTGCCCTTTCATTGTTTCATTGTACTCGGTATGAAATCTATGTCTCTCGCCATGCATCTACCTTTACGTGCATTTTACATTGGCCGCCCCTCCAATGTTCGGACTGGACTGACTAGCTTCACTGTATGTCGACAGTGTCGCTATATGTGGTGATGCTGGTGGTGTCGGAGATATGTCTGTCACTTGTGCAGGCAAATCTCTTTCCATCTGCTACCTCCACATTCTCGGACACGATCCCCAAATGATTTGGCCAGAATCAGCTCGAGCTGCTGTATTTCTGTTTCCAGGGTGCACCGCGTGGAGGTACATTTGGGATCTTGGTTATCTGCTAACCCTGGGTCCGCCTAGAGCAATGCGTTCCCTTTGCACCCCTGTAGTACTGTGAAATGGATTCTTGCTATTGGTGAGTACTAGGTAGCAACTTATAACATCGTATAACAATTTATAACTTCGTATAGCAACTTATAACTTCGTATAGCAACTTATAACATCGTATAGCAACTTCAGCTTTTTAGCATATACAAATTAACTTTATGTTTTTATGGGGGTAACATTTTTTACATGCAGTATCATGCGGTCAAGTTACAGAGATCAACTTTTGTGCGCCAGTGGATGTGTGAGGTCATTACGACAAATATTGTCATTTGTTGAATCCATGCTCATGGAAATACATAAAAATGGTACTATCGTAGTGCAGAGCTAGACTCACATCCTATACTGATACTAAGACTGTCTTCAACAGCTTAACAAAAAGCTTCATCTTCTGTGGTCTTGGGCTCCTTTGTAATGTCAATATCTCCAAATCTGAACCACTTTCAGTAGTAAGTGTGGTACAAGTAACTAATAGATCTGGACATTGGTGGGGCAGAAAGTAGAATGTGTTCAACAAGTTAGAAACTATCAGCATGGATAGTCTTTGACATCAGCTGGGGAAGACTGAGCATCTATGGGTGTGCCCGCAGTTCAGTGATATCAGTCCATAACTAATAACCAACGGTTTCATGCATCACTAAGATGTAAACATGATAATTAGAAAAATAGTACTGTCGAAGACGGACGTATCGTGCCAATGGCACAAATAAAACAGCGACGCAACGCATTTCCATTCTTTGAACTACATTCTGCTGCAAGTCTAGTAGACTCATTGGCATGCTGCGAGACTGATACAGCGGGAGTTTGAGAATGAACGCTGAAGAACTATGATGGTGAAATATGTGGAAGACTGCGAAAAATGTTATGTGGCAGAACGGGAATGGCAACTACCACCAAGCTCATAGTTTACCAAACAATAATACCATTACTAATTTATGCCTGTGAAACATGGACAGTATTCTAGTAGGCGCTAGGCATGTAGGGGAATCAACCGTTTCCACCAGAGCTGCCTCCGTAAGGTACCCAAGATCCGTTGATAGGAAAAAAAATACCAGATGATGATGTAAATCAATGGATGAATGAAATATAAATGAATAAGTGTACACATAATGGTAATAAAGGCTCGGATATGTTGAGCAGATCACTTGGTCCACATAAAATATCTTCGTCTGCCAAAAGACTGATGTGCAGAGAACTCCAGAAAACTCTCTTCCGGACTACAGGACAGAAGAAGCGTTTTAAGGACACACTTAAGACATTACTGACTCATTTAAACATAGACACTAATTCACGGGAGAGCATTGTAAACGACAGAACCGATTGGCGTTACAGAATCAAGTGATTCAGCTGTTAAGTTATCTGCTTAAAATTGCTGCAGAGAACCTTAGAAACAATGATGTACAAAAACAAGCCTTTACATGCCACATACTTCAGATCCTGGATCGACTTTATATGAAATAAGATATGTGAGCATAAGTGCGTTCAACAGCACTGGATAACATATTTCAAATAAAATTATTTGTCTTTGATCTTATTTAGATATATATTTTTTATTATACTTGCCTTGTTGTTTTTCCTGTTACGTTTTCTTCAGTTCTGATCGTATCTGTCGTTTTTCTTCTATTTTTTCTCTTTTTCTCTCGTGTATCTTCTATTGCTCCTCTCTTACATTATGATTCTCTATTAGTAATATTCATTTTTTCTTGCCTTGATGAAGACATTTTAATCGAAACCTCGTTTCAGTTTATATTGTTGTCTTTAGTGTGTTGTTTATTTTGTTGCAACACTCCTTCCATTATGTTTTCCCTCTTATTGCTATGTGTTGCACCATCACTTATATCTTTAGTGCGCTGGCTTGTTCCCTAACACTGAGGATGTAGCTCAGAAAGAAACAATTGATCGCGATACTAAGTATGCACACTCTTTTATGTCTGATGATCTATTGATCTGAACACTTATGGGAATGTATCCAGTGTTGTGATGTTTGCTCCTCATGCATCCAGTGCTACGATGTGTGTGCCTAATGTATCCAGCGCTGCGATGTGTGCTCATAATGTATCCAGTGTCGTGAGGTGTGCTTTAAATGTGCCCAGTATCGTGATGTTTGTTCCTCCCAATTTTACCAGTATCGTGATGTTTTCTTCTTCTTCTTCTTCAGCGTTCATTCTCATACTCCCGCTGGTTTCCTTTGTAGTAGGACTATTGGCATACTAGATTTCGAGCAGAATGTAGTCCAGAGAATGGAAATGCATTGTGTCGCCGTTTTATTTAAGTCAATGGCCCGACACATCCGTCTTCGGCGAAAAGTGATGTTTCTTTCTTCCAGTTTAACTAGTGTCGTGATGTGTGCTCCAAATGCGTCCAGTGTTGTGATGTTTGTTCCTCCTAATTTAATCAGTATGGTGATGTTTTTTCTTAATCAAGAAACAAGATTCCGAACACAATTCTTACAATTTCCAACACAACATTTTTTAATGATAAAAGTAACACCAAAATGGATTTCTTATCCCTTTAATGTGGACTGCATTCTGACGGACATACTCATTTCATCCATTATTTGTCCATAATCTTCTAGCATTGTTTTCTGTTCTCTTACATTGTGTATTAGATATTTATCTGATCAGTCCCATATATCTTATAAAAATTAAATAAGTTCATAAGAAAGACAAGACGTAAACAAAAAACAGTCAAGGAACAACGAAATATTGTGCAGATTCTATGAAAGAAAAAATAACTATGGTGATAAATCAAGCATTGTATGAAATAAGCAGGTACAGGGGAATAGATGAATTGAAAAGAGAATTTAGTGTTCTGTAAACCTGTTTTCTAGCTTGGATAAGCTCAGCTTTCGTTTGGGAAACCCCATTTTAGAGATGAATACTACTAGTGTGTTCTGAATAAAATCGCCAGGTTAATCACCAGCAGACTATATCAATCAACAGATATCAGCCACTTGTATTAGAAAGTGTCTTACAATGTACAAGCCTCAATTTAATCAAGAAAATGCACTTCTTGTTTCTAGGAAAGTCTATTATTTTTGTTTAGATATCCAGGAATGACGAGCCTTTCATTTATTTATTTTTTAAAAATTTGCAATTGTTTTGGAAAAGAGATGAGAATTCGCCATAACTGCTATCTTTTTTTTTTTATTTAAACAACAATTATAACTATCGACGGATATTCCAAGCTGTGGAAAAAAGAAATTTCTTCTCAGAAGGCATCTATTCCAACACGAGATATTTCACAAATTGTGGTTGCCTAGAAAAAAGTTATCATTTGTTTCATGTTCCATAAGGGGAAACCTGGTGCGCAAAAACCTGGTGCGCAAAAGGTCAAAGGTTTGAATCCCGCTCGCAAGAGGTTGGCCAGTTCCCTTCATTGCTGTCTTTACCTCCCCTAACTCTTGCGTCGGGTACTCATTTACATCTTAGTAGACTGTAGAATTGGTCGTGTCAAGCGAGAAATCACAACCCGGATCTTTATTTGTCCGGACGTGGTTTCGAATCTGGCACGCTGTAATCCGGCGTTAGCAAGCAAGCTTTCTATTCACTAGGCTACTGCTCTCCACAGAAGGAGATTACTTATAATTTTAAGCTTTTAATTTTAATTTTAAATTTTTTACTTCTAAATTACTTCTAATAGGAGATTTCATCGAATAGTCCTTAGAAAAACAACTGCAAACGGGTTCTTGGATACTTGGATAATATGCGATAAGTTAAATTATAGTGGAAGATTACCTGCTACCAGCAACTACATTCGGATACCACATTAGGCCATCGAATGTTTTTGCTTTTTTTAAATTTTTGGAACCATAGAAACAAGATCCATTTGAAAGTTAGCCACGGACAACACAAATGTTGAAAAACGCTGTGCTGGACATCGATACACGCAGTCGTATGTATCACTAGACAATAGAGGATTGATTTCGTGGTTTAGCGATGTTTACATGGATAATGATGGAAGCAACATTCCTGTCAGAATGTATTGCATGATGTTATATTATAATGTTTTACACAGAAATCAATGTCTTCACATCTCCATTCATGACTTGCTGACTCCGGTCACTTACGATGTTCATATGACTTCATAATTTATCATTTCATCTCGATATCATCTCACTTATATGGGCATCAACGGATCAAAATATATAAGTTGAAATCTAATCTTTGAAACAATGATGCGACGAACAAATGATGCGACGAACAAATGATGGGACGAACAAATGATGTGACGAACAAATGGCAGGCCGAGTTTGCGATCCAAATTCAACCAATTTGAAATGTTGATTATCTATAGAGTAATGTAGGATCTTTGACAACATAATGGTTTTCTGTATGGTGAACTGGCACCTACCAACACAACCAAACGTTGACCATTCCTGCATTAGAAAAACGGGTCCTTAATGCATTAGATATGAATACCGTGGACTGGAAGGAGATTGGCAAAGACATAATCAGCTGGAAGCAAGTGATATTAGGAATGAGCTTTCAAACTAAAGAAACATAACTGACAAATGGTTGACATTTGGAAGTAGAAAGAAGGAAGTAGAAACAGCTTCTATTTTTATAAGAAAGACATTTTCAACGTTTAGAAAGACCTAACTGTTCGAAACATTGAAAATGTCTTGTGTATTGTAACTTGTATATTTTCGTCGTTTACATCTCATAACCCCTTAGTCTTAGTGACAGTCCATCTGTTGTATTCAAGTGTCACGTCAAAGATCCGTGTTCTACGTAAGCACTAAGTAATCAAATGATGTTCATAAATTATATACATTTTTCTGCACCCAATTATAAAAAAAATTCGTTACTGCATCTTTTCCTGAAGGAGTGCAGGAAGACTTTCTATGGACTGTGGAAATAAAGGCCGCTTTGCCATAGCAGACATCGCGACATGTACAGGAAGGATTTGTATTGTATCTTCAAAAAAAAAAAAATGCTGCCCAAACCGTGAAGTGAACCCGGAAACTAAGGTGTCTAAGAACGGCGTTCTAACCACACGGCCATACGCTCCACTGCAGCTAATTATTCATAAGTAAATTTTCATTAGTTAAAACATGTCAAAATGTATTTTTAGTAACATTAGCATGGGTAATTATACCAGCTCTGTGTTACCAGTGCCAAATAATGGCCACTGACAAAGAGACTACAATAACGATCACAGCGTGTGAAAAGAGATTTCTTTCAACGTTAACTGGGTGATTCACCTCATTTGGCCGAGGCACGCTCCTTTCAACCTTGTGAATTAATTCCTTTTTGGTTATATCAGAATGTCTGGGGAGCCTTTGTTTGTTGTGACGTGATTTATAAAATCTAAACATCGTACGATTATGTACTACCAGGGTCATAAGTTTCTGTACATCCATGATCACCTTGACCAGCAAGAATGTTACGGCATCTTGATGATGATAATGAATGCACATCAATATTTGCTTAATCTTACCTGTTGTAAACACTGGATCCGGCAGCGTGCCATTGTAACATAAGCTTCCTCAGTGGCGGCTGTAGCAGAATCCAGCAGGAATAACTTCACAAATATTACCAGCAATACATAGGTCATGGTCAACGGAATCGCTGGAAGAATGGAATGCCTGCACATTCCCAGCATTACCTAGTCAAAGAGATGGTTGGATAACGTAATCCTGCAATTTTTGGTACACTAATCCTGGATGGCATGGATAGGTCGTTGAGATTTAATCCACAATATGGATAAAATAAATGTGAAAGTGCTCAAAATAAACACTGCCATGATAGGTCTCAGACTTGCCCTTCAACATTGCACTACTTCTTGATCTGTGAATAGAAATATTCAGATACAACTAATCAGTTATGAAATCTCAAAAGTTCAGAATGCTTCATAATATTATTACTAATATTGTCACCAATATAAGTGTCATTACTACAACAATTGCTGGTCTTACTAACTGTATTCATTGATGTCACAAAATGTATTCATTAACGTCACTAACTGTATTCATTGATGTCACAAAATGTAATCATTAACGTCACTAACTGTATTCATTGATGTCACAAAATGTATTCATTAATATCACAAAATGTATTCATTAATGTCACTAACTGTATTCATTGATGTCACTAAATGTATTACTAACTTTATCACAAATTTTATTATTACCGTCCCTAATTATATTACTTCAGTCACTAATTATATTACTTTGTCCCTAATTATATTACTTTTGTCCATAATTATATTGCTTTGGTTCATAATTATATTGCTTTTGTCCATAATTATATTATTTCTGTCCCTAATTATATTACTTTTGTCTATATTACTTAGGTCACTAAATATATTACTTCTGTCACAAATTATATTACAACTGTCACTGATTCTATTACTGATGTCACTTATTTTGTTCTTGTTGTCACTAACTTTTCTTTTACATTTGTAAAGAAATGTTTATTTAGCTCATAAGTAAATCCTGCACTGGAAGAGGGGTTTTTTTTACGTGCATTAATAGCTCGTCTAGGGTTCATTAGACATCTGCGAACTATTATGAATGGACATAATTCACACTGAATTATTCTAAAGTGGATGTAAAATAATGGCCATCATCATTTATGATGAATTCAAGTAGGAAGCATGAGGATAAATGAAAATAATTCTTACCGCTGACGGGGATTGAACCAGGTCTGTTCTAGCAGCACCGAATCGCTTTGCAACACAAGTAAACAGGTTTTCCGTACTTGACCAACCCCATCCCCAATATCATTTATGATGGACGAACACACACAGCTGTTCTCTACACAGTAGCTGTTTTCAACACAGTAGCTGTTCTATACACAGTAGCTGTTCTCTATACAGTAGCTGCTCTCTATACAGTAGATGTTTTTAATACTGTAGCTGCATTCAACACAGTAGCTGCTCTCTACACAGCTACGGTAGCTGTTTTTAATACAGTAGCTGCATTCAACACAGTAGCTGCATTCAACACAGTAGCTGCTCTCTATACAGTAGATGTTTTTAATACTGTAGCTGCATTCAACACAGTAGCTGCATTCAACACAGTAGCTGCATTCAACACAGTAGCTGCATTCAACACAATAGCTGCATTCAACACAGTAGCTGCTCTCTATACAGTAGATGTTTTTAATACTGTAGCTGCATTCAACACAGTAGCTGCATTCAACACAGTAGCTGTTTTCAACACAGTAGCTGTTCTCTACACAGTAGCTGCTCTCTATACAGTAGATGTTTTTAATACTGTAGCTGCATTCAACACAGTAGCTGCATTCAACACAGTAGCTGCATTCAACACAGTAGCTGCTCTCTACACAGCTACAGTAGCTGTTGTTAATACAGTAGCTGCATTCAACACAGTAGCTGCTCTCTATACAGTAGCTGCCCTCTACACAGTAGCTGCCCTCTACACAGTAGCTGCTCTCTACACAGTAGCTGCTCTCTACACAGTAGCTGCTCTCTACACAGTAGCTGCATTCAACACAGTAGCTGCTCTCTACACAGTAGCTGCCCTCTACACTGTAGCTGCTCTCTATACAAGTGTGACTGGTCCGCATACGTAAATTATAGCACTAATCCTGTCAATACACCTGTATTTGTATGGGGTGCATGTGATGGGGTTGGCGCGACGATGTCACCACGCAGTGTACTCGAATGTGTGCGTATCTTCATGCGGGTGAACCCGCTTGGAGACGGAAAGAGGAACAGTGTCTCAGTTCCTAAGACTATCGTGTAAATGTGTTTTCCGATGGTCTCGTTCGACCCCCAAAGGGGTTGTGACCCACAGGTTGAGAACAGCTAGTATAGAAGGCCTATATGTATGTAGAAGGGGATCGATATGTGTTTGTATTAGGGATATATCTGTGTATAGTAGGGGTCGTTATGTAAATAGGAGGTACATGTGTAGGAGAAGGTATATATGTGTATAGAAGGGGTTTATATGTGTGCAGAAGGTGTATATGTGTGTATAAGGCGGTATATATGTATGTGGAAGGAGGCGCAGGTGTATATAGAAAGAGGTAAATGTGTGTGTAGACATATGGGTTTGTGTGTGTGTGTGTGTGTGCGCGCGCGCGTGTGTGTGTGTGGAGAAGTGAGTCTATGTGTATAGTAGAAGACTGTGTGTGTAGAAAAGAATATTTTTAGTAGTAGATGTCTAGATGTGTGTAGAATGAAGTATATGCGTATAGCTTGGAGTCTATGTGTGTGTGCAGGAGATATGTGTGTGTGTACAAGTGGCTATATCTGTGTGTGTGTATAGAAGGAACTCTCCACTATCTTGCATGCAAAGATCCAATCACAGCAAAGCCTGTAACATGTTATAGTTAGCCTATTAAAGTTGGTCTACGTTTGACCACATAATGTATGGCTTCAATCTTATCCCTGGACAATATAATCCATTGGACGCATTGGAAATTATTCTTCGAAAGTAACTATGACTTTTCCAAATATTTTCATTGGTCGGTTTGTGTACACTTAGTGCTGGCAGCCAATGAAATTCGCAGAAAATATCACATAACGTCACTTTAAAACTTGGGTTCTCAACTTTTTAGGGAGAGAGAACCTCGCACGTGTAATACTGAGTGTGCGATCACCATAACGTAATGATGAAAGCGAATTTGAAAGTGAAAATAAACGTCGACTTGAGAACTGGTCATACAACATTCTTCATTGAAGAATAAAGATGCTGCCGACAAAAAACAAGCATATACAAGTCAAAGAAATCAGGGAAAATGTCAAATAGCGTTACTTTTGAGGACGAAACCTCATGAGTAAGAGGACTGTATAATTGACCAGGGATTTATTGTGCCCAATACGGCAAAATATGGCGACAGCAAGGGCAAGTTGCCTTTATCCCGCACAGACAGGTACTCTTCCTTCAACTTCACATACCATGAAACATGATGTAATAAAAGTTTTTGTGGACAGTTTCTTTTATTCAAAAACGCTAAACTATCTCACATGCTAAGTTATACTTCTGAATATCTCTTGTTATTTATGGCTAACCTGGTACAAAAAACGCTAAACTATCTCACATGCTAAATTATACTTCTGAACATCTCTTGTTATTTATGGCTAACCTGGTACAAAAAACGCTAAACTATCTCACATGCTAAATTATACTTCTGAACATTTCTTGTTTATGGCTAACCTAGTACAAAAAACGCTAATCTCACATGATAAATTATACTTCTGAACATCTCTTGTTATTTATGACTAACCTAGTATTTGTTAGCATTTCTTATGAACGTCTTGCTACATAAGTCAGAACATTCACCTAGCACTAGTTAGCCTTCTGCGTACACGGTAACAACTAAATATAACAAAACATCAAGGTGATGCGAGATAAATGTTCTCCTATTTGCCTATACAAGATCTCTTCATCTACTCTGTCTGTCTGTGTTTGTCTGTTTAAAAAAATCTGCAAATAGGTAATACGTTCACAAAACAAAACAATAGCGATGAAGAATGCAGTGTTCATCTGTGAAGGGCCAAGGCATACATATCCAGCCCACCAACTTCGACAGATGATATTAGCATTAAAAAATAACGTTAAACTGAATAAAACAAACAAAGAAGAAGATTTTTTGTTAAACTGGTAACTGCTTGTTTACTCGGTAAGGAGTGTTAGAAGGAGTCTATAGCTTGTGATACAAGCCTCTATTTCCAATACAATTGCTACGACGTGTGCGTTTGATTTGCATTTCCTCTTCAGCGTTCATTCTCAAACTCCCACTGGATCTCTCTTGTTGCAGGACAATGTTCTCAAACTCCCACTGGATCTCTCTTGTTGCAGGACAATGGTCGTACTAGATTTCGGATATAGTATATAGGATATATAGGATATAGTCGGTAGAATAGAAATACTTGTGTCGCCGTTTTATTTGCGCCAGCGCCCCGACACATCCGTCTTCGGCTAGGACTTGTATTTGATTGACAATATATGAGTAGATTTGGTGTTGTACGTTGCGAGAAGATTCAAAGGTTTGCTTCAACTATTAGAGAAACTTGGAAATTATCATAACTTGATTGTCTTTTATATATCAACACCCCCCCACCCCTCTTTTCCTTTGTGTTGATAGATCAACAAATGGAGAAAATAGTATCGATACAATGCCATGCCATGCATGTTACAAGAGTAGACTATGGAGAATTTTTGGGGAGTTGACTGATCCATTCCATAAACGATACAGTAATTCTTCAGCAATGCTGAAGTCGGATTAGTGTACCGGATGGCGCATATATCGAAGTCAAGCTATAAATCATCACATAGAGCATTCCGTTCTATAGATCACAACCTGCTAATCTGTAGTAGTTTGAGACAAAACATAGAAAGAAAAATTCCTCAGCAGAAAATATAGAAGTAATATTGAATAAGTATTGCTACAACAGACTTAGGAAACGTGACAACATATAGATGTGCTAAACAACAGACATAGAAAATACAACAACATATAGATGTGCTAAATAACAGACATAGAAAATACAACATATAGATGTGCTAAATAACAGACATAGAAAATACAACAACATATAGATGTGCTAAACAACAGACATAGAAAATACAACATATAGATGTGCTAAACAACAGACATAGAAAATACAACAACATATAAATGTGCTAAACACAGATCTAGGATACGTGACAACATTTAGATGTGCTAAAAGCAGAGATAGGAAACGTGGCAACATGCAGATGTACTAAACAACAAAATTAGGAAACGTGCAACATATAGATGTGCTAAAACAGAATTACGATACGTGACAACGTATAGATGTGTGAAAAACATACCTAGGAAACGTGACAACATATAAATGTACTACAACAGAATTACGATTCGTGACAACATATACATGTGTTAAAAATAGACCTAGAAAACGTGACAATATATAAATGTGCTAAACACAGAACAAGTAAACGTGACAGCGTATAAATATGCTAAAATATGGAATCTCCCTAGCGTAGTGGTTAAGATTTCGTCTTGTGTTCAAGAGGACATGAGTTCAAAGGCGGCTCGTGTCGTTTTATTTACAAGGTGGATTTTTTCTGAGATCCCTGTGAATTATCTCTTGAAGCTACGGAGTTACGTGCTATGAATGTTACTCTCGGCAGATGGCGTTCCGCTTCGTTGAGAGTGACGAAGTACATATGGGAAACCGAGTACAGTGAAGTAAGTCCTCTAGGACTTAAAAAAATGTTTAGATATGTTAAAACGCAGAATTAGGATGTGTGATAAAATATAGATGTGCCAGAAATCAAAGCTAGAAAAAGTGATAACATATAAATTGTTCCCACTCTAATTCCCTATGCTAAGTAGTGGATTATATTTTATTTCAACACTAGGTTGGTGTATCTCTACCACTAATTTTTATTGAGAGATTTTCTATAACTTCTGTTACAGACGACAAGAGTCCAATGTTTCGAACGGGGCTAGTCTTCTATTCCGGCCGCAACTTTGCCATCACTTTCCTGTAATATTGAATCCTGCCGCAGAGAGCAGAACCGAATCTCTCCCTGCAGTCTACGATGTGTCTTCAGTAGGATCATAGTGCATCACAGTGCACAGATCACAGTGACGGGCCAATCTCACCCTCAACCTTTCAGTTGATCTGTTTACACATACAAAATAGGTAGAAGTGTTAATATTCTTAGCTCTCATTTTTTGGTTCCTGTAGTAAACAAGCTATTCATGGATGGTACCAAAAACATCAATGCATTCTTAGATATTAGAACCACAACATGACCAGTCATTTGTCACAAAAATGGGGGGGGGGGTTAAGTACGCTATCAATTGCTGAAAAACACGAAGCTTGGCCTGATATACAAGCATCCAAGCAAGACCACTATCTGGCATAGACGGCAGATGTAAAGGTGCGCTGAATGAACCAGCTTCATTTACCACAATTTTCCACAAGTTATCTGCCTAGTCAGTGATTGATCAGAAACTTTCATACTAGCGTCGACTACCGCATTTGTTCCGTAGTTATAGCGTCATTATTCGATCTTCCCAGAGTATGAGTCTGGTACCATACTTCCTGCTAAACTATGAGAGTAATGTTTATTTCACACCGTGAGTCCTGGTACCGTACTTTCTGCTGAACTATGAGAGTAATGTTTATTTCACACCGTGAGTCCTGGTACCGTACTTTCTGCTGAACTATGAGAGTAATGTTTATTTCACACCGTGAGTCCTGGTACCGTACTTTCTGCTGAACTATGAGAGTAATGTTTATTTCACACCGTGAGTCATGGTACTATATTTCCTGCTGAACTATGAGAGTAATGTTTATTTCACACCGTAAGTAACAAGTTTAGACGAGAAAGCTAAGTCAAGTCCAAAGGGTACTTGTCCCAATTATGACAGAAGAATGAACATCAGACATTGTACACACAGGCATAAATATCACACTGCTCATTGTCGCACACTCTTACAGTGGATACAGGTCATTTTATTTGGTAGATGAAGGGGGGGGGAGTGGTTTGAAGGATTGAGTCTCACATAAGCACTTAGTTCCACGATGCAACACGGCCATTCACAATGATGTAACACGGCCATTCACAATGATGTAACCCGGCCATTCACAATGATAACACGACCATTCACAATGATGTAACACGGCCATTCACAATGATAGCACGACCATTCACAATGATAACACGACCATTCACAATGATGTAACACGGCCATTCACAATGATGTAACACGGCCATTCACAATGATGTAACATGGCCATTCACAATGATGTAACACGGCCATTCACAATGATGCACATAATTATTAGTAGTACACTGATCTTCCCCTAATAATCCAAACTTTGTCAATTACACATTCACTTAACAAACTCTGTCACTTACATATTCACTAACAAACTCCGTCATTCACATATTCACTTAACAAACTTTGTCACATACGCATTCACTTAACAAACTCTGTCACTTGCACATTCACTTGACAAACAAATTCTGTCACCCACACATTCACTAACACACTCTGTCACCCACACATTCACTAACACACTCTGTCACCCACACATTCACTAACACACTCTGTCACCCACACATTCACTAACACACTCTGTCACCCACACATTCACTAACACACTCTGTCACCCACACATTCACTAACACACTCTGTCACCCACACATTCACTAACACACTCTGTCACCCACACATTCACTAACACACTCTGTCACCCACACATTCACTAACACACTCTGTCACCCACACATTCACTAACACACTCTGTCACCCACACATTCACTAACACACTCTGTCACCCACACATTCACTAACACACTCTGTCACCCACACATTCACTAACACACTCTGGCACCCACACATTCACTAACACACTCTGTCACCCACACATTCACTAACACACTCTGTCACCCACACATTCACTAACACACTCTGTCACTCACAAATTCACTAACACACTGTCACCCACACATTCACTAACACACTCTGTCACCCACACATTCACTAACACACTCTGTCACCCACACATTCACTAACACACTCTGTCACTCACAAATTCACTAACACACTGTCACCCACACATTCACTAACACACTCTGTCACCCACACATTCACTAACACACTCTGTCACTCACAAATTCACTAACACACTGTCACCCACACATTCACTAACACACTCTGTCACCCACACATTCACTAACACACTCTGTCACTCACAAATTCACTAACACACTGTCACCCACACATTCACTAACACACTCTGTCACCCACATATTCACTAACACACTCTGTCACCTACATATTCCCTTAAATATCAAGAATGAACAGGTTACCTACGTCCCATATCTTCTTCCGCTACATCAATCAATCCAGATCGCATGCGAGTTAAAATCAATTATTAGTAGTACATAATGAGCAATCGATAACTGGAAGGACAATATTAAAACTTAACTAATTAGATATTCGCGGAAAACACGACGCCATATGTTTAACAGTTCATAAAACACATACTAAATCACATGGGCGATGGGGCATATTTTTCCGTGTCATTTAATGTGTTTGGTGTATTGTAAGACATTGTTTTATATCTGATGTGCAGACCTTACGGTACTACAATATGTAATATTTCAATATATAGGACTACATCACTAGAACTTCTACCACTATGTCCGTCTATATCAATCTATACTAAAACTTCTACCAGTATGTCCGTCTATATCAATCTAGACTATAACTCCTACCACTATGTCCGTCTATATCAATCTAGACTATAACTCCTACCACTATGTCCGTCTGTATCAAGCTAGACTACAACTCCTACAATATGTCCATTCATATCAAGTTAGACTAGAACTCCTACAATATGTCCATTCATATCAAGTTAGACTAGAACTCCTACCACTATGTCCATTCATATCAAGTTAGACTAGAACTCCTACCACTATGTCCATTCATATCAAACTAGTCTAGAACTCCTACAATATGTCCATTCATATCAAGCTAGACTAGAACTCCTACAATATGTCCATTCATATCAAGCTAGATGAAAAAGAACAATGTGTTTGCTCTACCACCATAGCATTTTGAATAATATTGCTGCGTGCTCCGCTAGATAAAGTTCGGAAAGTTCTCAGTCTGTGTAAACCGTCATCATCATCCTAAGCGAGAACTCCTACCGCAATGTGTTCATTTTATTATGTTTTACATAGTAAAACCATTTTTTACATGAATAACACATAAGTCAATTTTATTGAAAAATAAGTTGTATTGATTTATGAGCTGCCAAGGTTACAAAGGTATACACAACTCACGCAAGTGATGTTAGAGTTTATAGCTCATATTTGGATATGCCTAGAAACTTGACCGAACCTTCAATGTTCCTACTGAAGACGCAGTGCTAGTAAATTGACCGAACCTTCAATGCTCCTACTGAAGACACAGTGCTAGGAAATTGAGCGAAGCTTCAATGCTCCTACTGAAGACGCAGTGCTAGGAAATTGACCGAACCTTCAATGCTCCTACTGAAGACGCAGTGCTAGGAAATTGACAGAACCTTCAATGCACCTACTGAAGACACAGTGCTAGGAAATTGACAGAACCTTCAATGCACGTACTGAAGACACAGTGCTAGGAAATTGACAGAACCTTCAATGCTCCTACTGAAGACACAGTGCTAGGAAATTGACAGAACCCTTCAATGCTCCTACTGAAGACGCAGTGCTAGGAAATTGACAGAACCTTCAATGCTCCTACTGAAGACACAGTGCTAGGAAATTGACAGAACCCTTCAATGCTCCTACTGAAGACGCAGTGCTAGGAAATTGACAGAACCTTCAATGCTCCTACTGAAGACGCAGTGCTAGTAAATTGACAGAACCTTCAATGCTCCTTCTGAAGACGCAGTGCTAGGAACATGGCAGAACATTCAATGCTCCTACTGAAGACACAGTGCTAGTAAATTGACAGAACCTTCAATGCTCCTACTGAAGACGCGGTGTAGACTTTTGGGATAATTTCATAATGTATAAGTTGCTTGACTGGTAACTAGAAGATAGTGTAAAAGCTCAATGCAAGACCAGACTTAGCAATATTGAAAACGTTCATATCTAACTGACAAATAGTGCTAAAGTGCTGCAAGTCACTGTTTTTTCTTTGTTTTTTCTTTGAAAATCCTCGGGATTTATGGACAACGAAAATCATGTTTTCTTTGTGCAATGGGGCCGTTCTCCTTTCTTTCAAATTCCGAAACCTTCAACCATCAACTGTATGCAAATCTTTCTAATATAGCTCCCTACTCAGAGGTGATTTATGTGTGTAAGAAAGTATATTCCATCGTTCATTGTGTATGCAGACATTCAATCACAAGAAAGTATGTTTTATTATTCATGGTTATACGCGATGCAGATATCAAGGTTATACGCGATGCAGATATCAAGGTTATACACGATACAGATATCAAGGTTATACGCGATGCAGATATCAAGGTTATACGCGATGCAGATATCAAGGTTATACACGATACAGATATCAAGGTTATACGCGATGCAGATATCAAGGTTATAAGCGATGCAGAACATAGGAAGCAAACACTAAAACCTTCTCTTTCATAGGAATATGAAGAAAACACTAAAACCGTCTCTTTCATAAGAGGCAAACACTAAAACCGTATCTTTCATAAGAGGCAAACACTAAAACCGTCTCTTTCGTAGGAAGCAAACACGAAAACCGCCTCTTTCATAAGAGGCAAACACTAAAACCGTCTCTTTCGTAGGAAGCAAACACGAAAACCGCCTCTTTAGTAGGAAGCAAACACTAAAACCGTCTCTTTCATAAGAGGCAAACACTAAAACCGTCTCTTTCGTAGGAAGCAAACACAACCGTCTCTTTCATAAGAGGCAAACACTAAAACCGTCTCTTTCGTAGGAAGCAAACACTAAAACCGTCTCTTTCGTAGGAAGCAAACACTAAAACCGTCTCTTTCGTAGGAAGCAAACACTAAAACCGTCTCTTTCATAAGAAGCAAACACGAAAACTGTCTCGTACATATAAAGCAAATACTAAGACCGGTTCGTACATAGGAAGAATACACTAAAACCGTCCCGTACATAGGAAGCAAATATTAAGACCGTCTCGTACAAGTGAGAACACATATTTCAAAAGTATCGTCTGCACCTTCTTCTTATAGTCCATGCCGTGTGGTGTTGATTATCATGTCGTTCTCCAGCCTTCTGTTTTGTGTGCTGTCAATCATTTCTGATACCGATGCTCTCCCATGCAACACTGCCTGGTTCTCAGGCATCTTCTCTCTTGATTTTCCATCACCTCTTGCTCATCAGTTTGCTGTTATCACGATGTGTTCAATCTCTCCTGTTCTGAGTCCAAAAAATGTGGACTGCCTCTTTCTGAAGCAAGTAAGCAGCTCTCTTTTTGACTTAACTTCTTTCAATATACCTTCATTACACTTTACATATGTCCATGTCGTTCTTAACATTCTTCACCGTATCTCTAATGCCTCTGTATACTTTTTCACTATTCTGCTGATTGTCGAAGATTCACTTCCATACATCAGAAGTGGTCCTATATAACTTCTAAGAACACTCTTTCTTGCCTCAATTGAGACAAATATATTAGATATGATGTTCTTCATCGTGTGCTGAAATACTGCCTCTGCCTGACCAATTCTACATTTGACTTCTTTAAAACATCGTCCATCTAATGTTATTGGGGTACCCAAATATTGCAATATGTTGACTTGTTTCTGACTGTTCTCATCTACTTGTATGTTGACTTGTTTCTGACTCTTCTCATCTACTTGTATGTTGACTTGTTTCTGACTCTTCTCATCTACTTGTATGTTGACTTGTTTCTGACTCTTCTCATCTACTTGTATGTTGACTTGTTTCTGACTCTTCTCATCTACTTGTATGTTGACATGTTTCTGACTCTTCTCATCTACTTGTATGTTGACTTGTTTCTGACTCTTCTCATCTACTTGTTTCTGACTCTTCTCATCTACTTGTATGTTGACTTGTTTCTGACTCTTCTCATCTACTTGTATGTTGACTTCTTTCTGACTGTTCTCATCTACTTGTATGTTGACTTGTTTCTGACTCTTCTCATCTACTTGTTTCTGACTCTTCTCATCTACTAGTATGTTGACTTGTTTCTGACTCTTCTCATCTCCTTGTATGTTGACTTGTTTCTGACTCGTCTCATCTACTTGTTTCTGACTCTTCTCATCTACTAGTATGTTGACTTGTTTCTGACTCTTCTCATCTACTTGTATGTTGACTTGTTTCTGACTCTTCTCATCTCCTTGTATGTTGACTTGTTTCTGACTCTTCTCATCTACTTGTTTCTGACTCTTCTCATCTACTAGTATGTTGACTTGTTTCTGACTCTTCTCATCTACTTGTATGTTGACTTGTTTCTGACTCTTCTCATCTACTTGTATATTGATTTGTTTCTGACTCTTCTCATCTACTTTTATGTTGCATTGTGGGGGGCATTTAAAAACAGTGTCTATATCTACTAACAGAAATTCAAAGAATTAAACGCTCAAAAAGAGCACGAAATAACAAGCAAATGAAAGACGGATCATTTGTGCAAATAAAGAATTAAGGAATTATCACACATAAATTTTAACAGCGCAGTTATTGGTGGTACAGTTAAAAATGCAAACACTCCAATGTTCATGACCTATTAAACAGATGTGCAGGACAATTCAACGCAATGCTCAGTAAATAATCGAAAAATGAAACTCAGATAAAATCCTAAACTATCTATCTATTGTCGTTTCTCTACTGTTTCGGTTTTTAGTCTTTTTTCGAGTTTTGAGTGGCAGGATTGAATGTTTTCGGTTTTTGCGCTTTGGCACGTATGACCACTTGACTTGCAGTAACATAACATTATGACGTCTCAGAATGTCGGTAACTCCTTCAATGCACGGTCTTCTTAGCCCCCCTCGACATCATAATGTTTCCATTTATCATGTTGTATGTGCTTACTATTGGTCAATTTTCGTTACATCATTAAGTGACCGAACCATTTCAGTTTATATTTAAATATATCTGACCAACACCGTTGTTCCAGCAGTTCTTACATGGTCTCTTCCTGCTTAGTTTGCTGCTTTTCTTAGACATCTCATTTAACAGATAGTAAGTTTTATTTCTAATTCTTTAGTTGGTAACCACGTCAAACATTAATAACACAATGTTAATATGAGGAATGAATTTACTATTTCTCTTGGTGGTTCCATCGTTATAGATGTGTGTTTCAAGATTGATGTAAGCTCATAATTTATGAGCTGTTTTTCTTTAAATTTATGTCTCGATTTCTCTGTTCATTCTTTCGTCGTCTATAAAAAGAAAATGGTAAGCAAGAACAAGAAATGAAAAATAGATCATATAAAGTGTAAGGAAATAAAAAAAAACGTTGTACGCTCTTTAAGAAAAAGAACTCTTGCAAGAAGATCAGATGAAAGCAGATCTGTTCAAAGTGGATACACAAATTAGTAGGAAGTGTTTGGTAACTACGAAACTCTGGGGAAACGTACATATTCGAGGTTACGCAAAAGATACATTTCGATTAAAATATCTAAGAAAGGCGTCTTGACCAGACGTAAATACATTCCTGCTATATCAGCCACTATATTCAACCGTCCATTATTGCTCACAAGAACAAGATACAGTGTGTATAAATAATTCAGAGAGGAACAGGCAGGATTTAGAAAACACAGGTGTCAGGTAGTGACCAGATCTGT
Organism: Meghimatium bilineatum; assembly: GCA_034231615.1. Classification (NCBI taxonomy): domain Eukaryota; kingdom Metazoa; phylum Mollusca; class Gastropoda; order Stylommatophora; family Philomycidae; genus Meghimatium; species Meghimatium bilineatum. Next base: position 24,627,260 of record CM067313.1, on the reverse strand, counting down.
TTCCATAAGAGCCAGAACCATCTTTATAACCAAAGTATCATTATATATATATATATATATATATATATATATATAAACGTTCTGGACTTTATGAAGGGATTGAATTGTAGTGCTTTGTTCAAGATAGACTTAGATAGAAAAGGTATGTGGGTGTCTTATTTTTCAAGGGGTGGGAGGGCTTAAGAGATAAAAAAAATAATGAAGGCGTGAAATTATAATATTGGTATTATAGATTCGGATATACCAGCATAGACCTACGTTACCTGGCTGTCAAGGAGATCACACCATAGACCTAGGTGACTTTTCTGTCAAGAAGCTCACACCATAGACCTATGTTGTCTGACAGTCAAGGAGCTCACACCATAGACCTATGTTGTCTGGCTGTCAAGGAGATCACACCATAGACCTATGTTGTCTGGCTGTCAAGGAGATCACATCATAGACCTATGTTGTCTGGCTGTCAAGGAGATCACACCATAGACTTATGTGACCTGGCTATCAAGGAACTCACACCATAGACATATGTTGTCTGGCAGTCAAGGAGATCACACCATAGACTTATGTTGTCTGGCTGTCAAGGAGATCACACCATAGACTTATGTGACCTGGCTATCAAGGAACTCACACCATAGACCTATGTTGTCTGGCTGTCAAGGAGATCACACCATAGACCTATGTTGTCTGGCTGTCAAGGAGATCACACCATAGACCTATGTTGTCTGGCTGTCAAGAAGATCACACTATAGACATATGTTGTCTGGCTGTCAAGGAGATCACACCATAGACTTATGTAACATAGCTGTCAAGAAGATCACACTATAGACATATGTTGTCTGGCTGTCAAGAAGATCACACTATAGACATATGTTGTCTGGCTGTCAAGAAGATCACACTATAGACATATGTTGTCTGGCTGTCAAAGTTCTCACACTACATCACCTATACTATATCACGCGTAACGTTTTGTTGAATGTGTTTGAACCCATATGCATCCTATTGATGTGTCTGTTCATTCATTGATCAATAAATTGTATAACAACAAGTGTGCAAGATGACGGCGCACACTCAAACCCGTTTCCAGTAACTAACGGTGTCAAACAGGGTTGCGTCCTGGCTCTGACTCTATTCAGCATGGTGTTTTCTGCCATATTAAATGATGAACTCTGGAATAACAGTGCAGGAATTTTCTTTCGATATCGAGCAGATGGAGGGCTATTCTATCTTAATACAATGAGGGCCACGACCAAAACTAAGACGGACATTGTTCGCGACCTCGTGTTCGCCAATGAGTGAACACTAAACACTACCAGTCTGAAAGACATGCAGGAAAGCATGGACCTCTTTTCTTTAGCTTGTGATGCGTTCGGTCTCACAATCAGTACCGCGAAGATAGTAATGTATCAACCAGCGTCAGGTGTTCCCTTCACAGATCCAGTAATCACAGTAAAGGGACAAAACTCAATACTGCCAATAACTTTGTACATCTCGGCAGCACCCTATCGCAAACTTTGATAATTGACGAGGATGTTGCTCTGCGTATTGCTCGCGCCAGTGCGACATGCGAGAGCCTTCGTGCCAACGTCTGGATCAGGCGTGGTCTCAGATTGACAACTAAGTTGGACGTGTATCGCGCATTGGTTCTGTCAACACTGCTTTATGATGCATCATCTTGGACTGTCTATGTGAGACACGTTCGGCAGCTTAACTCTTCCCACCTTCGGTTCCTAAGAAACCCATGGACGTACGTAGGCAGGATCGAGTACCAGACGGAAATCTTCAAAAGTCTCGTATACAAAGCATCAATGCCCTGCTGAATAGGTCCCAACTCTACTGGAAGGGCCAAATCGTCCGTATGCCAAATAATCTCCTTCCAAAGAGATTATTCTATGGGGAGATGTGCGATGATAAACGTTCAAGAGGGGGGCATAAAAACCGCTTCAAGGATCACCTCAAAAGCTCTCTCAAGAACTGCATCATCGATCCTAGTTCCTGCATCGTCGATACTAGTTCTTGCATCATCGATCCTAGTTCCTGCATCATCGATACTAGTTCTTGCATCATCGATCCTAGTTCCTGCATCATCGATCCTAGTTCCTGCATCATCGATCCTAGTTCCTGCATCATCGATCCTAGTTCTTGCATCATCGATCCTAGTTCTTGCATCATCGATCCTAGTTCTTGCATCATCGATCCTAGTTCTTGCATCATCGATCCTAGTTCCTGCATCATCGATCCTAGTTCCTGCATCATTGATCCTAGTTCCTGCATCATCGATCCTAGTTCCTGCATCATCGATCCTAGTTCCTGCATCATCGAACCTAGTTCTTGCATCATCGATCCTAGTTCTTGCATCATCGATCCTAGTTCTTGCATCATCGATCCTAGTTCCTGCATCATCGATCCTAGTTCCTGCATCATCGAACCTAGTTCTTGCATCATCGATCCTAGTTCTTGCATCATCGATCCTAGTTCTTGCATCATCGATCCTAGTTCTTGCATCATCGATCCTAGTTCCTGCATCATCGATCCTAGTTCCTGCATCATCGATCCTAGTTCCTGCATCATCGAACCTAGTTCTTGCATCATCGATCCTAGTTCTTGCATCATCGATCCTAGTTCTTGCATCATCGATCCTAGTTCTTGCATCATCGATCCTAGTTCTTGCATCATCGATCCTAGTTCTTGCATCATCGATCCTAGTTCTTGCATCATCGATACTAGTTCCTGCATCATCGGTCCTAGTTCCTGCATCATCGATCCTAGTTCCTGCATCATCGATCCTAGTTCCTGCATCATCGATCCTAGTTCCTGCATCATCGATCCTAGTTCCTGCATCATCGATCCTAGTTCTTGCATCATCGATCCTAGTTCTTGCATCATCGATCCTAGTTCCTGCATCATCGATCCTAGTTCCTGCATCATCGAACCTAGTTCTTGCATCATCGATCCTAGTTCTTGCATCATCGATCCTAGTTCTTGCATCATCGATCCTAGTTCTTGCATCATCGATCCTAGTTCTTGCATCATCGATCCTAGTTCCTGCATCATCGATCCTAGTTCCTGCATCATCGATCCTAGTTCCTGCATCATCGATCATAGTTCCTGCATCATCGATCCTAGTTCCTGCATCATCGATCCTAGTTCCTGCATCATCGATCCTAGTTCCTGCATCATCGATCCTAGTTCCTGCATCATCGATCCTAGTTCCTGCATCATCGATCCTAGTTCCTGCATCATCGATCCTAGTTCCTGCATCATCGATCCTAGTTCTTGCATCATCGATCCTAGTTCCTGCATCATCGATCCTAGTTCTTGCATCATCGATCCTAGTTCCTGCATCATCGATCCTAGTTCCTGCATCATCGATCCTAGTTCCTGCATCATCGATCCTAGTTCTTGCATCATCGATACTAGTTCCTGCATCATCGATCCTAGTTCCTGCATCATCGATCCTAGTTCCTGCATCATCGATCCTAGTTCCTGCATCATCGATCCTAGTTCTTGCATCATCGATACTAGTTCCTGGAAGACTACAGCCCTTGATAGCTCAGCTTGGCACACGCAGGTCACTGCTGGCATCACTAAATTTGAAAAAAAAGAAAGAACACTGAGGGAAATTTACAAGCAACGAAAGCGGAAGGACAAATCCGAAAACTCTCCTACTCTGAACCCTTTGCACTCCTGCAAATGCTGCAATAGAACTTTCCTGGCACGAATCAGACTCATCTACGAAGTCACAAACAAATTAGATAATCACAAATGTGTTTTTCCCCACTTTTTCATCACATTTATTATTTTTTCATGCCATACTCATCTTCGCTTGGGGAAGGAATAACGTCATCATCATGATTATCATCAATAATTACGTGAACTAATGAACATGGCATTGAAATATATCTCAGACACACCCAATGTATTAGTTATGATATACTGATCATCTAATATATTGTCTAGAAGCATGTTCTGTAGAAGAATTCATAGGTCGATTCATATGGATTGATGATTACTTATCTAATTACATAACATTGATTTTATGGTTTGCATAACATTGATTTTTTTTCCTAAAGGTTTGCTCGTGTATTTACTTAACACTGAATTATTTCCTAAAGGATTACTCAATCTACTTACATAACTTTTAATTATTTCCTAAAGGATTACTCAATCTACTTATATAACTTAATTATTTCCTAAAGGATTACTCAACCTACTTACATAAATTTTAATTATTTCCTAAAGGATTACTCAATCTACTTATATAACTTAATTATTTCCTAAAGGATTACTCAACCTACTTACATAAATTTTAATTATTTCCTAAAGGATTACTCAATCTACTTATATAACTTAATTATTTCCTAAAGGATTACTCAGCCTACTTACATAACTTTTAATTATTTCCTAAAGGATTACTCAATCTACTTATATAACTTAATTATTTCCTAAAGGATTACTCAACCTACTTACATAACTTTTAATTATTTCCTAAAGGATTACTTATCTAGAGTTGTTTATCGCCGTATTTTCTGAAGACCGAAAGGGGAGCAAAGAATAGTAACACTGTATACCTTCCATGCAAATTGTAAGTGGTGACTAAGGCAGTTATGGGATGGGGCTAGCTGTCTCATCCCATATATAGTCAAAGAGACTCAGAAGCAATGATGAATCGGATGTGACTGGCCGAAAGCCGCAGACATTGCAGCAAATATGTAAACCATGACACAATCCATTCCGTTCTCCTGACTACATCCATATGTTTTACTTCGAACGCAGTTGAAGAAGTTTGGACTGAAATGTTCCTAGAGGATTACTCAATCTACTTAAATAACATTGAATTATTTCCTAAAGGATTGCTAATCTACTTAGATAACATTGAATTATTTCCTAGAAGATTACTCAATCTACTTACATAACATTGAAATATTTAGAAGTTTTTTGGCTCTACCCACTGTTTGGGTAAAATACACCTACAACACTTAATAAAATACATCTACAACACTTAATAAAATACACCTACAACACTTAATAAAATACATCTACAACACTTAATAAAATACACCTACAACACTTAATAAAATACACCTACAACACTTAATAAAATACATCTACAACACTTAATAAAATACATCTACAACACTTAATAAAATACACCTACAACACTTAATAAAATACACCTACAACACTTAATAAAATACATCTACAACACTTAATAAAATACACCTACAACACTTAATAAAATACATCTACAACACTTAATAAAATACATCTACAACACTTAATAAAATACATCTACAACACTTAATAAAATACATCTACAACACTTAATAAAATACATCTACAACACTTAATAAAATACACCTACAACACTTAATAAAATACATCTACAACACTTAATAAAATACATCTACAACACTTAATAAAATACATCTACAACACTTAATAAAATACATCTACAACACTTAATAAAATACATCTACAACACTTAATAAAATACATCTACAACACTTAATAAAATACTCCTCTAATTCGTTATAAAATACTCTTCTAGCTCTTTAAAAAATATTTTGCCAACTCTTTATAAAAATACTCCTAGAATTTATAAAATACTACCCCAGCTCCTTATGAAATACTACTACAGCTCTTTGTAAAAATACTCGTCCAACTCTTTATAAAATACTCGTCCAACTCTTTATAAAATACTCCTCAAACTATTTATAAAATACTCCTCCAACTATTGCAAAACATATATATCCCGTCAAATCATGAAAGACAAGTAAACCAAACAATGTGTATATTTTGAATTGTAAAGACAAATCTATTCTCATAGGCCTAATTAAATGTAGGGCTTTCACAATTAATTGTATCTCTACGCATGCGCAACTAAGATTACAATAATTGTTTGATTTATGATAATAATTGATTTCAGACAGGTTTGTTAAATGAAAATAATACATTTAATTAATAATCTCTAAGAAACGGGGATTAACAAAAAATCAAATCAGTATTGAGCTATGAAGAAGGGTGTTACCACACGTGCCTTGTCTGTTACATTGTACACATCGGAAATACGGGCTACAAACAAATCAAGAAGAAACATAAAATAAAAACACATTATGGAAACATAATATGGAGCTATCGCAGGATGTACAGAATAAGATGTACATAACATAAAGAGGAGAAAGACGTTAGGGACATGTGGACAATTATTGGGACCAAAATCTGGAATATCGTGGACTGGGCAGAGCGTTGCTCAACTATTAGTCGATTTTAAGGCACAAGAAATCATCAAGTATATAGTATAATAGGTTGGGGGAGGGGGGAGATTGAACCCCCCCCCCCCCTCGTGTACGAACCAGACATGAATTTTAGTATTAAGAAATTAACAAAATGGAGGATAACCCCCGCCCCCTCGCCACACACACACGCACATTATCGATTTTTCAACACTATAAATTAACAAATCATCTCATGGGAAAAAAAAGTTGCGCACGAATATGCGCTGATCGTCATTTTTGAAAATACTTCTCACATTTTCGTATATATTTTCTTTTTTTCAGCTTAGTAATGCATGCTTTAGACTGATAATTATAAATACATATGCACAACTCTGCCAATAATACATGCAATGGTACAGGTGTATCGCCAGTACAACGTGGATGGTAAAAGTTCGAACCCCGTTGTCGTAACTTTCGATAACAGTTACCATGTTGTTCCGACAGGCCGACGTTGTTTTTAAACTAGTTACGGGGACGGCGTGGGTGGGCGGAACGACAAAGAAACCTGTCGTAAGGGCTAGAATTATGCCCTGATGTTGAAGTCTGTTTCAGCAGCATTAGGCTCGTAATACCATCGAGTCGGATGGCTGCTGGAACACAGGGCGGAACACTTATGGGAATGTCCCACGTGATGTGAGTTCAGTTTCTAATCAAGAATCAAGAACCCACAAGTTACACAAAGGTTTGTTAGGAGATCAATCACTTACCGAGTCGATGAATAATTGCTGAAGTTTTTCAACAGTCTAACTGAGGACTATCCGCCGATCTCTAGATAAAATATTATTCTGCATGATTTCTGACTTCATGGTAACAGTTGTAAACACAATCATTGATGGACTTCCTTTACAGTATATACATTTTCTAGTCATACATTGGAAAATTATCCAATAATGTTATAAATGCGTTTAGTCCGTTTTCACAAGTTTAGCTTAGAAACGTATGCGTAAACGAATATTTCTTAGAATAATTCATAGTAGTGTTTGTGTTTGCAATCAATGCTTGTCGTGATATCACAAATTCAGTAGCGTACCTCTTGGTCTTTCAATGACATGAGAAAATATTAACATCTAAACAAACAAGCTAAACATGAGAATTATAAAATGCTACATCTATTCTATATTAACATATGGCTCAGAAACATGGACAATAAATAAACAATTAGAAGACATAATTGATGCCTTTGAGATGTGGATATATAGATAAATATGGAGAACATTATGGAAAGAGAAGAAAACAAACAAAGTGATTCTAATAACACGTAATATGAATAAAAAAATTATTAAAGGACTTAAAGATCAAGCAAATAAAACATTTTTGACGCAAATACATGACACCTTTTTTCAAGACGTTACTTGGGGGTGAAGTCGAAGGGAGGCAAACAATATGTAGACAGAGATATAAGTTGGAGAGTAACATCACATGATTAACACGTTACAGTCTACCAGAGTGCACTACCAAAATAATAGACAGAGGATGTCGGAGGTCTGTTGTAGCTAAACTTCGTTGCGGAGACGGCTGAACGTTGATGATGATGATCCCTTGGTCTACACAATCCGTGTTTGGTCATGCTATGGACGCATGGATGTTTACTATAGTGTTTAATAGACGGCAAGGTTAAAGAGACAAAAATATGATCACCAGAATCAACATGATCACACAGGAATACAGAGAAATTGTCATCTCATCAAAATTTATACTTAAGTCCGTAGATAAGGCGGGGTTGGGGATGTTTGAACCCCACACATCAAATCCGAACATGATTTTAGCACTAGGAACAAACCAAAGCTGAGTAACACCCCACCCCTCCCACGTCCTCCCTTTAAAATTTATCGCAACTATATTATCAGGTTTTTCATAAACTAGAGTAACTTGGACATGAAAACACACCTGACCTGTTTTTCTTTAGGAAACCTCCCCTTACGTAAAATGTATCTACGGCTCTGCTTATGCTGAGCGGAGCTGTTAAGACAGGAGATAAAATTACCAAATCTAACGGCTTTAATAATATCAGTATAAGCACTGACTAACGTCTTCAATACCAGTCTACGCACTGACTAATGTCTTCAATACCAGTCTAAGCACTGACTAATGTCTTCAATACCAGTATAAGCACTGACTAACGACTTGAATACCAGTCTAAGCACTGACTAACGTCTTCAATACCAGTCTACGCACTGACTAATGTCTTCAATACCAGTCTAAGCACTGACTAATAACTTCAATACCAGTCTAAGCACTGACTAATGTCTTCAATACCAGTCTAAGCACTGACTAACGGCTTCAATACCAGTCTACGCACTGACTAATGTCTTCAATACCAGTCTAAGCACTGACTAACGGCTTCAATACCAGTCTAAGCACTGACTAATGTCTTCAATACCAGTCTAAGAAATGATTAATAAATGCAATACCAATCTAAGCACTGACTAACGTCTTCAATACCAGTCTAAGCACTGACTAACAAATGCAATACCAGTATATGCACTAACTAACGACTTCAATACCAGTTTACGCACTGACTAATAACTTCAACTCCAGTTCAAACACTGACGAATAAACACAATACCAGTCTAAGAAATGATTAATAAATGCAATACCAGTCTAAGCACTGACTAATAAATGCAATACTAGTTTAAATACTGACTGATAACTTTAATACCAGTTTAAACACTGACTGATAACTTTAATACCAGTTTAAGCACTGACTAACCTGACGTTGAAGATGGTTAATTCTATATATAATTTGCATATTAAACACGCATAACTACTGAAATTCAACGACATTCAATTACAACCTATGTGAAACTACAACTGATGTGAAAAGCTTGTACATGCTTCCATAGTTTTGATCTTGCTAATCCAGCACACAACATTATCAAGTTCCAGCTCTGACTGTTTGAAGTCAGTTATCACTAATCAAGAACTGTTGACAAATCAGACTCAGAATTTCACTCGGAAATGTTTATCCACTCGAGTAATTTGTCCGACGTTTAGATTTCCATTGCATACTTAGTTTTCACGCACAGCGTAAAATTGTACGGTGAGCTCCAATACACACAGGGCACAGGTGATACAATAACTAGAATAATACCAGCTCTCCCTGAATACACGTCCGGAACAGAATTGACTACACCTAGATTTCATCTACAGTTTGCGTTTCTCATGACTGCGCACGGACAGCCGCGCATGCATGGTACTACAGAACTCACGCGCAACCACTACAAGATTTCCTGTTTTCCCCCCTTTCTCTTTATCTCGTGCCACTTATTTTCCAAGTTTGTTCATTGTAATCATCTTTGCAATTTCTCTAAAATACGTGTACGCCCACCTATTTAACATGATTTCATATTGTTAGAGTTTGGTCGAAAACTTCCTAGCTGTAACCTGTACTTATAACCATTCAACTGAAAACAACAGTCAGTTTACAATCTCGTAGACAACTACTCCCGAGAATGAAGTACACACAACCCGAATCTCTCGCAATTTTTTTAACCAAAACCCCAACCTCTTTCTTTGTTTTCCCTCCTAAACCTCAACCTCTCTCATTGTTTCAGCCCCCAAATCTCACACCTCTCGCATTATTCCCAAAACCCCAACCTCTGGCATCGTTCCACTCCCAAAACCTCAATCTCTCTCATTGTTTTCTCCCCACAATCCCTACCTCTCACATTGTTATCTCCCAAAACTCCAACCTCTCACATTATTTCCACCCCCCCCCCCCCCCACCAAAAAAAAACTTTATCCTTTCGCATTATTCCCAAAGTTCCAACTTCTCGCATAGTTCCACCTCCCCCCTCTACACCAATCTCTCGCATTGTTTTCTCCCAAAACCCCAAACTATGTCATTGTTTTCCCCAAACCACTACATCTCGCATTGTTTTCTCCCGAAAATCCTAACGTCTCGCATTGTTTTTTCCCCAAAACACAACCTCTTGTGTAGTTTTCTCCCCAAAACACAACCTCTTGTGTTGTTTTCTCCCCAAAACACAACCACTTGTGTTGTTTTCTCCCCAAAACACAACCTCTCGTGTTGTTTTCTCCCAAAACAGCAAACTCTTCATTAACTCCCAAAATCCCTACCTCTCGCGTTGTTCTCTTCCCCCCTCTACACAAAAAAAAAACACAGGTAACGATCATATAATCCATAAAAAGGTGATTACTTTACTTAAGTCATAATTCTGCACATGATAGTAGTGACATATATATTTAACAAGAAACATACAAATCTCCATATACTGCACATGATAGTAGTGGCATATATTCGACAAGAAAAATACAAATCTCCATACACTGCACATGATAGTAGTGACATATATTTGACAAGAAAAATACAAATCTCCATACACTGCACATGATAGTAGTGACATATATTTGACAAGAAAAATACAAATCTCCATACACTGCACATGATAGTAGTGACATATATTTGACAAGAAAAATACAAATCTCCATACACTGCTCATGATAGTAGTGACATATATATTTGACAAGAAACATACAAATCTCCATACACTGCACATGATAGTAGTGACATATATTTGACAAGAAACATACAAATCTCCATACACTGCACATGATAGTAGTGACATATATTTGACAAGAAAAATACAAATCTCCATACACTGCACATGATAGTAGTGACATATATTTGACAAGAAACATACAAATCTCCATACACTGCACATGATAGTAGTGACATATATTTGACAAGAAACATACAAATCTCCATACACTGCACATGATAGTAGTGACATATATTTGACAATAAAAATACAAATCTCCATACACTGCACATGATAGTAGTGACATATATTTGACAAGAAAAATACAAATCTCCATACACTGCACATGATAGTAGTGACATATATTTGACAATAAAAATACAAATCTCCATACACTGCACATGATAGTAGTGACATATATTTGACAAGAAACATACAAATCTCCATACACTGCACATGATAGTAGTGACATATATTTGACAAGAAACATACAAATCTCCATACACTGCACATGATAGTAGTGACATATATTTGACAAGAAACATACAAATCTCCATACACTGCACTGTAAAAAAAACTGTCATTAATGGGACAGAAACAGACTGGAGGTATTCATGGAAATATTGACCGTTGAGCTGTCGGGGGGCCCAAAGTGGAGCAAAGAATGTGTGCTATCATGAATGTACTGAGTAGGTACTATAATCACATAGAGGATCACAGCTACCCAGAAGCAATGCTGAAGTCGTAAGTGTCGGGACGAAATGCCCAGATATCGCAGCTAAGTTGTAAACCATAGCACACTATATTCAGTTCTCGGGGATACATCCTGTTATTTTGCAGAAATTTGACAACGAGGAGGAAGGAGACAGTTTGTGAAAACTGACTTAGAAACCATTCTGACGTCATTTCTTCGAGTCGAAAGGGGCAGATAATACCAGTGTTGTCATCTACTACTACATGAAGCATTCAGATTTCAGGATTACATCCTGATAATCCATAGAGCATTCCGATTTCAGGATTACATCCTGATAATCCAGAGAGCATTCCGATTTCAGGATTACATCCTGATGATCCAGAGAGCATTCCGATTTCAGGATTACATCCTGATGATCCAGTGGAGTTTGAGAAGGAACGAAAGGGTAGAATCTCCTTTTATAAATATGTTGTTTCCATTAACTTTCTGGTTGCTAACAATCTTATTTATACATTCATTATTCGTCATCATCATACTCTTGTTTTCCGTTGTTCTTCTATTAATATTAATTTCAGGAGTACACCTCCTCTGGGGGAGGAGAAAAGGCAGTCCAAGAAGACGATGGACTGACGACATTAAAGATAACATGAATACATCGTTGGAAAATTGAAAAAATGGCTAGCCGCATGGCCCAAGACAGAGAAGGGTTCAAGGATGTTCTTTGGGAAAACAACGTTCTGAAGAGAAAACGTCACATGACAATGACTACACCTGTCTGCCCACGCATTGCCCTACTATTAGTTTTAGTATTACAACTATCTGTCCACTCCTTGTACTACTATTAGTTTTACTGCAACTATCTGCTCACGCCTTGTACTACTATTAGTTTCACTGCAACTATCTGCTCACGCCTTGTACTACTATTAGTTTTAGTACTACAACTATCTGCTTACGCCTTGTACTATTAGTTTTAGTATTACAACTATCTGCTCACGCCTTGTACTACTATTAGTTTTAGTATTACAACTATCTGCTCATGCCTTGTACTACTATTAGTTTTAGTACTATTACTATCTGCTCACGCCTTGTACTACTACTAGTTTTTCTACTATAACTATCTGTCCACTCCTTGTACTACTATTAGTTTTAGTACTACTACTATCTGCTCACGCCTTGTACTACTACTACTATTAGTTTTAGTAAATCATTAAAATAATGTACATATCTGTGCAGTGTGTGTGTGTATGTCTTGTTGTTTGTGTCGATTGACCGGTCCATATTTATAGTTGCTTGAGAATATACTCTTTGACAGTCTTGATCAACATCGCATTTAATTTTTTATGTACCGCTCTCTGTACCGATATTAGTTTTAGTACCTACGTAGAACACAAGTTTTATTAGTTTTACCAAGAGCGCACAAACTATCGGACTTAAGATCTTGGTACGAAAATATCAAATGATATTGTAAAAGATATTTTCAACGTTAGAACATATATGTCTTTTTCAAGTAAATACACCAGGGGTCAGGAATCTTTTTGTCTGAGAGAGCCATGGACACCACATATTTTGAAAAGTAAGTCTGTGAGAGCCATACATTATGCTTAAAACTAATTATGTTCATGTGAATGTGCGCATTTTGTGTAATTTCAACACTAAAAGTACAATAATTATGTCTCTGAATTCTTTTTACTAACATTGTTATGCTGTTGCTTTCAATAATGAGTATTTCTTACCATTAATGCGACCTCTAGTACTGAGCTGCAGTAGACTTTAGCTCATTTGTAGAATTAAATATTGATATGCAATTAATATGTAGATCAAAGGAGTCTGAAAATACATTTTTTTTATAATCGAACATTTATATTAATTAATATGTAGATCAATGGATTCTAAAGAAACATTTTTTTTTTTTAATTCAAAAATTTGTCTGCGAGCCAGATGCATCTATCTTCCCACGTCTTCTACTGCTAGCTTCATTGGTTTCCAAGCTGTTAGTCTCACGTCACATGTCATTAATAATCAGCTATTGTACAAATTCTATTTCATCAAGAGATATACCAGTAATACCCAGTAGAAATATGCTGTGTCAGTAACAGTCCAGCAGCAATCTGTTGTGTCAGTAAACACCCAGCAGAAATGTGTTGTGCCAGTAACAACCCAGTAGAAATGTGTTGTGCCAGTAACAATCCAGTAGAAATGTGTTGTGCCAGTAACAATCCAGGAGCAATGACTTATGCCAGTAACAATCCAATAGAAATGTGTTGTGCCAGTAACAATCCAGGAGCAATGCCTCGTGCCAGTAACAATCCAGGAGCAATGACTTATGCCAGTAACAATCCAGGAGCAATGCCTTGCGCCAGTAACAATCCAGGAGCAATACCTTGTGCCAGTAACAACCCAGTAGAAATGTGTTGTGCCAGTAACAATCCAGGAGCAATGCCTTGTGCCAGTAACAACCCAGTAGAAATGTGTTGTGCCAGTAACAACCCAGTAGAAATGTGTTGTGTCAGTAACAATCCAGGAGCAATGCCTTGTGCCAGTAACAATACAGGAGCAATGCCTTGTGCCAGTAACAATCCAGGAGCAATGCCTTGTGCCAGTAACAATACAAGAGCAATGCCTTATGCCAGTAACGACCCAGTAGAAATGTGTTGTGCCAATAAAAACCGAGCAGCAATGTGTTGTGCCAGTAACAACCCAGTAGAAATGTGTTGTTCCAGTAAAAACCCAGCAGCAATGTCTTGTGCCAGTAACCACCCAACAGCATTGTCTTGTGCTAATAACAACCCAGAAGCAATGTCTTGTGCTAATAACAACCCAGCAGCAATGTCTTGTGCTAATAACAACCAAGCAGATATGTGTTGTGCTAGTAACCACCTAGCAGCAATGTCTTGTGCTAGTAACAATCCAGGGGCAATCTGTTGTGCCAGTAACAACCCAGCAGCAGTGTCTTGTGCCAGTAACAATACATGAGCAATGTCATGTGCTAATAACAACCCAGCAGTAATGTTATGTGCTAATAACAACCCAGCAGCAATGTCTTGTGCTAATAACAACAAAGCTGCAATGTCATGTGCTAATAACAACCCAGCAGCAATGTCATGTGCTAATAACAACCCAGCAGCAATGGTATGTGCTTATAACAACCCAGCAGCAGCGTCTTGTGAAAAACAAAAGACATTGAGAGACACGTAGAACGTTATAGTCATCTACTGCATCCTGGTACAATCGTCTTGATTTATCTTGCGACTGAAGCACGGTTGAATCAGGAAGAGAGATTGTGGTTGATAAAGGGCGCAACACTTTCCTACTTTAGAGTTCAGCGCTAGACATCTCAAATATCATCATTGTCTTTTTAATCAACCACACAAGTGCTGTGGCTATATGGAAGTAGTGAAGCACAAAGTATGGAATACTCAAGCTGCAGTCACATCGCTACATAAAGACGAATCAGCGCCAAAAGGTAGCTTCCTATTAAATTAAAAGCTCGATGGCAGTTGTTATCAGTGATGGAGTGTCATCACCAGCCTTTCATTACACAAATGGGGTAAAAAAAATGCATTCTTCCCCAAATGTTGTTACGCCTGCTGACAGACGCATCTCGTTCATGTGATGTAACAGGCATGCAAATAAAATACAGAACAGAGGCTAAATTCTTCAACCTTTGACGTCTGCAAGTCAAACCTGAGGTATGAGGCGCGATAGTCAGGAAGCTCCTCTATGCACTATATGCTGCGCACTATATGCTGATTCTGCAAACAGTATACAAAATATCTTAAACCAATTTGCTGAAGCCTGCGAAATCTTTGGCTCCAGCTATATCAAGGCTGGAGAACAGAAGAAGTTTTTTAACAGCATTTGTGACATCACTGACTCACTTCAACATACAAATTTATGGGAGAGTCTCTCACAAGAGAGATCTGACTGGAGTAATAGAATCGAGAGTGTCACCGCATCTGCAGAGAACCTCAGACACAATGCTGTGCAACGAAAACATGCTAGAATAAATGTAAGGACAGGTCAATTTCCCACATATCTCTCCCACACATGCTCAGAATATTCAAGCATGCATCAGATTAATTAGTCATGGTTTGTTGTCGGATCATCATCACTGCACATTAGGCACGTTCATAGTTGCTCCGATCTCTTCATGAGTGTATCTATCATTACACGTTTACTGACAGTACAGGTCTTATACTGGTTTACCATCATTCTTCTGCGACCTCAAAACATTCACTGTTCTTTAACCCTATTCTTAAATCCTGGCCATCGAATAGGAATCATCATTCACACTATATCTCTTATTGAATTCAAAACGTCAGCTCGATCCATCAACCCATCGCCAAGTACCACAGTTGCGCATGATGTCAGTTGATCTGCCCTTTCATTACTTCGAGCATCCACATGTCGGGTACGAAAATAAATGTAAATACTTTAAACCTTGCCTTTATCAAGTCCTAAAACCACTGCTTGCGAATGAGACCCACGTGTACTTTCCTAATCACAATCATAGAGTCATTCAAGATACAGAACTGTGAGCTCTATCAACTCAAATTCCCTGATCAACGCCATAATCTCCATGGTCATGCCACTCGTAGCAACCGCAAAGGCCCCACTCACCTCCCTGATCGTTTTACCTGACCACTGAGCTGTGAATGCCCTAGCACAGCAAACATGTCTAATCACAGATCCATCAGTGTATATAATTACATCCCCCTCTTTGGCATTCTCACTGACCAAAGCATGCACCTTTTGCTCCACAGACGTTGGACACAATTCTCTGCATTCCCTGCTAAGTATTATTACTACTCTCAAACCGGTTTGGAAATCTGTGGATAGACTTATCCATTCCGCACCTGCTGCTACATCTTGCAATCTGCACAGGCTTTGTATGACATCCTCAGCACGTCTCATCCACGACTCCCCTCTCTTATGTCTGCTACCATTAACTTTCTGTATTCCAGAATACAATAAGTGTTCCTTGTCTGCATTTATTTGTAGGTACGCCCGTGCACGGCAATACTTTAATCTGTGATCTGCTTTTGGACAATCGAGTAAGTACCGCCTAGCTGTTGTCTTGTGCACCCAAGAATGATACGCATTGCTGCATTCTGGATTTGATCCATTCTTTCGATCTGAGTTTGACTAAGATTCAGAACTGCCAGTGCGTATCCACCACACTTTGAACAGACAAAATTGGAGATATCTGACCTCTACCCTATGCGCTAACTTCAGCGTTAAAGGTAAATAAATGAATTCCACCACAGCCACTACCAAACCCTGGTACAAAAGAAATAACAACCTCTGCTCACACTGCGTAGCAGTCATAACCTTCATTTCTGCTAATCCCTTGCCTGCCCTTATGGTCAACATGGTCAACATGTTCTCTGAAACTCAGACTTCTGTCAAAAATCACAAAAGCATTGTGTTGGTTTTTTCTAACCTGTTCCTGACAAACGAAACATGTGTCATGGGTGACTTTACCGTGTGATTGTTCAAGGAAAGTCACGTTACGATACCTTAGAAGGATGTACTACTGCTCTCGTATCTCGACACCAATTTGTCAGTCTGTCCAGCTCTTCATGTAGTTCCACGACGCATTCTTCTCGATTTCTGCCCTGCCTATACACCAGGACGTCATCGGCGTACGACATCATTCTTCCAGTACCTGTGATATGATTGCTAGTGATGTGTACTGTGTATATATTGAAAAGCAGAGTAGATAGAGGAGATCCCTGTGTCAAACCCGGGTTAATAACCATTGGTGCCGATATCCAGTTACCACACTTACGAACTACTATCCTGTGCAGCAGGGCTGCACCAACCCACTGCACGACAAAAGGATTTACTGCAAGATTTAACAGCTGGTCCATCAAGACATCCAAGCACACCCTATTCTAAACATCCTCAAAATCTATTGCGACTGCACATGTCTCCATGTGCGAATCGAACCCTTCAAAAACGTTCTGCGCAAATATGGCTGCATTCTGCCATGTCTTTCTTCCTGGCTGATACCTACCTAACATCGTTGGTACACTTATTTCTCTCAAGATGACACGATACCAGCCAGGCCACAATTTTTTTTCTTCAAAAGCTTGCCTTTTGTATTCTGCAATGTTATTATTCTGTAGCCCCTTTTATCCTGATGATGTGATCCTTGCCAGTTTTGTGTAGTGGGACTAAGTAGCCATGCGGCCAGCCTTCTTTTACTGTGCCCTTTAAAATGCTATTATTGAACATGTTCTCCATCTCTCCCAACTCCTCATCCGTTCTCCGACTAATGTCATCATATCTAATGTCATCATATCTAATGTCATCATATCTAATGTCATCATATCTAATGTCATCTGGTCCAGGTGACGTGCTTTTGTACTTTTCAGCGCCATCATAATTTCTCATCTACAATTATCATATGTTTTCCATTATTCACAGTCGGGTACAACGCAGACATCATCACCTTCATCAACATCCCAGTTGAGCTGAACGGTCATCGTCGAATACGACTGACGAACTTCTAATCAGCAATGTTTCACACACTCAGTTGGGAACTATAATTTCTAATACATCATTCATACACTCAGTTGGGAACTATAATTTCTAATACATCATTCATACACTCAGTTGGGAACTATAATTTCTAATACATCATTCATACACTCAGTTGGGAACTATAATTTCTAATACATCATTCATACACTCAGTTGGGAACTATAATTTCTAATACATGATTCACACACTCAGTTTGTAACTATTTTTCTAGCAAATTATTCACACACTCAGTAACTATAATTTCTCACAAATTAATCACACACTCGGTAACTGTATTTTCTAACAAATGCCTCAAACACTAAGTTGGTAACCACATTTTCTAAGAAATGCCTACGCACTGAGTTGGTAACCTTATTTTCTAACGAAGTTGGTAACCATATTTTCTAATAAATGCCTCACACACTAAGTTAGTAACCATATTTTCTAACAAATTACTCACACACTCAGTTGGTAACCATATTTTCTAACAAATTATTCACACACTAAGTTAGTAACCATATTTTCTAACAAATTACTCACACACTCAGTTGGTAACCATATTTTCTAACAAATTATTCACACACTAAGTTGGTAACCATATTTTCTAACAAATGCATCAGACACTAAGGTGGTAACCATATTTTCTAACAAATGCCTCAAGCGTTAAGTTGGTAACCATATTTTCTAACAAATGCCTCACACACTCAGTTGGTAACCATATTTTCTAACAAATTATTCACACACTCAGCTGATAACTATGTAACATACGTCAAGCATATCCAATTATATTTATTGCAGTAATAACTTTCTGAACCTTGTTGTTATATTGTTTTCAATTGGCTGGTATGGAAGTTTCTCGTTCATGTTTATTAGTCAGAACTAGACGTTTACGTAGAGTGCAGCTGTACGATTGTATCTTTGTTATGTTAAATAAGAATTCCATGGCAGACAGGGAACAGGTAGAGTAGAGAAGAATTTTGTAAGTAGATGGATGAAAAAAACAGTTCATCATGTTTCCTTACATAGCACCAGCCGATTATTTTCGCTTCTTTTCTTAAAATACACCATCTGTATTGATGAAATTAACACACTCTGTACCGATGTGTTCGTCAGCACACATTGTTAAGATGCGATACAATAGAGTTAGTGGGAGCAGCACATGTATGACAATTGTAGTGTGCCTATGTACATACACACATAATACGTAAAACCCACAACCCATCAGGGGTTGAAGATATCAGCACAAAAACATTGTAAGCATCAACACCTAGAGCCCTCGGACTCTAGCGATTTCTATCTTCGGTAAAGCGAATAAGTATGGGAAACACCTGACCGGTCCAATCTTTGATATTGTCTGCCCATGATTTTCTTTGTCTTCCTCTCGTCCACCCAACCGATACCCTCGACAGTAGAAGACATCCGTACATAATTAATTAGGGACTTTGATGCGTTTTTGATTCATGTCATGATTTTGGTTGGTCACTATTTATATACTTGGAGTCGCATGTCAAAAATAGCCAAGGCGATTCCAATTATATAAAAAGTAACCAACGAATAGCAATACAATCAACAATGTAACGAATGAAGTTTTGCTTACTTTCAGCGGTTAGGTCTTCTATCTATACGGTCGCGAAGAGTGCGGCTTGGTTGTGAGGTAGTGAGTACATATGAGGATTCTAGTGCCCTATGAGGTTCATCTTACACGCCTATTAAACCTGTCAATCTCTCAGATCTATTTAGGCACTGATCTGAAAGTACCAGCCTCTACACTGTGACGAATTCAATGAGACAAGGATTCCATCACCTATAGCCTTGTCCGGCTTGTGTTAAATATAACTACCGTTCATAACTCATTTTTCAGATACTGCATAACTCATCCGTATCCTTAAGATACTGCATAACTCATCTTTCAGATACTTCATAACTCATCTTTCAGATACTTCATAACTCATATTTCAGATACTTCATAACTCATATTTCAGATACTTCATAACTCATATTTCAGATACTTCATAACTCATATTTCAGATACTTCATAACTCATATTTCAGATACTTCATAACTCATCTTTCAGATACTTCATAACTCATATTTCAGATACTTCATAACTCATCTTTCATATACTGCATAACTCATCCTTCAGATACGGCATAACTCATATTTCAGATACTTCATAACTCATCTTTCAGATACTTCATAACTCATATTTCAGATACTTCATAACTCATCTTTCATATACTGCATAACTCATCTTTCAGATACTTCATAACTCATATTTCAGATACTTCATAACTCATCTTTCATATACTGCATAACTCATCCTTCAGATACGGCATAACTCATCTTTCAGATACTTCATAACTCATCTTTCAGATACTTCATAACTCATATTTCAGATACTTCATAACTCATCTTTCATATACTGCATAACTCATCCTTCAGATACGGCATAACTCATATTTCAGATACTTCATAACTCATCTTTCATATACTGCATAACTCATCCTTCAGATACGGCATAACTCATCTTTCAGATACTTAATAACTCATCTTTCAGATACTTCATAACTCATATTTCAGATACTTCATAACTCATATTTCAGATACTTCATAACTCATCTTTCAGATACTTCATAACTCATATTTCAGATACTTCATAACTCATATTTCAGATACTTCATAACTCATATTTCAGATACTGCATAACTCATATTTCAGATACTGCATAACTCATCTTTCAGATACTGCATAACTCATATTTCAGATACTGCATAACTCATCTTTCAGATACTTCATAACTCATATTTCAGATACTGCATAACTCATCTTTCAGATACTGCATAACTCATATTTCAGATACTGCATAACTCATCTTTCAGATACTGCATAACTCATCTTTCAGATACTGCATAACTCATATTTCAGATACTGCATAACTCATCTTTCAGATACTTCATAACTCATCTTTCAGATACTGCATAACTCATCTTTCAGATACTGCATAACTCATCTTTCAGATACTGCATAACTCATATTTCAGATACTGCATAACTCATCTTTCAGATACTGCATAACTCATCTTTCAGATACTGCATAACTCATATTTCAGATACTGCATAACTCATCTTTCAGATACTTCATAACTCATATTTCAGATACTGCATAACTCATCTTTCAGATACTTCATAACTCATCTTTCAGATACTTCATAACTCATATTTCAGATACTGCATAACTCATCTTTCAGATACTTCATAACTCATATTTCAGATACTGCATAACTCATCTTTCAGATACTGCATAACTCATCTTTCAGATACTTCATAACTCATCTTTCAGATACTTCATAACTCATCTTTCAGATACTGCATAACTCATATTTCAGATACTGCATAACTCATCTTTCAGATACTTCATAACTCATATTTCAGATACTGCATAACTCATCTTTCAGATACTGCATAACTCATCTTTCAGATACTTCATAACTCATCTTTCAGATACTTCATAACTCATATTTCAGATACTGCATAACTCATCTTTCAGATACTGCATAACTCATATTTCAGATACTGCATAACTCATCTTTCAGATACTGCATAACTCATCTTTCAGATACTGCATAACTCATCTTTCAGATACTGCATAACTCATATTTCAGATACTTCATAACTCATATTTCAGATACTGCATAGCTCATATTTCAGATACTGCATAACTCATCTTTCAGATACTGCATAACTCATCTTTCAGATACTGCATAACTCATCTTTCAGATACTGCATAACTCATATTTCAGATACTTCATAACTCATATTTCAGATACTGCATAACTCATATTTCAGATACTGCATAACTCATCTTTCAGATACTGCATAACTCATCTTTCAGATACTGCATAACTCATCTTTCAGATACTGCATAACTCATATTTCAGATACTTCATAACTCATATTTCAGATACTGCATAACTCATATTTCAGATACTGCATAACTCATATTTCAGATACTTCATAACTCATCTTTCAGATACTTCATAACTCATCTTTCAGATACTTCATAACTCATATTTCAGATACTGCATAACTCATATTTCAGATACTGCATAACTCATCTTTCAGATACTGCATAACTCATCTTTCAGATACTGCATAACTCATCCTTCATATACGGCATAACTCATCTTTCAGATACGGCATAACTCATCTTTCAGATACTGCATAACTCATCCTTCATATACGGCATAACTCATCCTTCATATACGGCATAACTCATCCTTCATATACGGCATAACGCATCCTTCATATACGGCATAACTCATCTTTCAGATACTGCATAACTCATCCTTCATATACGGCATAACTCATCTTTCAGATACGGCATAACTCATCCGTATCCTTCAGATACGGCATAACTCATCCTTCATATACGGCATAACTCATCTTTCAGATACTGCATAACTCATCTTTCAGATACGGCATAACTCATCTTTCAGATACGGCATAACTCATCCTTCAGATACGGCATAACTCATCCTTCATATACGGCATAACTCATCTTTCAGATACTGCATAACTCATCTTTCAGATACTGCATAACTCATCTTTCAGATACTGCATAACTCATCTTTCAGATACTGCATAACTCATCTTTCAGATACTGCATAACTCATCTTTCAGATACTGCATAACTCATCTTTCAGATACTGCATAACTCATCTTTCAGATACTGCATAACTCATCTTTCAGATACTGCATAACTCATCTTTCAGATACTGCATAACTCATCTTTCAGATACTGCATAACTCATCTTTCAGATACTGCATAACTCATCCGTATCCTTCAGATACTGCATAACTCATCTTTCAGATACTGCATAACTCATCCTTCATATACGGCATAACTCATCCTTCATATACGGCATAACTCATCCTTCATATACGGCATAACTCATCTTTCAGATACTGCATAACTCATCTTTCAGATACTGCATAACTCATCTTTCAGATACTGCATAACTCATCCTTCAGATATTGAATCTTTTTGCTTAGAAAAAATAATTCGGAGTAATAACTCCTCATTAAAAGTTTACCAAAGTGATGAAAAACTACCGACAAGCCTACAGTCTACCATACAGTTTGTCTATCGGCCAACCCATTGGTGTTTACTCTAAACCAGAATATGATGGATATGCTTGTTGAAGGTTTCCGTGGTCGGCTAGTTCAACATTCTTCGCATTCCTCACTTCAATCGTCCAGTTCTATTACTACCACACTTAATGATGAATTATTCAAGTACCGTCCAGTTCTACTACTACCACACTTAATGCTGAATTATTCAAGTATCGTCCAGTTCTACTACTACCACACTTAATGCTGAATTATTCAAGTACCGTCCAGTTCTACTACTACCACACTTAATGCTGAATTATTCAAGTATATGATTACGTAGAGGTGTGCAAATCAAGCAGACGTTCACGAAGCAGTTTCAAAAAATCACTGTTATCCATTATTAACTTCCCACCTATTGATGCTTGCGACTCAAGTCTGTCTGCTCTCACAGTGCCGCTCACACTAGGATGTCCCAGACAGTAGATAAATGTGACAACCTGGTGTCACTTCTTTACGACTGTGACACATCCAACCACCCTTAGTCGCCTCCTACGTCATTCATAATAGTTTTTGCTCCTAATTCTGGCCCTTCAATACGGGAGAGAATTAAAACACAAACAATGTTCCCTTGCAGTTACTGGTGAACGGTTGTATGGTTTATATTTTCATCTAACAAAGAGCACAAACCAAATCAACATTTCAAAACATGAAACACTTTCAGATGGTTTAATACAGTGAGATGGAGGCTGCTGAGACGTTGTTATTGAGAAAAATGATGGAAAAATTTAATGAAACATTATGAAAAGTAATATAAAGGTACTTAGAAATGCAGGAGTGAAGATAAAAATTATAACTAAGTTTAAAGGCAGACAGCTTCGCATGTGGTTGCGTCTGTGGGTCTCACCAATGGCCCACTAGACATACCACCTATGCAACACAAAACATTAGTGGATGTTTATATATGCCGTTATATTGAGGTTATCTTCTTAGAAGAAGCTTCATGGCAAGTCATTTATACAATTATGCTTTTATTTTGTTGTTGAAATGTGTTTCATGTTTACCTGAATATATATGTATGCACCATCTGTGGATGGGAGGGAGCCAGAGATGTACTGTGCAGCACTGGGAAGGAGGAAACTGACAGCACTGTTTTTTCCTATGGCTGAAACCCATCATAGAGGCACATTGACTCAGGAAGTGACAATCCTTTTGACTTGAACATTTGGTTGCATGCCTGGAGCAATAGAGACGTTCGGCATAACCAGTAGTCAATTGGTGGCGGGGAATGAGCACAGTAAACCCTATATTGGCTACAGTGGTTAGAAGCAGTGCATAGGTGGAAACCTACCTTCTTGGAGGTGTAACAGTTATTATCTGGATCTGTCTCGGGGTGGGCCGAAAATCCACAGAATTCCCAGAAATATAATGCCATTTAATGGCATTAGGTCAAAGGGCATGAGCCCATGGACCGCTGGATCAGCAACCAACCAACCAACCAACCAACCATCCAACCAACCAACCAAAGGCAGATAGACAACATATATAGGAGTATGTGATAAGAGGAATAAACATTTAACATTTAGTAACAATAGGAAAGATCAAGGAAAGAAAAACAGGGAGAAGACAATAAGGAGCTAGTGGATGTGTTGCCATCGTGGCATGGGAGAATGTTGCCAGATGAAGTTATTCACAACGTAAGATACAAGAAATTATGGAGAAACAAGAGTTGCCTGATGTGTGCTCGACTACGCCACTCGTCATGGCACACGACTGGTAAATATTTTCTATTCCAAATTTTGAAATAAAAAGGGAACATTTATTATATTCCTGACAGCATGTCTCTGAAAGATAGTCTGCCTGAATAACTGGCACTGTGACTCGTACTTTGTGTCGACAGCCAATAAAATTCACTAGAAAAGTCAAATATGTCATTTTTTAAAGGATATTTTCCCATTAGTCAATATGTTTTATATAGTCGACGGTCACCATTCCCACTAAACCATACTAAGTTATTAAATGAACATGATCCCCGAAAGTTGAACGGGGAGTTGTCCACCGGCAATGGGTAAAGTTGCTGGCGCAATCTGCCACTAAAAACACCACGTTCATTTTATTTCCCAGAAATGCGGGTGTTAAGAGTAATGAATGATCTGATTAATTGGTGAGCATTGTCACAGTATCGAAAGGTACATCAATACAAATTTCTGACATACTCATTGCACTGTGGGACCTTGTCTGTTCATAACATTTTCAGATGTGTGAATCACGAGAGCAATCAAAAACTCCAGGAGATTAAAATAAAGATTGGAACGGACCAGAAAGAAAAACGTGATAGCTAAGCAGAAAGACTGATATCTCAAAAATGAACTAGAAGAAGCTAGTCTCTGATTGATTTATTGAGATCTATAGAGTTATCGGAGAAACTGTGCACCTGTAGAAATGCCTGATGTGTGCTGATGATAATCTTCAGCAATAACTAATGACTCAACGTCTTTTTTTTTTACTATTCTTCTTCTTCTTCAGCGTTCGCTCTCAGATAACCACAGCGATTATTTCGTATGATTTCCGCCGGGGAGTGTGAGGTACGTTGTGCTGCAAGTTCCACAGTAGAACTGTGATTATTTGCACCCCGTTGCCACTTGTGGTCAGGACGTCCAAAATCCAGCACATCCCTTTTCGTCATTCATTTATTTCGGGTTTGGTCCCTAGTCTGTGACAGCCTGTGTATCTGTCGCCGGGCACGCTGGTGTGTGGTGCCTCTTCGCCAAGACGCTTGTCGAGCGCGTCTATCTGGCATATCCACCGTACATAAACCCATCTCGTGCAATTGGACGAACTCTGCCTGTGTCCATCGGGTGCCTTTTCTCATCCACGAGCCTGGTTCCGTATGAGGAAGAACTCGCCAGGAGAGTTGGACCCTGGCTCGTTCGCCCTCCTACCCGAAGCGTTGTTCATAGACATGGTGAGCCCCTCGCACAAGTTTGAGTCTCACACCACGCGTTTGAGAGCAATGCGTTCTCGAGCTGAGCGACCTTGTCCCAATAGCGCCTGAGCCCATCAGGTACTGAACCCTTTCTCTCTGCAAGTGTATTTCCGTTATAGGAGATCTTGACAGTAGAGTTGGGCCAGGACTGCCATCGTTGTCCCCTTCTTGCCTAAGCCCATCGGGTTCGGAACCATTTCTCTTCGCGAGCATATTTCCGGTATAGGAAGGCTCGACATTAGAGTTGGTTTAGGTCTTCTTGCTTTTCCGAGCGCTCACGATTGGGTCTGGGTCTCTGCCTATAAGGGTCACAGGTAACTAGAAGCTCGTCTCGAGCTAACATAACTTATAGTTCCCTTTCCTAGGACTTTTTATTTTTCATTTGCAGTTCGCGATTCCCTCTGGCGCTGTTCTGCCCTTTCATTGTGTCATTGTACTCATTATGGCATATATTTGTTTATATCCATGCACCCACCTTTACGTGTCTTTTACATTGGCCGCCCCTCCAATGTTCTGACTGGACTTACAAGCGACACTGTATGTCGACAGTGTCGCTCTATGTGGTGATGCAAATGGTTTCGGAGATATTTTCTGTCTCTTGTGCAGTCAAATCTCTTTCCATCTGCTTCCTCCACATTCTCGGACACGATCCCCAAATTATTTGGCCAGAATCAGCTCGAGCTGCTGTTTTCTGTTACCAGGGTGCACCGCGAGGAGGTACATTTGGGATCTTGGTTATCTGCTAACACAGGGTCCGCCAAGATCAATGCGTTCCCTTTGCACCCCCCTTTTTTTAACTATGCAATGACTTATTGTGTTTTTCACGGTAAAGTCTGGGTTACACGAGTTAAGTCACACGAGTTAAAGTCACACGAGTTAAGTCACACGAGTTAAGTCACACGAGTTACGTCACACGAGTTAAAGTCACACGAGTTAAATTCACACGAGTTTAAGTCACACGAGTTAAAGTCACACGAGTTTAAGTCACACGAGTTTAAGTCACACGAGTTTAAGTCACACGAGTTAAAGTCACACGAGTTAAAGTCACACGAGTTAAGTCACACGAGTTAAAGTCACACGAGTTAAGTCACACGAGTTTAAGTCACACGAGTTTAAGTCACACGAGTTAAAGTCACACGAGTTACGTCACACGAGTTAAAGTCACACGAGTTAAAGTCACACGAGTTAAAGTCACACGAGTTAAGTCACACGAGTTAAAGTCACACGAGTTTAAGTCACACGAGTTTAAGTCACACGAGTTAAAGTCACACGAGTTAAGTCACACGAGTTAAAGTCACACGAGTTTAAGTCACACGAGTTTAAGTCACACGAGTTTAAGTCACACGAGTAAAAGTCACACGAGTTAAGACACACGAGTTAAAGTCACACGAGTTAAGTCACACGAATTAAAGTTATTCCGTATCTGTTCCTCAATTTATTTTAAATTCTCTTACTTCTTCATCAGCGTTCATTCTCAACTCCCGCTGGATCTCCCTTGTAACAGAGACCATGGTCCTACTAGATTTCCAGCAGGATGTAGTCCTGAGAATGGAAATGCGCTGTGTCTCCGTTTTATTTGCGCCAACGGCCCGACACATCCCTCTTCGGCGGTGTTCTCTTACTAAATACTTCATTATCCGATAGTCAAGACAAGATACAGATTTTGATGTGTTTATCCCAAGACACAACAAATGTAGTTCGACGAATGGCTTGCGTTACATCTAAACCCGTAGATAAGAGACAGAGGGTGCTGGTGTAATTGAGTCAACGGGGAAGAAGGGTGTTGTGGCAGTTGAGTAAAATTTGCCATTTTTCCCTAAACAAAGATAAAAATATTAAATGGTAAATTCTTCTATTCACCCAAAATATTATCATTAGCATTTGAAAAAAAAACTACATTCTTGCCTTTTTTATAAAATATTCACCTGTTTTATCAAAGTAGTATGTATGGCCCAGGTTACATCGTAGTTTGCAGCATGGCTGCGATATTAGTCCAACGTATTACTCTTAAGGTTGGAATTTTTGGTCATATTGACAGAATGAGTAATCAGTCTGATGTCCAAAATCCTTAGTCGTCTTTTATAGCATGTATGGCAGGTACTTTGTTACTATTCGCATTCCCTTACCACACACTGAATCTCAAATCAACCGTTTCAAACATTGTTGTGAACTCTACATACTCGACCTCCGTATATATAGACAATTCAATCGGTCAGTCAACCTTTCAATCCGTTTCACCTCAGACATTTTACAAACAATACCTTCAAGTATGTCAGAAATGTTTCAGCTCATTGAGTTAATGAATTTTACAGCGGTTGCCATTGACACTCGTTAGGGAATTGTCGTTGCCAGGCTATTTCAGTCACACGAAACAGTGACCTGCGATTTTGTAAAGACGTTCTTTAAATACATGTCTTCAAGGCTGTCCTTAAGTTTCGCTCGAACATTTCGAAAAATAACACATCAGAATGAACGAACCATATGTAGTTTCGAACGTTTCCGATTAGTAACGAATAACTTTATTAAGGTACCTTGTCTTGTTTGAAGTCGATGTAGACACATTGGATTCTAGACCGTAGATTTATTTTCTTAATAATAGAAGCATTTAGAAAAGATAATTTCTTCGTGACCTTTAGAAAATACCATTTCCTCTTGACCTTTAGGAAAATATCATTTCTTCTTGACTTTTAGAAATGATAATTTCATCTTGACCTGTAAGAAAATAGCATTTCATCTTTACCTTTAGAAGAGATCATTTCTTCTTGACCTTTACAAGAGATCATTTCTTCTTGACCTTTGCAAGAGATCATTTCTTCTTGACCTTTGCAAGAGATCATTTTTTCTTGACCTTTAGAAGAGATCATTTCTTCGTTTTCATGGTATTTTTATTAACCTTTTGATTCTTATTACCAATAGAAGCATGTAGAGACTAACGAGAAATGAACCAGTTCCATTCTAGCGACAACGAATCGCCTTGCAACTCGAAAAAACAGATTTTTCCGTACTTGAATAACCGCATCTCCTCGTTTAGATGAGCTTGATTCAGTATCTTTAAGGACAAAATATTTGATTAAGGGCAAAGCAAGAGTAGATATGAAAGGTCACAACAGTAGAAAAGTTCTAAATCATAGAGTTTCTCAAATCTCAGTACTGTCTCCAACTCTGTTTCTTGTATTTTTATAACTTATCTAATTTGCGAGCTGCCACAAGGTATAAGATCCACCATGTATACTGATGACACGGGTGTGTGGAGGAATTAAAGATCGCCAACATGAAAATATAAAAGGCAGCAGACAACATAACAGCATTTGGCAGAGGAATGGATGATAAAGATCAATGCTGAAAAAATCATCAAAAAACACTTGTTCCGCTGTCAATTAAGGACAAAGCACATACAAAAAAGAACCCGGTGTACCTGAGCATCACACTAGATAAAAGATTGACGTGCATGAACTAAATTGAGAAAATAGATGCACAAATAAGACAAAAACTAGCTATTCTGTGAAAATTGACAGGAACAATCTTGGCGAGAGGGGGAGGCAATGAAACAAAACTAATGAAGGAATATGCAAGTGCAATTAGGGATAAACAACATGGAATTCAGCAACAAATTATCATCTACAAACTCTGGACAAAAACGGTACTGAACCAATCAGTTCGTATTATCACAGGTTCCATAAAGACTTCTCTCATAAATAGAACGTCAGACACCATACAGGTGGGACACTAAGACTATGCTCCATACAGAAAAGTGCAAGAGCATGTCAGCATAACGATCAGATTCGATGATCTAACCAGTAGGAGGCTGAAAAGTAGCAGTTTTATTCACCGATCAATAAAAGGAATACAAGAATAAACTACCAGGCAGAACATAAGAAATAACAGCAAGATTTTCCCAATTCAAAAAAGGAATACAAGAATAAACTACCAGGCAGAACATAAGAAATAACAGCAAGATTTTCCCAATTCAAAAAAGGAATACAAGAATAAAAAACCAGGCAGAACATAAGAAATAACAGCAAGATTTTCCCAATTCAAAAAAGGAATTCAAAAATAAACTACCAGGCAGAACATAAGAAATAACAGCAAGATTTTCCCAATTCAAAAAAGGAATACAAGAATAAAAAACCAGGCAGAACATAAGAAATAACAGCAAGATTTTCCCACTTCAAAAAAGGAATTCAAAAATAAACTACCTGGCAGAACATAAGAAATAAAAGCACGATTTTCCCAATTCCGTTGCAGCAATATCAAAATCTATCTATCAGAACCACCATAAACAATACATACACAATGAAATATCTGAATACTCTCCAAAAGAGAAAAATAGTATTCAACATGATTAAAGTACATGATGTATCCCAGACAATCGTGGATACAGGTATATAATGATGGATCAGCAACCAGAACAGTGACGAACGAGGTACTAATATCTACATAAAATATCCACACACAAAATATAAAATGAATCTACATGTTTATCAGCTGAAATTTTCCGTTCCAACTAATCTGCGAAAGTACAAACCCTACGCATTGTTGCAGAAATAGTAAATATACAAGACAATGTCAATAGGTGGCATTTCTTATTTATAACATGTCTATCCTACAAGCCCTTGACTGATAAAATTCCGGACCTGAAGGAGGCCATACGAGAAGTGAACATCCAAAGTAGGGCAGTACTACAGTCGATATCATCCTACTGTGGAATACAAGCAAATGAAAAGGCAGATAAGCTCATACAAAATGGAGCAACACAGAAAACAAAAAGATCAAGAAATCCCCTACACGGAAAAGAGGATCCTCATCAAAGCTATTAAGAAAGTATATCACTCAAAAGACTATCACTACCTCGAAAGAACTAAGCAGGTTATCATCTTCCACACCAGGACAGGACAGACTAAACAGTCACTTATATCGATGTGGCAGTCAGCACTGCGTGTCATTTACGTGGCAGGCAGGACAGACGTGTCACCTCTATGTCTATGTGGCAGGAAGATCCTAGAGGAAACTGCGGAAGATAGTATCCAGCAAAATTGCATTACACTAAGCCAGTTTAGGGAGGAGCACTGCTCCCCAGAGATAGACAGAAATCCACAGAAAGATGTATAGAAGCCTTTTGGAACTTTCAAATACAGCAGCATTTATCAAGTAAACCAGACTTGCTGTGTAGACATAACCAGCAGCATTTATCAAGTAAACTGGATGTGCCGTGTAGACACAACCAGCAGCGTCTATCAAGTAAACAGGACTTGCCGTGTAGACAAAACCAGCAGCGTTTATCAAGTAAACAGGACTTGCTGTGTAGACACAACCAGCAGCATTTATCAAGTAAACCGGACTTTCTGTGTAGACACAATAAACAGCATTTATCAAGTAAACAGGACCTGCTGTATAGACACAACTTTGAATATGAAGAAGAGAACCAGAAGCAATAACTGCCTTAGAAAGCAGACCCTCTGAGAGCCATTTTACATATCGATAAAAGGTTATAATGTGTGAAGAATTCTTTTTATTAATAAAGTAAAGGTAGTTCTTTGTGTCTGTGTGTCGAAGATAAAGTTGATAATCAAAAACACTGTAATACAGCTGGTTTCATACACATATTCCTGTTTTGTATAATTGTTCTGTAAGAATGTAAACATGTTATTTTCGGGCTTCTTGTGGGACAGAAAGGAAAAGACTCGTATTTGAACCTTAAAAAAGTGTCTAGATCACACATTATATAAGATATTTGTCACTATCATATAATCCCCAGAGAATAAATATATTAAGCGGTTATATCAAAGAACACGTGCAGAAGAGGTATAGGAGGAGACAAGACGTAGTTAAGTGCTGGAGGTAACTTGAGAGAAACATTACAAATTTGAGATCTGATTGTACCGTGTTGGTTTTTCTATTGCTCACGAGAACTCTTACATCGATGGATTACCTTGTTTTTTTAAACACCTATTTACATGATATTCTTGACAATTACTGAACTCTCATGAATTCTTCTCATTTGAATCTATTTAGTTCCATTAGAATTGCTATACTCCACATCTTCGATAACCAAACAAATGTTCCGCAACGAAATTATTCTAACCCTGTTTTGAAAATATTTCTCACATAATTCCTTCAGTCTCATCACCCTTGGAAGTTTTCTTCTAACAATATTTGTAATCAGATCTCTTGCAATTATCACTATGAAATCTCCTGCAATTATTCACATAAAGCTCTTGCAATTATCCACATAAAAGCTCTTGCAATTAAAACTATAAAATCTCATGTAGTTATCCAAAGTAATCTCTTGCAAGTATCTATATAAAATCTCTTGCACTTATCCATTTAAAATCTTTTGCAATTATCCATATACAATCTCTTGCAATTATCACTATAAAATATCTAGCTATTATCACTATAAAATATCTTGCAAGCATCATATACAATCTCTTGTAATTATCACTATAAAATATCTAGCTATTATCATTATAAAATATCTTGCAAACATCATATACAATCTCTTGCAATAAAAATCGCGTGTACA
The DNA here is from genome assembly GCA_034231615.1 of Meghimatium bilineatum. Lineage (NCBI taxonomy): Eukaryota > Metazoa > Mollusca > Gastropoda > Stylommatophora > Philomycidae > Meghimatium > Meghimatium bilineatum. The sequence goes on along the minus strand of CM067313.1, from coordinate 24,594,647 downwards.
CTTAATTCTTCCGAATCTCGTCTCGTAAAATATCTAAGAATTTTCAATCTAAAATCTATTTGAACCCAATTCCCTGTAATTGTTCCTCCGACACATTCTTACAATAGAAACCCTTGCTGATGACCTTCAACCTCGGTGTATTCCTATCACAATGCCATTCTATATGCCGAAATATTGTCTTTAAAATGCCCAGATGGCAGCAATAGTAATTTACACAATGTCAACACGACAGTTTCCACAGTTATGACAGGAACAAGTGTCTTCAGCAGTTTCACGAATATAGTTTCAGTTTACCCATTACACTATTCTTATATTTCCTATTTTCTCCCTATAAAACTCTCCAAGCGCACATATCATTTTATTTCTTCTATGTTATTCATCTTACACTTTCCCCCATCTTCTTTAACAATTAATAAGTAACAGAAAGAGACACGCACTACCAGAAGCAAATTCTAATGAAGAACTAGCATGATACTGCTAATTAGGAAAGCTTCGTTGCCTTCATATTGAGTGCATCATTAAGGACATCAAAGGAACAGATGTAAACACATGCAATTGATTTGTCATAAGAAATGACACAGCTACAACATACTTGTATTATCACAGTGATTTTGTTGTCCTACACACAGGATCAACATTGAAGATGCGAATATATTTGAGGTTCTCAAACTTACAGAATGTGACAACTCCAGATAGCGTTAATCATCGATTGGATGGCCACGCATGCATCACAGTTGTGAAACGATAAATATATAGGATCATGCATACATGACAATAATGAAAAGATAAATCTATAGGATGATGCATACATGACAATAATGAAGAGATAAATCTATAGGATGATGCATACATGACAATAATGAAAAGATCAATCTATAGGATCATGCATACATGACAATAATGAAAAGATAAATCTATAGGATCATGCATACATGACAATAATGAAAAGATAAATCTATAGGATCATGCATACATGACAATAATGAAAAGATAAATCTATAGGATCATGCATACATGACAATAATGAAAAGATAAATCTATAGGATGATGCGTACATCATCATAAAGAACAGATCAATCTATAGTACTGACTTGCATCTATCAAAATAATTAAACGATGAATCTCTATAGGAGTAACATACATGCTTCATCGTAATGAAACGATGAATCTTTTGGATGACACATATATCGTCGTAATGAAACGATGAATCTTTTGGATGACACATATATCGTCGTAATGAGACGATGAATCATTTGGATGACACATATATCGTCGTAATGAAACGATGAATCTTTTGGATGACACATATATCGTCGTAATGAAACGATGAATCTTTTGGATGACACATATATCGTCGTAATGAAACGATGAATCTTTTGGATGACACATATATCGTCGTAATGAAACGATGAATCTTTTGGATGACACATATATCGTCGTAATGAAACGATGAATCTCTATAGGAGTAACATACATCTATCACAATAATTAAACGAATAATCTCTATAGGATTGACATGCATGCTTTTGTCCATGTCCTGTAAGATTTGGCTGCTGCTCTGAGACATTGTGCGACAATTCTAGACCTAATTTTCCAGTCTCCCAATATTTCATTACTCTATATCCCTGGGGACGCCACTGTAGTATAGTGTGAAAATTCAATGTGGACACTATCAGTCTGTGGTCAGTACATCACTCTGCACCTCACATGGCTTTAGTCATGCATATCTCCAATTTCCCTCCTTCTGATGTTGGCATAATTTATCAGATCCATAGTTTGGATGAGAATGTATCCATGAAGACTTGCTGCATGTAGGCATTCGAAAGACTTGGTGATAGATCCTGAATGGAACATAGTCTTATGAGGCGTAACCTATTCCTGATGCCTCTACCCTTACCCGTGTTTTCTTAGAACTCTATTTGGACTGATGATCATTTTCAACTCTTTTCAACCTAAGATCACACAGTACGATCAGTTTATCTGATTTTAATCCTAGATTACATCACTCATCTACTTCCTCATAAAATGTGTCTTTCACCTCATCTGGGTTCCTTATTTTCGAAGCAGAGAATCTAATTAGAATTGTTAACCTCTTCTTGCCCACTTGTACACGTAATGTCATGAGACGGTCGCTTAGTCCTCGGGAAAGACTTGGGAGACCTTTATACAAGGTTGGTTCTAACTGAAAATCCAACTCCCGATTCCCGTCGCTCTGAGCTTTTGCAAGAACTCCAAAATAATGTGCACATCCTTCTTCTTTTGTTAGCTGATCTTGATCCGGTAATCTCGTCTCACTCCAATGTCAAGCTTGTATCTAGCCAATGTCTTTGCAACTAACTGTGTTCTTCTTTATGTACTATTCGTAGACCTATGAATGTGCGAAAATTTCATTTTTCTAACAGTAAATGTTTGATAATTTGTGTTTTTATCGAAATGGTTAGGCGTTCGCCAATCATGGTATGCATGCCAAGTAGGTGACGTAGGATATTTCTAGAGCACCTTATCCTTTCTAGCCCTTCCCCAAGCTTTGGGGGTGAGCATAGCTATCCTGAATATGCCTGATCAGTCGACCAGGGAGCTACGAATCCCGTTTCTGTTTTTAATTTTAACAGGACGTGATCATTTACCTTGATTCGTATGTGTTCGCCTGTGATTCGCTACTTCCCAATCGCCACAGAATTTGTTGTGTCGGTTATAGAAATGATAATGATGACGATGATGGATGATGGTTGTTGATTTATGACAAGCGCTGTATTTTGTTTAAAGTGTGAAAGAGTTGCGCCATTCGTCGGCAACATTCTCTCTTCCTTATTCTACCGTGATCCAGTGCCAAGATAAATCAAAGCGAATGAAGATGTACCAGGATGCAGTGAAGAAAGATGTACCAGGATGCAGTGAAGGAAGATGTACCAGGATGCAGTGAAGGAAGATGTACCAGGATGCAGTGAAGGAAGATGTACCAGGATGCACTGAAGGAAGATGTATCAGGATGCAGTGAAGGAAGATGTACCAGGATGCAGTGAAGGAAGATGTACCAGGATGCAGTGAAGGAAGATGTATCAGGATGCAGTGAAGGACCAGAGTGCTATGAGTGCCTCACAAATTTCTTTGTGTTCCACAATGCCCTGCTGGCAAGTGACTTTCAGTCTGATGAACATCAAATGTGTCATCCACGCTGTCCACCATATTCAGAATCTGCGTGCTCGAGCAGACAATCAATGTGTTTACCTCCGGGCCACAGTCTCTGTCACATACCGCCGAAGACGGATGTGTCGGGCCATTAGCGCAAATAGAATGGAGACACAACGCATTTGCATTATCTGGACTACATCCTGCTGGACATCTACTACAAAGAAGTTCCAGCGGAAGTTTGAGAATGAACGCTGAAGAAGAAGAAGAAGAATCACCTAGTTTGGTCATCCTGTCAAAGCCTTTAGCGGGATGTGGCCGCTGCCACATGCTTGCGACTACTGGAGAGTCACGGGTGAGATCTGAGTGTCAGGTGAGGACCAAGAGTGTGAGAACTACTCCAAAGGAATATAGCAGCCTCAACATAAAAGGTACTGCACTTTCCTGATACCCCAACGGTAGTAATAATTAGTAACACTAGTAACCATTGCAGTAGTACCAGTAGCAATTATGGCTGTAGTAACAGTAGTAACTATTGCAGTAGTACCATTAGCAATTATGGCTATAGTAACGGTAGTAACCATTGCAGTAGTACCATTAGCAATTATGCCTGTAGTAACGGTAGTAACCATTGCAGTAGTACCAGTAGCAATTATGCCTGTAGTAACACTAGTAACTATTGCAGTAGTACCAGTAGCAATTATGGCTATAGTAACAGTAGTAACTACTGCAGTAGTACCAGTAGTAATTATGGCTGTAGTAACAGTAGTAGCGGTGATTGATGTACTAGCAATAGCAGAAGCAATTATAATGGTAATAATAATAGAAGCAATAGTAATATAATTAATAGTTGTGATAGTAGTAGTAGTAGTAGTAGTAGTAGTAGTAGTAGTAGTAGTAGTAGTTCTAGTAGTTGTAGTAGTGGTAATAAATCATAGTAGTAGCGCAGAAGTAGTAATAGTAATATTAGCGGTGATAGTGGCGGTGACTTAACATCTTTCATCTAAGATGTCTCCGCAAGATCTTAAACATCAAATGACGAAATCACCAACATGGAAGTGTTGCGCCGCACTCAGATACCATCTGCCATAGAAACACTCAGCTACCATCTGCCATAGAAACAATCAGCTACCATCTGCCATAGAAACACTCAGCCACCATCTGCCATAGAAACACTCAGCTACCATCTGCCATAGAAACACTCAGCTACCATCTGCCATAGAAACACTCAGCCACCATCTGCCATAGAAACACTCAGCCACCATCTGCCATAGAAACAATCAGCTACCATCTGCCATAGAAACACTCAGCTACCATCTGCCATAGAAACACTCAGCTATCATCTGCCATAGAAACACTCAGCTACCATCTGCCATAGAAACACTCAATATAAATAGATTCCGTTGACTGGGTCACGACCGCAGAATGCAAAACCGACGCATCCCAAAACAATTACTATTCTGGGCACTGGCTGAAGGCCATCGAGCCCGTGGTAGACAAATTCTGATATATAAAGACATCTGTAAATCCTCGATAAAAGGCTTTTAATATTATCTAAAACTGGGAAAACACGGCCGAAACTCGAGATGTTTGGAGGCAGAACAATAGTGAGGGAGCAGCATTGTTCAGTAATAATATGTTTAAAGATATGGAAGAAAAAAGAGAACCACGCAAACACAAATCTTCCGTTGCTGTGATATGATCGCTTGAAAAGTCACATTCCCTGAGAAAATATTCAACAGATTGCTTCTTCTTATTGTTAAATTACCGCCTGCAGGACATAAAAGGCCATACAGTGGCGGTATTGGTAGTAATATTAGTTGTATGTATAGTAACCAATTATAGCCATAAACGTAAGACGCATTTGCAGCGGAGGTAACTGTTAGCAGCTGAGCTATCATGTGTTCAAATCTGTTATCCAGATGTTAGTTGTATGTCACAACCTTTACTTGGAGCTATTAGTTCCAAGTTACTACACTACCTGCGAGATTTGCATACCTGTATCGCGTTCAT